>OZ037906.1:972529-1288479 GCA_964035575.1 Rhynchopus sp. YZ270_cl-10 | reverse complement strand
GGTTTAAACGAAAAGCGTTTAAAATTGTGCTGTATGGTGTGTGGTGTAAAAAAAAACTTTTGGTGGAAATATGAGGAAAATATTGTGTCGGATTGCGAGATGATTTTATTGTGGAGGTTGGTCAAAAAAAAAGCGCGTTGAGGGGAGTGGAGTGGAGGGAATAAAACTGAATGTGGAGGAGAGGAGAGGAGAGGGGTAGTAGTGTGGGTTTCTTTGTATTGATTAATCCTTTGTTGACCTCATTGATCGATAATTGCATTTTTTTTTTTCCCGTCTCAAATTGTTTTGCTGTTCTTTTGTTTTTTTGTTGTTTTTATTATTTTTTTTTGTACGCACAAAACACCAGCATCCCACCCCCCCACCACCCCACGAAACTCTCTTCAGATGCGTTACTTTGTGATTAAAAGTTCTGTTATTGACTCTTTATTCGTAAAGGCGAAAAATACACAAAGAAGAAGAAGAAGAAGAAGAAGACGATCTTGCGTAGGATCAAGTGTCCCATGTTTTTTGTTACTTTTTTGTCTTCTTCTTTTGCAAGAGGGTTGTTGATTGTATTACTATATTTCGTTCGTTTCGTAACCCTTCCCCTTCCCCTCTGTTTCGCTTCGTTTGCGAAAAAAAGATGAAAAGAGGGGTGCAAAAAATACTCAGCCCCAAACACTCATGCACTTCCGTAGTAGGAGAGCCGGAACAGCATTGCCCGACCTCGGTCGTTTCCTGTGTGTGCAAAATAGAATAGGTGTGGTGAGTGTAGAATGATTCACTATGAACAAAATTGTTTCGCATACGATCTATTGAATAGAAGGTATAATAGGGTGCATTAAATGTAAAAACGGGTAGCCACCTTGTGGTCTATGGACATCACCTTTTGTGAGGATATGTTTCTTTCGACTACAGACAAAGATTGTCTATGCAGTGGAATAGAAGACCGAGGTCAGTTTACGTAACTGAAGAAAAGTTGGAGATGATTTCATCATTGAGTGACGGTTGTATCCGGAAGGTTGTAGTACAAAAAGTAGGTATTGGCAGTTCCGTCGTACAACCATTGTGAATGTGACGTTGTTCCCAAGGTGGAAAAAAAAAATACAAAGAGCATACCTAAGCAGAGCATCCCTGACGAAGGGGAGAAGTCGCAGCACGTCGCCTTCCTGTAGTGGTGGTTCACGCGCGGGAAGTTAGCGAAGATGGTTTGCGAGGCGGTGTGTACGAGACGCACTGCGTTCTTCTTCTTCTCAGAACCCATGCAGAGGATGTCGCCTTGGCTGTTGAAGGAGGTGAACTGTGTCTCCGTTGTGAGCGAGAGGAGCGCCTTCCTTGGGGCGGGTGCAGCCTCGAGGGGGTTCGCGGGGAAGCTTCCGGGGATGTCGTACATATTGACAACACCGTTGCTGCTGCCCACTGCATACATGTTCGCAGCGCCCGACACGTCCAACGTGGTGGCCAGCTGCGAACCCTCGTCCGCATGGATCCTCAAAGGCCGCCGTGTGCGCACGTCCCAGACATAGACCTTGTTACCCCCAATCGACCACACCTGGTTCTCATCCTCAGAGTTGAACGCTACTGCATTCGAAGGCCCTTCGCCCTTCAAAGCAAAGAGCGGCTGGTGGCTGCTGGAGGAGACGAAGTTGATGGAGCCTGTCTGCGAGCAGAAGGCGATGGGGCTGGCGGCACCGCCGTGCGGCGAGCACGCGAAGACGGAGAGGTTTCGTTCTTGTCGGCTGAGCGACGTCACCATGCTGACTGTCGACGACTCGACGTCGACAACTGCGTACTCCGGGCGCTTTCCCGAGCAGATGATACGAGACCCACAGGGCGTGAAGCGCGCCTGCATGGGGGGGAGGTTCTTGAAGTTCACTGTCTGCAGCTTCGTCGACGACGTGCCGTCTGTCTGAAACAGACGCAGTCTATAGTCCGGCGACGCTGTCAACAAAATCGTCCCATTCGGGTGGAAGTGCACTGCAGAGAGCGCCGCATGCGAGACCTCCGCCTCGTTCCCGTCCTTCACAAGCTGGTAGTCCAACGCACCAGAGGGGAGCATCTTCTTCCTGTCCACGAGGCCTTTCGTGTCGCCGTAGATGCCTGCGTCCATCTCGTCTTCGTCACTGATGTCATCGTCGTCGTCGTCGTTGGCACCTTCCGTAGGTATTTCTGCCCAGACTGGTGTAGGGCGTGCGGTAGCAGCGACGGTGGAGGTGAGGGTGACGGGCTTTGCGTTGGTGTCGTCGTCGTCCTGCCAAAGCTGTTTGCGCTTCCGTCCGAGGCCAGTCTCCGTCAGTATTATTTCGCCGCTGTCGCTGTCGTCGCCTTGCTCGCCGTACTCTTCCGCCTGCTCCTGCGCAGCCTCCTCCTGCAAGTCTTGCCGCACAGCAGACTGCCTGCTCACCTCCGCACTCAACATGTCAAGCGCACTCATCCCCGTCCCCACCTCAGCACCCAAAATCTCCTCCCCCTCATCTTCCGCCACAGCCTCCACACGACGCCGTTTCACAACACGTTTTTTGACCGTCATTTTGTATAGATTTTTTTTGGTGTACTCTGAAAGGGTGAGATGGAGAGGAGGGAGAGGGAGAGGGAGAGGGAGAGGGAGAGGGAGAGGGAGAGGGAGAGGGAGAGGGAGAGGGAGAGGGAGAGGGAGAGGGAGAGGGAGAGGAGAGGGAGAGGGAGAGGGAGAGGGAGAGGGAGAGGGAGAGGGAGAGGGAGAGGGAGAGGGAGAGGGAGAGGGAGAGGGAGAGGGAGAGGGAGAGGGAAAGGGAGAGGGAGAGGGAGAGGGAGAGGGAGAGGGGGGAGAGGAGAGGGAGAGGGAGGGAGAGGGAGAGGGAGAGGGAGAGGAGAGGGAGGGGAGAGGGAGAGGGAGAGGGAGAGGGAGAGGGAGAGGGAGAGGGAGAGGGAGAGGGAGAGGGAGAGGGAGAGGGAGAGGGAGAGGGAGAGGGGAGAGGGAGAGGGAGAGGGAGAGGGGGAGGGAGAGGGAGAGGGAGAGGGAGAGGGAGAGGAGAGGGAGAGGGAGAGGGAGAGGGAGAGGGAGAGGGGAGAGGGAGAGGGAGAGGAGAGGAGAGGGAGAGGGAGAGGGAGAGGGAGAGGGAGAGGGAGAGGGAGAGGGAGAGGGAGAGGGAGAGGGAGAGGGAGAGGGAGAGGAGAGGGAGAGGGAGAGGGAGAGGGAGAGGGAGAGGGAGAGGGAGAGGGAGAGGAGAGGGGGAGGGAGAGGGAGAGGGAGAGGGAGAGGGAGAGGGAGAGGGAGAGGGAGAGGGAGAGGGAGAGGGAGAGGGAGAGGGAGAGGGAGAGGGAGAGGGAGAGGGAGAGGGAGAGGGTGAGGGAGAGGGAGAGGGAGAGGGAGAGGAGAGGAGAGGGAGAGGAGAGGAGAGGGAGAGGAGAGGGAGAGGGAGAGGGAGAGGGAGAGGGAGAGGAGGGAGAGGGAGAGGGAGAGGGAGAGGGAGAGGAGAGGGAGAGGGAGAGGGAGAGGGAGAGGGAGAGGAGAGGGAGAGGGAGAGGGAGAGGGAGAGGAGAGGGAGAGGGAGAGGGAGAGGGAGAGGGAGAGGAGAGGGAGAGGGAGAGGGAGAGGGAGAGGGAGAGGGAGAGGGAGAGGGAGAGGGAGAGGGAGAGGGAGAGGGAGAGGGAGAGGGAGAGGGAGAGGGAGAGGGAGAGGGTGAGGAGAGGGTGAGGGAGTGGGAGAGGGAGAGGGAGAGGGAGAGGGAGAGGGAGAGGGAGAGGGAGAGGGAGAGGGAGAGGGAGAGGGAGAGGGAGAGGGAGAGGGAGAGGGAGAGGGAGAGGGAGAGGAGAGGGAGAGGGAGAGGGAGAGGGAGAGGGAGAGGGAGAGGGAGAGGGAGAGGGAGAGGGAGAGGAGAGGGAGAGGGAGAGGGAGAGGGAGAGGGAGAGGGAGAGGGAGAGGGAGAGGGAGAGGGAGAGGGAGAGGGAGAGGGAGAGGGAGAGGGAGAGGGAGAGGGAGAGGGAGAGGGAGAGGGAGAGGGAGAGGGAGAGGGAGAGGGAGAGGGAGAGGGAGAGGGAGAGGGAGAGGGAGAGGGAGAGGGAGAGGGAGAGGAGAGGGAGAGGAGAGGGAGAGGGAGAGGGAGAGGAGTGGAGAGGGAGAGGGAGAGGGAGAGGGTGAGGAGAGGGAGAGGGAGAGGGTGAGGGAGAGGGAGAGGGAGTGGGAGGGTGAGGGAGAGGTGAGAGGGAGAGGGAGAGGGAGAGGGAGTGGGAGGGTGTGGGTGTGGGAGTGGGTGTGGGTGTGGGAGAGGGGAGGGTGTGGGTGAGGGAGAGGAGAGGGAGAGGGGGGGAGGAGAGGGAGAGGGAGGAGATCTGAGATAGATAGAGAGTACCTAAAAGACCCGCGAAGGGCGAACAGCAATGATGAAAACGGAGAGGAGGGAAGGGGGATACTTTTATCTCGAAATAGGCGCTACGATGAGGGGGGGCGAATGTGGAAGCCGAAACAACCCAAAACAAATTCCAACAAAAAATCTGATGAAGATGGTGTGGTGATTTGGTGAGGGTAGAGACTGAAACATAAACGGACCCCGGCCAACCAGGACAAAGCCTGAGGAAAATCAAATAAATATTCTGCCAAATAGCAGTGTGCGTGCCATGTCAAATCAAAAGGACGGTAGTCTCTATCAAAGATCTCCCAACACGCAGCGAAGCTGCTCCGCTAAAGCGTGTTTCAGGGAGATCTGAGATAGATAGAGAGTACCTAAAAGACCCGCGAAGGGCGAACAGCAATGATGAAAACGGAGAGGAGGGAAGGGGGATACTTTTATCTCGAAATAGGCGCTACGATGAGGGGGGCGAATGTGGAAGCCGAAACAACCTCCTGACACCGTCACGTAGAATATTTAAACCCGTAGGCCACGAGAGCATCCATCCCAACTACAAACAAAAACACAGGACCCCCGAGGGCCCAGAAAAAAGGCGGAGTGAACAAAAAACCAATGATACGACACCAAGCCTCAGCGGGCGCAGGCATCCAGAAATAAAACCAAAAGCCACTGCAAAAAAACAGCGGACAAAAAACAGGGCAGGGAAACAGCTTTAATGAAAAACTGGAAGAAAAAACAGAAGGCAATCTAAAATAAGAATAATCTAAGGACATCACTCGTCCGACCACATAAAACCGCCACCGTCGACCACCACGCCGTCCGACGGGGGGCCGGCCCAGTCCTGCCCAGCGGTACCCCAGCGCGACAGCTCGTCCGCCGGCATACGGTCCGTCGCGATCCAGCGCGACAACATGCCCGCACCCGCCCCGTCAGTGACCCGAAACAGGCGCTCCAAGACCGTGTTCCCTAACCTGACTGCACAGTGGCCCTTCTCCAGCACAGCAACCACCGCGGCGTTGTCCCCCACCACCAAAATCCTGCGGGCGCCACCACGTACAGCATGCAGCACGCCCCAGGCCATCGCCCGCAACTCCAAAATGAAAATATCCTCGACCGTGGACCACGTGCCCCACTTCCTGAAAGCGCGCCCGCCAGCAAGCGTCCGCACAATAAACCCCCACCCCTCGGGGCACGCGTCCGACCACACCACCGTGTCACACCCCTCCTCCGGCGACAGCTTCCACCTGGGGACGCGCCACACATCCGGCACCAATCGCCGCTCCACAAACACACGCAAGTCCGTCCGCATGCCCGCAGAGATCTGCACCTGGTCGTCCCAGTCAATCGCGCCCGCAGACACCTCGGCGCCCCGCGCACGAATCCACGCCAACATGTCCGGCACCCCGCAGAACCGGTCCCCCATCGCATACGTCGCCCAGATGACGGCCCCGATACCTTTCCACACTTCGCGCAGCGAGGGACCCGACGCCGACAGCAATACGTCCATCACGACACGGGCCTTCCGACGCCACTCCCCCGGCAGCCGCATTCTGCGCCCCCGCAAATCCCACTCAATCCCTGCGTAGGTACACACCTGTACCGGAGTGAGCGTCGACTTCTCGCGGTTCACCTCAGCGCCAACTTCGTCCGCTCTGCGCAGGAACCCCCGAAGCCGCGCAGACGCCTCACCCGCCGACTTCCCCAAAATGAGGTTGTCGTCTATCCACGCAGCAGCACACACACCCGCCATATCCCCGAGAAGCCCCAGCGACGTCTCCTGCGCAATCACCGCCGCCCACGACCACCCCATCGCCATGCGGGTAAGCTGCATGCGACGCGCACCCTGCCGCACACCAAAAAACTGCCCCACCTCCGCGGATAAAGGGAATTGCCAGAAAAACCCTTTAAAATCCGCCACGACTGCATGCGTAGCGCCCCCGCGTAGGATGAGTTCCGACAGCTCGTATGGTGTAGGGAGGCTGAACTTTGGCGGGGAGTGCATCGCCGTGTTCAACGGCCGTGCGTCAACGATGAGACGCATCTTGCCGTTCGTCTTCGCCAGCGGAAACACAGACAGCCCACACACCGACGGGAAAGCTCGCTTCTCCGTGCGCAAAACCCCACTACCCACGCACGCCGCCAACATGCCGTCCTGGAGCTTGGAGGGCGGGCCCGGCATCGACACCCCAGACCCCGTCAGCTGCGCACGGAAAGTCGCAATGTCGTCAAGCATTGCGAACAACCTGGCCTTCGCCGGTACCAGTCGGCGGAGCGCCCCCAAATCAATCAGACCCGCCGGGAATGAGTCAAGCACCTGCCGCTTCACCCCAGATGGGCCACCCCAGACCCCAGCGACATCATCCAAGAGCACATGCGGAGGCGCCGCAGACGTCTCAACATCCGCCTCCACCACGTCATCCCCCTCGTCACGCACATACTCCCCCAACGGGTACCCGTCCAACCCCCGGAACAACCAACCTACAGCGGCCGCTCCTGCAGGACGTCCAGCGTCGAGCGTGCCTTCCTGCGAGCCTCGGGCGCCGTACGCATGAGGTAACGCACCGTCGTTCTGGATGACGCGTGGCGCAGCGCGTCCCTCAGTCCGTCCACGCTCATCCCCCAGGATTGCAGGGCCTGCGCTGACCCCCTGCGAAGCGAGTGCGCCCAGGACCCTGCCGGCAGAGCCCCCACCACCCGACGCATGAGGCGCTGGTACTGCGTCTCGGTCGCTGCAAACAACGGCGCGTCCTGTCCTTCCGCCAAGCGACGCGCGCGTGCCCATTCCACCACGTATTGGGTAAGCGTCCCGGGTGGCAAATACACCACGGGTGTCCAGCTCTTCTGCTGCTTCTCCTTCAGGGCGACTTCCAGCCCCGTCGCGCCCTCGTCTGTCACCTCCACCAGGTCGCGCACCAGCAGGTATCGTGCGTCCGCCATACGCGCCCGTGCCATCCACACCAAGGCCACAAACGCCCGTTCGCGCTCGGCCCCCTCGCGACCGAAAGCCTCGACCACGTCCATCACCGCGTCCACGTCTACCGGCGGCGCCTGACTCGGCCTCAGCAACGTCCCGAAACGCGTCAGCGCGCGCTTCACCGCCAGCACCCGGCGCGTGCGGTATCCCGTCTCCCCCTCGGCCGCCAGTGCCTTCAGCAGCCGCCCGCAGTAGTCGGCCACGGAGAGGGACGACGCTCCGCGCAGGCGACCCCAGACGAACCGAATCAACGTCTGGTCGGGAGGCGTGGTCTCGGTCTCCCCTTCGGCGAACTGCCGGAACGCTCGGAGCAGCCAGTCGCGGGTGCCTGCTGCTCGGGGCCCCACGTCGAAAGTGTGCGCTTGGTCCCACGGGACAAGATGGGCCAAAGCGCGCGCGGCCTGCTTGCCGTCGCGGAGGCGGAACACGCAGTCGTCCACCTCCTTCCTCCTCGCCACCCCGAGACCCTTCTTCGGCTTGCGCAAAGCCTGAAGCAGCATTTCGGAAGAAAACTCGGCGGATGTGTGTTTTGGCGGGGAGGGCCGTGGGGGGGGGGAAGAAAAAACAAGAGGGGGGGGAGAGGGGGGGGAGGGTGGTGGGAGGGAGAGCGTAACGCGCGCTGCCGCCTGCTCTCGTCACTTGCGTTGACCACCGCGCCAATGCCCTCCCCCGCCTCGGCCTCTGCCACCACCGTTTCCCGGCGCGTACGGCTGCGCGGCCTGGCCCCCCCCGTTGCCACCCCCGTACGCCTGCCCGGCCCGGCCACCCCCGTGCCCGGACTTCGCACCACGCCCTGCTGCGTGCGCCGCCGCCACCGCCGCCTGCCGGTCCTTCGGCACGACATCCGCCGTCCAGACCTTGTCGCGGAAGGCGACCGCACCCGACCTCCCACAACTCGCCCTCAACTGCCAGAAGGAGATACTGTCATCGAGCTTTCTCAGCACCGCCTCCAAGGGAGCTTGCTGCAGCAACAGACCCACCACATCAACGGCGAAGCGGGCCCCGTCCTGCGCGTCGCCGGCCTCGGTAGGCAGGCGCCTCTTCAGGGCCTGCACCAGAGCGTCGGCGCAGTGGTCGGCGTCGGCGCAAAAATCCACCCAGTGTCTCGGGTTGCGTGCCACCACGTCCACGTCCGTCCCCATAACCGGCTGTTCCACCTGCATAGGCGCCGCTGCCCCGGTGCCGATCGCCGCCCGTAACTGCGCCAGGAAGTCCGACGCTGCAGCTGCCGGAGGAGGCGCACCACCGTCCCTGACCGCGTTGAGCTGCTGGCACAGGAGCTCGTGCCGCGCGTCCCCCTCCCGCTTCGCTGCCGCCAACTCCATCATCGCAGCCTCCAGCTGCGCGATCCGCGCGTTGTCCGCCGCCGGCTGCGTCTGCTGCGGCTGCTGCGGCTGCTGCTCGCGCGGGATGGACGCCTCCGGGCTGTCCTCACGTTGAGGCAAAACCGGCGTCTCGGCGGTGGTGGCGGGGGGGCGGGATCCGCTGAGGCGGGACCGGGTCTCGGGGTCCCCCAGCACCGTGGACAGCACCGTGAGGGTGCCGACCAGGCGCGTGAGGGACATGCGCTGGCCCTCTGAGAACATCGCGCTGTTCGCCTCCGTCACCTCCGCCTTGAGGAGGACGAGGATGGCGGACACAATCGCCAACCGCGTCACCTGCCCTGGCCCCTGGACGCCGGTGTGGCGGGCGACTTCCTTATCCAGGGCCCGCATCGTCCGCGCCAGATCCGCGAACTGGATCTTGCGTCCCACCAGCGCAGGGGAGCCCTCTTCCACGCCCAGCGCACGCAGGGCCGCATCCGGAGGCGACCAGTCGTGCTGGCTCGTCGTCTGCGCCTCGAACGCCGCCAACAGCGTAGCACAATCGGTGATGTGTGCTGTGGCCATAGCGTCGAGGGGTGCACTGGGTGGAGAAGGCGGAGTCGAAGGTGGTGTATATGTCCCAGCAGGCTGCACACTACCGAGGCGTCTAGGTGGCTTGGAAGGGGACGAGAAGATGGATGCGAAGCGAAGAATCGTGTGTGGGGGAACAAAAAGATGAGGGGGGCGAATGTGGAAGCCGAAACAACCCAAAACAAATTCCAACAAAAAATCTGATGAAGATGGTGTGGTGATTTGGTGAGGGTAGAGACTGAAACATAAACGGACCCCGGCCAACCAGGACAAAGCCTGAGGAAAATCAAATAAATATTCTGCCAAATAGCAGTGTGCGTGCCATGTCAAATCAAAAGGACGGTAGTCTCTATCAAAGATCTCCCAACACGCAGCGAAGCTGCTCCGCTAAAGCGTGTTTCAGAGAGGGAGAGGGAGAGGGAGAGGGAGAGGGAGAGGGAGAGGGAGAGGGAGAGGGAGAGGGAGAGGGAGAGGGAGAGGGAGGGAGATCTGAGATAGATAGAGAGTACCTAAAAGACCCGCGAAGGGCGAACAGCAATGATGAAAACGGAGAGGAGGGAAGGGGGATACTTTTATCTCGAAATAGGCGCTACGATGAGGGGGGCGAATGTGGAAGCCGAAACAACCCAAAACAAATTCCAACAAAAAATCTGATGAAGATGGTGTGGTGATTTGGTGAGGGTAGAGACTGAACCATAAACGGACCCCGGCCAACCAGGACAAAGCCTGAGGAAAATCAAATAAATATTCTGCCAAATAGCAGTGTGCGTGCCATGTCAAATCAAAAGGACGGTAGTCTCTATCAAAGATCTCCCAACACGCAGCGAAGCTGCTCCGCTAAAGCGTGTTTCAGAGGGAGAGGGAGAGGGAGAGGGAGAGGGAGAGGGAGAGGGAGAGGGAGAGGGAGAGGGAGAGGGAGAGGGAGAGGGAGAGGGAGAGGGAGAGGGAGAGGGAGAGGGAGAGGGAGAGGGAGAGGGAGAGGGAGAGGGAGAGGGAGAGGGAAAGGGAGAGGGAGAGGGAGAGGGAGGGGGAGAGGGAGAGGGAGAGGGAGAGGGAGAGGGAGAGGGAGAGGGAGAGGGAGAGGGAGAGGGAGAGGGAGAGGGAGAGGGAGAGGGAGAGGGAGAGGGAGAGGGAGAGGGAGAGGGAGAGGGAGAGGGAGAGGGAGAGGGAGAGGGAGAGGGAGAGGGAGAGGGAGAGGGAGAGGGAGAGGGAGAGGGAGAGGGAGAGGGAGAGGGAGAGGGAGAGGGAGAGGGAGAGGGAGAGGGAGAGGGAGAGGGAGAGGGAGAGGGAGAGGGAGAGGGAGAGGGAGAGGGAGAGGGAGAGGGAGAGGGAGAGGGAGAGGGAGAGGGAGAGGGAGAGGGAGAGGGAGAGGGAGAGGGAGAGGGAGAGGGAGAGGGAGAGGGAGAGGGAGAGGGAGAGGGAGAGGGAGAGGGAGAGGGAGAGGGAGAGGGAGAGGGAGAGGGAGAGGGAGAGGGAGAGGGAGAGGGAGAGGGAGAGGGAGAGGGAGAGGGAGAGGGAGAGGGAGAGGGAGAGGGAGAGGGAGAGGGAGAGGGAGAGGGAGAGGGAGAGGGAGAGGGAGAGGGAGAGGGAGAGGGAGAGGGAGAGGGAGAGGGAGAGGGAGAGGGAGAGGGAGAGGGAGAGGGAGAGGGAGAGGGAGAGGGAGAGGGAGAGGGAGAGGGAGAGGGAGAGGGAGAGGGAGAGGGAGAGGGAGAGGGAGAGGGAGAGGGAGAGGGAGAGGGAGAGGGAGAGGGAGAGGGAGAGGGAGAGGGAGAGGGAGAGGGAGAGGGAGAGGGAGAGGGAGAGGGAGAGGGAGAGGGAGAGGGAGAGGGAGAGGGAAAGGGAGAGGGAGAGGGAGAGGGAGGGGGAGAGGGAGAGGGAGAGGGAGAGGGAGAGGGAGAGGGAGAGGGAGAGGGAGAGGGAGAGGGAGAGGGAGAGGGAAAGGGAGAGGGAGAGGGAGAGGGAGGGGGAGAGGGAGAGGGAGAGGGAGAGGGAGAGGGAGAGGGAGAGGGAGAGGGAGAGGGAGAGGGAGAGGGAGAGGGAGAGGGAGAGGGAGAGGGAGAGGGAGAGGGAGAGGGAGAGGGAGGGGGAGGGGGAGAGAATGACTTAGTTGGGGCCTTTTTTTATGGGAGAAACCAGGAATTTTTTGGAGATACAAAAAAAATACACATTTTGTTTTAGACAAATGGGGCTAAGTTGGGTAGAAGACATTACGGGTCGTGCGGCCTGCTGGGGTGACGTCCCGCATCTCTCTGGTGTCCCGCTGTGGGGAGAGCGACAGGGTGTCGTGGAGGTGCATGCGTGGTGCGCTGGAGAGGGCAGGCGAGACGGAGCCGTGTCCCCTGCGGACAGAGGCGTGTTGCTGCTTAGAGGGGAGCCGTGTGATGGCACGCGATATCCTGCACTGCAGAATGTTCTTCGTGAGGCGTGTCCAGTATGTGCTCAGAAGCGCTCTGTCCAGCTGCTGTGTCAGCACAGCGCAGGCGCGTGCACAGACACGCTTGTGGCGGCGTTCTGTGCGTGACACACAGTCATCGTAGAAAGACGCCGTCGCAGCGAGACTCTCCTTCAGTGCGTCGACGTCTCGCTGCATGCGCTGCTCTGTGTGGCAGCGGCGCCAACGTGCAAGGGTGGTGTGGAGGAGCTGGCGTGCGGCGTTGTGTTTGATGCTGCGCAGACCAATGCAGGCACCTCTGTGCTGCAGCAGGCGTGTGTAGATGTGCCGCAGCTGTGTGGTGGTCGTGCGGCGTGTGAGGATGTCGCAGTACCGTACCTGCACCTCGCGGATCTCGTCCTCACGTCTCCGCCGCCGCCTCCGCCGTGTCATGTTTGATGTCAGAGCGGCCCAAGCATGTTGCACAGTGTGCAGTTGCGTGCGTCGTGCAAGCTGTCCGCCTATTCTGCATGCAGTCGCAAAGCGTTCCACCCTCGCCCTGCAGAAGCCACGCCACTGTGCATACGCACGCGAGACAAGCCTGAGGCGGGCTGCATGGCGCAGCGTCCGCAACACCCGTCTCGTGTGGCCGTGCTTCTCCCTGACCTGCTCTGCAGAGGTCAGCCACCCACGCAGCATGTGGTAGTACTGTGCAAGCAGCCTATGCTCGCTGCCCTGCTGTGCTGTGTGCGCAACACCCGTAAGCTTGCTGTGCAGTGCACGCGCAGTGGACGTCTGCTGCGAGCGGTGTGCGTGCCACGTGGAGTAGTGGGTGCGGAGGTGCTGCAGTGCCATTCTGTGCAGCATTGTGTCCGCCTGCCTGCCCTGTGTCCTGCGCAGCGCACGGCTGTGCACATACGCTGTCCACACAGCAAAGCGCAGCCTCATATGCCTATGTGTGCCCTGCAGGAGCAGTGCCGCTGCCTCATGCGAACGTCGTATCCGCACACCCACCACCGCAGCCCAGCGGTGGAAGCGTGCCGCAAGGTGCTGCCGCGACGTGGCCACAGCAGTGTGTTCGGCAGACCTGACGTATTGTGCAGCCTCCGTGCGCTGCGTGCGTCTGCGCGCTGCACCAGTGAGCCATGCCCTGAACAGCGTGCGCATCCTGTCGTGGGTTGTCCTTGTCGCGACCAAGGCGACCAAGGACGCAACGGTGTGGCGTGCATGGCTGTGTTGCTGCCGTGTGGTCGTGAGCTCTGTGCTGCTGGCAGAGCTGCGCCGCTGAGCACGGTGCAGGAGCAGCCTGTGGAAGCAGCGATGCATGTCGTTGCGTGCAGACATGTCGCATGCCTTCAGAGCACTCTCCAGCGTACGGCGCCGTGCTGCCACTGTCTCGCCTCGGAGTGCACGCACCTCGTAGTTGTGTGCGTCTGCCCGCCGCGTTATGGCTACGTCTGCACGGTGCTGTGTGAGGCGAAGGTAGTAGCGTGTGAGGATGCAGAAGGAGGAGCGCCGCTGCAGGATGCGTACATGCAGGAGTGCAGAGCGGCGCCCGAAGTGCAGGATGTTAGCATTGGCGGCAAGCAGCCGGAAGAAGCGTGTGAGGCACACACGCTGCACGTTGTGCTGCAGCGTAAGGGCAGCACTCCGCCGCCCCTTCTGCCTGAGGACGTAGTTGTGGAGAGAGTTGTAGGCTCCCTGCGCACGACGTCGGTCTGCAGCCTTCATCACACTCTTCACCTGGATGCGCATCATCGCGTCGTAACGTTCGTGCGCACGCTCCAGGCGGAGGATCGAGCTCTGCGTCGTTGCAGCAACAGTGGCCACTGCATGTGCCCGCAGCTTCCTGTATGCACGCCCCAGTATAAGCAGACGTGTGCTGCGCATGAGTGCCTGCGCATGTGAGAGGCGCTGCTGCTCGCAGAGGTCGTAGATAGTCTCCTCCTGCCCAGCGTTGCGTGCTGCAACCTTTGCCACTTTGCTCTCAACGTGCTTGAACTCTTCCCTCCGCATGGCATGTGCAAAGCGCAGCCAATGATGTGTGGCACGCCACACCCGCACATCTGCCGCCTTGCGCCGTGCTGATGCCCACACCTGCCACTTCCGCATACGCCCCTGCAGCAGTGCGTGCACACGCTGCCGCTGCATCACCTTCACACAACGCTCTGTGGCATGCTTCCATTTCACACAGCGCTCTTCTGCTTGTTGCATTCGCATGAGCGTTGCTGTATCGGGACGCTGTTGTGAATGCACCAGCAGCTTGCGGAAGAAGCGAGCGAGCACCAACCTGCTTGCAAGGGAGCCGGCCATGATGCCCGCAAACTTGAGCTTCAACCGCTTCACGGACATTGGGCTTTTCGGCTGCTTGAGGCGGAAGCCTTCATGCGTGTACACATCTAAGGGCATCTCCAGCATGACCGGCGACGCCTGCACGGCAAGTTTTTGGTAGTACTTCCGCATCATCCCGGTGTGCAGATGCCGCTGCAGCACTACTGCACACTGTCGTTGCACCTTCTCCAGCGACTCCTTTTCCTTACCATCGTGGCGGCGTGGTGGGCTGCTTTGCCGAGGGAGCAGCGGCGACGTCACAGGACTGCCCACACCCAACGTTGCGAGCGACGTGCTTCTGAAGTCCGGCAGCACTGTCTGCGCCTCCTGCACCACAGGTAGGCTCTTCACCAGCGGCACGCACACCGCACGCTGACTTGGTGACAGATCCGTCCCAGTGGCCACATCCTGTGCAGACACTGGCAGCGGCGACGTGGCCATCTCCACCCCAAGGCTCCGCATGGGCGACGTCACCATGTCCACCTGCAGCAACGGCGACGCGACAGGCAACGGCGATGTCACTGAATCACGTGTCTCGACGTCCACCCCTATCGGTGACGTCGACGTCGTTGCGTGCAGAAAGTGCTGCACAGTTGTGTCCTCTGAACCGTCACGGAAGCCTGTCAACCCAAAGGTAGAGTGTGCGTCGTCGTCGCTACCTATGTGCACGACAGACTCCTGCTGTGGCGAGAGCACTGCGCTCGGGGGCGGCGGCAGCTGCGGCGAGGGCGGTGCCCTTGGCTCCGTCGATATGCGTTCTACGGTGTCCAGCGGTGCCGGGCGTGGCTTTCTCTCTGCGCTGTTGTACGACACAGGGCCGCCCAACGCTACCTCGGGCACCACCTCTGGCGCCCGCGCCCGCAGACTGTCGATCTCCTCGATGAGCTGCTCGGCCCTGCTGCGCAACGCACTCTCACCACTGCGCTGTGGGGAGATCGAGAAGAGCGTCGGCTCTACTGGGGGTGCGGTGTCTGCGACCCAGCGTGTTGTCATCCTGCGTGGGCTGGGGATGCCTCGTGGAGACATACTGCTGCTGGAGTGCACACTGTACAGCGGGGTGGGCTCGGCCACACGCACATGATGTGAATGGGTGTGCACCTGAAGTGCGGGGATGTTCAGCGACGGCGGCTGCACGACATCGGGGAGCTGCCAGCGCAGGTCGTTGCGGCTCGGCTCGTCGTCGCTGATGAACAGTGCACGGGACCTCTTGCCTTTGTTGTTGTGCGCTGCGTTCGTCTGCCAGTCAGCAGTCCGCAGCGACGACCGTGAGGCTACCGACGAGGCAGATGGTGTTGACGCCATGTGATCATCTGCACGCAGAGCAGAGGGATCCTGTGTGGGGTAGGGTGGTCAGGGAGGGGGAGAGGGGAGAGGAAGGGAAAGAAACCAAAAGGTCGTTTTGTTTTTAGCGGTGTTAAGAACTACAACACGGTGGTTGTCCCCAAGGCCAGGTGCACGTATTTTTTTTTTCACCAAAACCTGAGGTGGAACCATGCAACATCACACCATCGATAACCCAAAACGCGGATAGGGTATAATACAATAAAATAAGCACAGAAAAAACGGAGCACAAGAAGAATCAAGGTTGAAAGATACGAATGTGTGCCTCTTGTAGTGTAACCGCATTCCCCAACTTACTTTAAAAAAAAAAGGGAAGTGGGAGTCACAAACGGTCTCTACGGATGTAGGCACCAAACAACGACAAAACATAACAAATTCACCCACTACTTTAGCAGCAAGCATTAGCAATGACATTGTGCCCTCCTTTTCTCTTCCGAGGAAGATGAGAATGAGGTTTGCTGAACAAAAGAGAGTTTAAAAAAAAAGCGAAAATATCGAAAGACGCATACGTCGCCAACACGCAATACCCGGGGAAAAAATGTAGGAATTGCATAGAAAAGACAAGCGCTGTGGCCTGCATAGCGACACAGCGTCCCCTGCAACCAGGCATGCAACACATCGTGAGTGTGCTTGCCCATAGGATAGCGTCTGATGATGCTTCGGACAGAACGCACCCATCTCACTAACTCTCTCACCCTCCCTCTCCCCCATGTTTTACTCACAGAGACACAGGCCTGCGAGGCCGCAGGAGAAGCTGCGTTGACACGTCTCCGTGGCGCATGGCATGATGACGCATGCGCCGGAGTGCACATCAGTCGAGTGTGACGTGGAGAAGGAGAACGTGTACGTCTCGTTGTGTGCCCCTGCGACAACGACACTGAGCATCTCCTCTGTGGTGGCAAGGCTGCGGATGCGGGTGCTTGAGGCGGACACGATCTTCTGCGTCTCACCATAGAAGACCCACCCATACGGCAGGACAGGTGTTGCCACGTAGTACGCATGCCCCAACGTAGGCAGACCCTTCCCAGGTGACGGGCACCGTGGGAACGAGAACGGCTGAGCCTCTGTCAGCAGCACCGCCTCAGGCCCACCCCAGTACTCCCACACCATGTACGCAGAGGCAGCACCGAGGTCGCCCACCGTAACGGTGTAGTTCGTGGCAAGGTTGAGGCCCAGGAGGTAGGTCCACCTGTGGCCTTGGATGTCGGAGTGTGTGGTCCACAGGTTCGGTGCTGTGTTGGTGGTGAAGACCTCGCGGAAGGTGCTGTCCATGTGTGTGAGAGGCTTGTCGGCGCGGAGCAGCACGCCGTCGTCGGTGCAGGTACGCATCACGAGGCTGCGGTCCATCGAGCCTGCGGAGTCCCCCGGGCCGTAGGGGCCGCCCATGAGGAGTGCTAGCAGGGTCTCGTACTGCGGGTCTGCGCGCGTTGAGCCGCCCTGCGTGCTGTTTGTCCACACGTTGTCTGCAGAGGCCCAGATGCCCAGAGCATAGTGCAGCATCGCACTGACACCAAGCACCAGGTGGCGTTCAGGGTCGCCTATTGCGTCCTGCGAGGCACGTCCATTGGTCGCAGCACGCACCTCACTTGTCTTGAGCACGTGCACAGGGTCCATCATGCAGAACTGCAGGGTAACGTTGAAGGCAGCTGCCGCTGCATCCATGCCGGCCAGCCACACATCCCCTACAGAGATGTCCCTGCTCAGAACGTGCGTGCGTGAGTTCATGACCGAGAAGAAGTCTTGCTCGAACATCAACATCCCACTCTCCGTCCCATTCCTGAAGAGGTCCATGTAGAAGCGCGGGTCCACCGGCAACGCGAACCCCGTATCATCGCTGTAGAAGGCGTAGTCCTGCATGTAGACGTTCACGGTGCTGTACATTGCGATGTACAGTGAGAGGGGTGTCTTCAGGAAGCTGAGGCCAGAAGGGAAGACGTCCTGCTTAGGCTGCCATTCTATGAGGCCTGTGAAGTCGCCGTGTGTGTCGGTGTTCTCAAAGCGCTGCGTGTACCACCAGTCGTCGAGCTGGAAGTAGCGCAGTGGGATGTTCCTCTGGAGTGCGTCAGCCTGCACTGCACGCAGCGCGTCCTCTGCACTGACATACCCAGGGGATGTGCCGTAGTACACGGCCCCGTGGTCCGTCCAGTAGCCGAGGTGGCTCAGCACGAAGTCATCTTGGCTTTGGGTGCGCGTCTTTCCTGTGCGTGCTAGGAGGCAACCTCCCCAGTGGAGGAGCGTGTCGTTGACACCATGTCCAAAGTACATCAACGTCTGGTGTGCATGCCCTGCAGGGATCTCCCTGATGCTCGCCTTCACCCCAGCCGCAAAGCTCTGCCCGTTGTCCGCACCGCTGTGTATCGACGTCATGAAGTTGCTGTACGGCCCGACCATCACCGAACGGAGCGTTTCGTCAAACAGAAGGAGAGGCACCCCTGCGTCGCTGCCACCATGAAACGCAGTCCACATGGACACATTGCTCCCGGCCAGCTGGTTTCCACTCCACGCGATGCACCCCAACGGCACCGCACCACCACCAACCAGGAAGCTCGGAAACGAAGACACCACGTCATCCTGTGAGAAATCCCCTGGGGCACGCTCGGTATCATGATACACCGTCTCAAAGAGCAGCGCTGGGCGTGCGTGGAAGACCTTGATGCGTGTCGTCAACGTTGTGTTGTGCGCAGTGCGCCATGTCGCCTCCACCGCGGTGTACTCTCCCAGGTGTTCGTCCTCACCAGTGCTGTGTCCCTGGTTTGACAACACTGTGGGTACACCCCACAACATCGGATCAGCATGTGGCCCCCCCTTCAGTAGCACTTTTCCATCAAGAAGTACGTCATAAGCGGTGCCGTTCATGTTCACCGCAACACCATCGTGCCCTGTGATCACCTCGGCACAGCAATGTGTAGCAAGAACCGCAGTGAGAGCAAGCATCTGAGGGGGGGGCGACGGGGGTGTGTTGCTTGGGAGACCTGAATAGGGGGGGATGTTGGCCGCTGTTTAAGGGGGAGATCTTCTTCAAAACAAAAGGGGGTATTTTGGTGCAGTTCATTCTACTCTCTCTGCAACAGTTTCCTGAGAAGCATTTCTCAAAAAAGAAAAAAATACGCTTTGCAATATGAACCCTCAGCCTCACAGTTGCTTAGCTAGTTGCTGGTCAGTTCACGGTGCTTCATAGCAAACCACCTGCGCTGGTGCACCGTGTCGTCCTCATCCTCGGCTGCGCGCTTCAGCTCCGCGACAACCGCACGCTTGACACCTGGGGGGACTGTCCTCACCCGGTTCACCAAGGTGTCGTAGAAATCTACCATATCCTTCCCACGAACGTTGTCCATCTTCACCAGCATATTGAAAGCCTGCAGGAAATAGTCTTTGGGAAAACAGTCGTGCACCTCCTCGCTTGATGCTTTGTCAAGATGGTCAACGACACCCAAGAAGATGTGGGTACGTGTCATGGAATCGATATCGTCGCGGATGCGTAGTGCACCGTGCTCGGGTTCCAGCACAACAGAACACTTCTCAAGCAATGCCAACCAGGCTAGAGCTTGCGCATCCGAGAGCAGCACCCCCACCTCGTAGAAGTAGTGCGGACACTTCAGCGCTGCCGCCACAGAGGTTTCCTCTGCCTTCAGTGTGTTTGGCGTCTGCATCTTCAACACAAATTGCTGTATTTCTGCTACCAATGCTGCACCACGCCCACAGCGCACCGCTACACTGTGCATGCACCGCACGGTATTTGCATCCATTTGACACCCCGCATCCCGCAGTGCGTTGACATACAAGGCTGCAGTGCGGAGCAGCGCTTCTGACCCTTCTGTCGCTTCTGTGAGAATCTCTAGCGGGACGTTGTACGCTGCTGTGGAGAGCGGGGCGCCCATGAGGTGCATGGCCTCGAGGCGGGAGGACACGGCTGCCGCACGGTCGGCAGTGCTCCCAGAGGAGCTGGCGATGCAGAGGAGAAGCTCCATCACAGCGTTCGACCCTACATCATGAAGACCAAGACTCTGCGCCGCATCAAATATCTCAGCCACATCCTCCACCACACCAGTATACGGCAGACCCTGGAAATCCCTCAAAATCCGCGCAAATTCTTCGTCACTCATCCGCAACCCTTTCCCACGGACCCGCCGGGTAATGCTATAAAACAAACGCACCGGGCAATCAGACTCTATACGCAGCCCAGAGTAATACCGTACAATATGCTTACGAAGTCCTGTAAAGTCTGGGGTCGCAATTAAGTCATAATAATTTGTATACCGATGCAACAAATGCCTGCGTGCTGCCATTTGAGAAAAAGATGCCAAACACTAAAAAGATTGTTTCATATACTAACTATTCTACTGAATAGAGAACGTATAATAGGGTGCACTAAATGTACCCAAACTTTCTTTACTTTATGTGGATTGTTTTGTTTCTGATAGTGACGTGTCTTGTTTCTACTAAAAAGAGAAGTTGCGTTCAAATAAGCATAATGTGTAACCAAAAAAAAAAAGCGCTGTTTGGGGGGTGAAGAAGGAGGGGGGTAAAAAAGAATCGGTAGGAAGGTAAAATATTAGATTCATAAAATGAAGAGGGATGTGGGAGGGGGGTTTTTTTTTGGGAAAAATCATTAAAATTTGAACTCATAAAACATAACAAAAACAAAAATGAAGTATATCTCCTCCTCAGCCACAAGGGAGAGGGGTTTGTGGTGGGAAGGGATGCGTTGAAGAAAAAACAGAATACAGCGACTAAATTTAAAAACAAAAAAAAACACAAAAAATGTGGTTGGTATCAGAACCCAAGCAACCCCTCTTCTTCATGCCTTAGTGAGCCAAAAATGTACCTTGAAAGAAAAAAATGTAAACAAATGACGTTTTTCTCAAAAGAGGTGTTTACGGTCCGTACTATGTGTCTAATCAAAGAGGTAATGTGCTTCGCAGAGGCGAGGCACATGCAAATATAGTGCCGTTGAAGAAAAGGGGTTAATTTCATTCAAAAAAGAGAGAAAAAAAAGGGTTGATAAAGATGAACCTAAGCCTCTCTGTGCTTTGGTCACCTAAAAGGGAAGGCTGTGGAGAGGTAAAATGAAATACCTTCCATTCTGTATTCGTTGTTTTTGTTGTTATTTTTGTTGATCGCATCCATCCTTAAGTCTCCGTTTAGTCTCAACGAAAAGGGTATAAGATGAACCTAAGCAGCTCTCTGTGCTTAGTTACCTTGATCACAATGTTTACTGGGGGGGGTCGAATAGTAGATCCCCCCTAAATAGTAGATCCCCCCTGTATAATTTTTTTTCCACATATTACCACAACTACTCAAAACATGAAATTTGTTGCTTTATTGGACTCATCGGGCATTTTTGTGACCTGGACATGGGGGTCAGACTCCACTTTCGAGCACCTAAAATAGGGTCAACAAAATTGGAGTCTAAAATTTAGGGGGGGATCTACTATTCAAAGGGGGGATCTACTATTCGACCCCCCCCCAGTAAAAGAAAAAAATTGAAAAAACGAATGTGCCTTTCATGCTATAGGTCACCAAAAAAGTCATGAGATCTGCTCTTCATTTATAAGTAAGTATAAACATCAAAAATAGTATCTGCACACATGAAGATTTGACTGCTCTCTATCACACTGAATTGAACACCATTTCTCGGAAAATAGAAAAGCAAAACAAAAGTTCGGGGTTTTCTGTGTTGTACTATCCCCTCTATTGAAGGAAAACGTGGTGTCCTCCGGACACCGGATAACGTCTGTTTTGTGACTCATTTTATTTTATTTTTCTGTTCGTTGTGCTTTTGTTTTTTTTTTTTTTACATTTTTTGAAACCCATCACTCAGCCTCCTCATCCTCTCCTCCTTCTTCACCTGCTTCACCAGCGTCAGAGTCCATCAGGGTTTCCTTCGGGACGCGACCCTGCGTGCAGCCTGGTGGTGGGGTGTACCCGTAGTTCGTCACCTGTTTAGGGGGGTGTTTTTGTTTTGGGTTTTTTTATGGTTTTCAAATAATGACAACAGCAAAGACAGTACCTTGTAGCTCACCCTGACGACGCCGACCTTCTTCCCAAGACAGATGACGTCAAGGTCGCATTCGCGGTCTTCGTCGTACGGCTCCACACGGTCCTTCAGCTCCATCACAGCAGCACCACGGAACATCTTGTCCTCACGCGGCTCCGCAGTGTCACGGAAGATCATGGTGATGTGGTTGCGCTCCAGGTACTCCGTCATCTGCACAACGATCTGGATCGGTGCCGGGACAGACTCGCCGCTGAACTCAGGCAGCATGGTGGACGTCTTCATGACAGCACCCTTGTGCGCACTCTCAGAGAACGGTGTGTACATCATCAGCAACGGCTTGCGGAACATCAAATGTGTCTGGTCCGTGAAGCGCACGGAGTTGAAGTTGAACTGCGGGCGCGGCTCCTGGTCGCGGTGGAAGCACGATGCGTGCGGGCGGAGGCAGCGGATCTGGAACGTGGCCGACACAGGGAAGTGCTCGCTGGTCTTCACGGTCTCTGCAGCTTCGTAGCTGGTGCACTTGATGTCGCTGTTTTCGGTGCTCTTCACGAGAATGCGGTCGGTGTAGCTGGGGGCACGTCCACGGTCACGCATGTAGTCGGTGCCACCCACCTTGTAGCGGTACGTCGGGGGGAACGTGATGGGCGCCTCCTTGAAGCCGTGGAGGAGACCCGACTCACGCATCTCCGTGAGGAGCTGGTCCTGGTTGAGGAGCTCGAGCCAGTTCTTCTGCTGGACAAGCGGCTCAGCCTCGGCACCCTCCATCTCAATGCGGTAGTTGAGGTCGCCCATGAAGAAGACGTGGTGGAACTGCGAGGACAGGTCAGAGTCTTTGTTTGCAAGCTGGATCTGGTTCACAATCTCCTCGACGTTGATGCGGCGCATCTTCGTGCGCTCCAGACGCGCTGCCAGGTGGCACGACAGGAACGCCATCGAGGTGTTGTGGAACTTCAGGCAGATACCCGCAGCACCCTTCATCCCGCACTTCTCCTTGTGCAGCGTGGCCTTGGTCGACCCCTCGACGTTCGTGATCTTGAGCAGACACTTCTTCCTGCACAGCACGATCATGGTGATGTCCCACAGCTGCATCGTGGCAAGCACAAGGTACTCCTTGCCGAGGTAGTTCTGCACGTACTCATGCCACTCGCCCTCCTCCTTCTGGTATGACACCTCCTGGCACCCGACTGCGTACAGGTCGTACTTGCCCTTGGGCATCCACCCCTCGAGGGAGGAGGGGTCGCGTGGGGGCGGCTGCCCGCACATGTTGAAGGTGCCTGTCCACACGCTGACGGGCTCGTCCTGCACCAGCGAGGAGTTGATCTTGCAGCGTCCCGAGAGCTCGCGGTCGACAAGGTCGCCTGTCTTCTTGAACGGGTTCGGCACCTTCTGCGTGACGGCGTTCTCCTTCACACCGTCGATGGTCGTCGTCGTGGACGCACCGTCGTGTGCGGCGTCAGGCTTCGTCAGACTCGGTGCGTACACGCGGATGGCAGGGCGGATCGAGGACCCTGTCTCGTAGAAGCGCTCACGCTCCTCGGTGCTCTGGAAGATGACCTCGTAGGACTTGGGTGCGTCGAAGAACATGAGACGTGCGCGCTTGGGGTCCATGATGTTGCGCTCGAGCTGGAGGAGCTTGTTGGCGTCGTGCTGCTTCTTCATGGCACCCTTTGCGTCGAGGCAGTAGAACGACTTTGCGAAGTGGTCCACCACCCAGACACGGCGGTCGGCGGCGGAGGGCTTGGCACCCGGGTGCCACTTCAGGACGGGGAAGTAGGACTTGAGGTAGATGTTGTTCGTCACCTCGGGCAGGGGGAGCATCCACGGCTCGGGCGCCTTCTCGGGCTCGTCGCTCTGCTCCTCGTAGTCGCTTGCGTCCTCGTCGACGTCAGCCTCGTGCTCGTCCTCCTCGCTCTCGTCGTCCTCGTCATCCTCTTCCCACTCAGCCTCCTGCTCCTCAAGGGCCGCCTCCAGGTCCACCTCCAGGTCTTCGTCCTCCTGGTGCTCGTTCTCGTCACCCTCCTCCTCACTCTCCTCCTCGTCCTCCTCAGCCTCCTCGTCGTCGTCCAGCTCCTCGTCCCACAGGTCCTCGTCAACAGGCGCCTCCTGGTCGTCCTCCTCCTCCTCAGACTCCATCGGCTCGTCCACAGGTGCCTCCTCCTCCTCAGGCTCCTCCCACTCAGGGTCCTCGTCCTCGTCGTCCTCGTTCTGGAACTTCTCCCCCATGAAGTCCGCAGGCACAAAGTCGTCGTCGCGGATCTTCTCCCCAAAGAACTCGGCAATCTCCTCGTCAAACTTCTCGACAAAGTTGTCCTCACGGATCTTCTCCCCAAAGAACTCCGCCTCCTCCTCCTTGAAGACCTCACCCTCAAAGTCGTCCTCCTTCAGCTTCTCCCCAAAGAACTCTGCGATCTGCTCGTCGAACTTCTCACCCGCGAAGTCATCCTCGCGCAGCTTCTCGCCGTAGAACTCAGCCTCCTTCTCGTCAAACACCTCGAAGTCCTCCTCGCGGATCTTCTCCCCGTTGAAGGGGAAGTCCTCCTCACGGATCTTCTCTCCGTGGAACGGGTCCTCCGGCGGTGGTGGTGGTGGCATCTCCTGTGCCGGCGGTGGCGGTGGCGGAAGCTCCTTCGTCTTGGACACCCACCCGTCCTTCTTCGGCTCTGGTGGCGGGGGCTGGCGCTTCGTGGTCCAGGTGTCGGGCTTGGCCTCCTCCTCTGGCACCTGGCGCTTGGACACCCACGCCTCCTTTGCAGGTGTGGGCTCGACAGGTGCAGGTGCGGGGCGTGCGGGCTCGGCAGTGGGCTCGACGGGTTCGGGCTCACGCTTCTTCGTCTCCCACGTGTCCTCCTTGTGCTTGATGGCCTCGGGCTCAACGTTCTTCCTGAACCACTCGTCACGCTTCTCCTTCTCATCGGGCGTGAGCTTGTCGTTACGCTTCATCCCGTCGTCCTCGTCCACAGGGCCCGAGGGGTCCGACACAGCACGCTTCCAGTCCTCGTTCTTCGGCGTCTCATTCAGCTGCTCCTGCTTCCAGTTGTCGATGTTCTTCGGTGCCTTCCACCAGTTCTCCTTGAGCCAGTCCTCACGCTTCTTCTCCTCTTCGGGCGTCGTCCCCTCCTTCCACTTGTCACCACCATCTTGGTAGTCCTCGACCATGGCAGGGCGCTTCCACCCCTCGTCCGCCGCTGCCTCGGGGTCGACGTTGTTGCGCTCAGGGTTCTTTGCGTTCTTGAACCAGTCCTTACGCTCGGCAACCTCCTCGGGTGTGGCTTCGGGTGTGTTGTCGTCCTCGCGCACCATGCCGTCGTCGTCCTCGTCGGGGCGGCTCTGCTTCTTCCAGTTGTCGTTGTTGCCTTCGTCGTCGTCGTCGTCACCTTCGCGCCACTCCTGCGAGAACTTCGGTGCCTTCCACCAGTTGTCCTTCATCCACTGCTCACGCTCCGCCTGCTCTGCAGGGTCCACTGGCTTCTTGTCGTTCTCGCTGTTGCGGCGCCACGCAGCGTCGTCGTCCTCAGGGTTCTTCTGGTACTCGTCAATGAACTTCGGGCGCTTCCACCAGTCGTCGTTCTCGGGGTCCTTGTAGTTGCGCTGCCACTCCTCAGGCGTCTTCTCCTTCTCCTCCTCAGCGTCCATGGCAAGGTAGGCAGCCTCCTCCTCCTGGCGCGTCATCTCGTCCTTCTCCTGCTCCTGCTTCTCCTCCTCTGCAGCCATGTCCTTCTCCTCCTCGTCGGGTGCCACGTACAGGTTTGTGTCCGCCACCGCACGCAGGAACTCGTCCTGCCCCACAGTGGGCTCGTCCTCGTCATCGGCAACGCCACGCTTGCGCCCGTTCCCGTCGTCGAAGTCGTCCTTCTCTGCAGCCCTGTTCCAGTCGATGCGGTCCTTCACAGCCTTGATCTGTGCCTCTGTCGGCGCCTGGCCCTCGTTGATGGCGGCAAGCGCCTCCGGCAGCTCGTCCGCCAGGATGCGCTTCTCGTTGTCGCCACGGTCGCGCAGCCACTCCATGCGCTTCGCCTTCTCCTCTTCGGGGAGCTGCTTCTTGTACCAGTCCTCGCGCTTGCCAAGCTGTGCGCCGGACGGCTCCTTCCCGTGCTTGCGGAACCACGCATCACGCTTGTCCTTGTCCTCCTCGGGTGCAGGGTCGCCCTTGTTCTTCTTGAACCACGCGTCACGCTCCTTCTCCTCCTCGGGTGTCGCGTCCTTCTTCCACGAGCCCTCACCTGCCGGCCCCTTCGCCCAGTCGTCGCAGTGCTTCGGTGCCTTCCACCAGTTGTCCTTGTACCAGTCCTGGCGCTTCTGCTTCTCGGGTGCCGAGGCAGGGCACTCGTCCGCAAGGCCAAGGGCACCCGCAGTAGGGTTCCCTGCGTTCCACTTCTTCCCCTGCGGCCCGTTCTCGGCGAAGTCCTCGATGAACTGCGGCTTCTTCCACCAGTTGTCGCCGTCGCCGTGCTTGCGGTACCAGTCCTCACGCTTGTCCTTCTCTTCAGGGTCTGCAGGCTTCTCCTGTGCCTCCTCTGCCTTCGTCGCCTCAGGGTCCGTCGCACCCCACTTGTCCCCGGCAGCACCCTTCTTCGCCCAGTCGTCCGCACAGCTCGGTGCCTTCCACCAGTTGTCGCGGTACCACTTCTCACGCTCCTCCTTTTCGGGGTCGCTCGCAGGGTTCTTGTGGCCCTGCCCCGCAGCAGCAGAGACAGGGTCGTCGGCAGTCCAGTTGCGTCCGTCCTCACCGTTCTTCAACCAGTCCTCGATGTACTCGGGCTTCTTCCACCAGCCGTCCCCAATGGTCTCAGGGTCCTGGCGGTCCATCTCCATCGGCTTGTCGCGCACCCACTGCTGGCCGTCCGGGCCGTTCTTCTTCCAGTCGTCGTAGCAGGTCGGTGTCTTCCACCAGTTGTCCTTGTACCAGGCCTCACGGTCTGCCGTCTCTTCAGGCGTGCAGGGGTGTTCCTTCCCGCCGTTCTTGTTAGCGTTCGGGCGGTTGTCTGCCGTCCAGCGGTCGCCGTCCGGCCCGTGGTTGGCCCAGTCCTCGCAGTACTGCGGCTCCTTCCACCACTCATTGTCGCCTGCGTTGCGGTACCAGTTGTCACGCTTCTGTGCCTCCTCTGGGCTGCACGGGTCCTCCTTCGCCTTCCCCGCCTTCCCAGACTCCTCGCACGCTCCAGGCCACTTCGTCCCCTCCGCACCGTTCTTCTTCCAGTCCTCCACGTACTCGGGTGCCTTCCACCAGTTCGTCCTGTACCACTCGTCACGCTTCAACGCCTCTGCCTTCGTACACGGCAGCTCAGCAGCCTTCTTGTCGAAGCCCGCCTCCTCGCCAACAGCACGCCACATGTCCCCCTCAGGGCGGTACCACGCCTCACGCTCGCGCGCCTGCTCCTCTGTGCAGGGCTCGGTGCGAGCACCCTTCTTCGGGTCGAACGCCGCAGCAGGGCTCCCGGCACGCCACTCCTCACCGTGCGCACCGTTCTTCGCCCAGTCCATCGCACAGCGCGGTGCCTTCCACCAGTTGTCCCCGTACCAGTCCTGGCGCTTCTGCTTCTCCGCAGCGTCCGCAGGGTCGGTGTCGCCCTTGCCCGCAACACCGTTCGCCTCGGACTTCGCAGTCCAGTTCTTCCCCTTCGGGCCGTTGACCTGGTAGTCCTCGACGTACTGCGGCTGCTTCCACCACTCCAGCCCAGGCGGGAGTGTCTTCGGCTTCATGCTGTTCGTCCAGTTCTCGATGAACGGCGCCTGCTTCCACCAGTCCTTGTCCACGTTCGGGTTGTCGTTCTTGCTCTGCCACGCATCCCCAAGGGCACCGTTCTTGTGGAAGTCGTCCGTGTACTTCGGCTGCTTCCACCAGTTCGCGCGGTAGAACTCCTCACGCTTCTTGCGCTCGTCCGGCTTGGCCTCGTTCTCCTGCCCACGCCCACCCACACCGTCGGCCTCGGTCTTGGCAGGCCAGTGGCGCCCTGCGTCGCCGTTCTGGTGGTAGTCCTCAATGTACTGCGGTGCCTTCCACCATTCGTCGTCACCGTTCTTGTACCACTCCTCACGCTTGGCGCGCTCTGCCTCGCCAACAGGCTTCTTGTAGTCCCCAGACTTCGCCTCCTTCTCGCCAGGCGCCTTCCACTCCTTCCCAGCCTTCCCGTTCTTCTGCCAGTCGTCCTTGTACTGCGGTGCCTTCCACCAGTTGTTATTGTACCAGTCCTCGCGCTCCTTCTTCTCAGCTTCCGGTGCCGGCTTCTTGTCGCCCACACCGTCGATACCAGCGTCCTCGTTGATGGCGTTCCACTTCTTCGCAGCCGGCCCAGTCCCGTTCTTGAAGAAGTCCTCACGGTACGGCTCCTGCTTCCACCACTCGGAGTCCTGCGGCGCCTTCGCGAACTGCAGGGCGTCTGCGTCAAGCCCCTTGTCCTTGAACTCCTGGCGTGCGTCGTCGCCCTTCCACCAGTCGCCGTTGCGGTAGTACTCCTCGCGGTTCTTCTTCTCGGGCACGCTGCACTTCTCCGGATCACCCTCGGTGGCCGCGTTCCACGCCTTCACCACACCACGCGGGCCGTTCGCCTTGTACCAGTCCTCACGACGCTTCTGCTCCTCCCCAGTCGCAGGGTACGTGTTGCCCTCGCCCTCCAGACCGCTCTCCTCGTCAGCAGCCTTCCAGCGCACCCCCTCATGCTTGTTCTGCTGCCAGTCCTTGATGTAGGGCTCCTCCTTCCACCAGTCCGCCTCCTTCGTTGCGTCCCAGTCGCGCTTGAACTTGTCTGCCTTCCACCAGTCGTTGCCCTTGTAGAACTCCTCACGCACAGCAAGCTCCGCGTCCGTCGCCTTCTCCTTCGCACCCTCAACAACGCCGGTCCACTTCTTCCCCTTCCCCTTGTTGCGCTCCCAGTCGCGTCTGTAGGGGTCGCGCTTCCACCACTCCCCGTCCTGGTCCTTGTCCGCGTTGTCGAACTCAGACTGCTTTGCAGCAAACTTCTCGAAGGCTGCGTTCACCGCGTTCTTGTCCTTCTCGGGCATGTGTTCGGTTGCCTTCCACCACCCGCCCTCGTCCTCCACCGCCTTCTTCGCCTCCTGCAGCTTCTCTGCGTTCTCCTTGCGCTTCGCCTCACGCTCCTTCGTCTTGGCGAGGCGCAGCTGGTCGCGCTCCTGCTCCATCTCTTCGAACTCCTTGGCACGCTCCGCATTCGCCTCCTCAATCGCTTTGAAGAAGGCCACCGGGTCACGCTCCGCACCGGTCTGGATCATTGCCTTGCGCTCCTCCGCCCAGTCGTCCTTCCCGGCCTTGTTCTTGCGCGCACGGCGCTTCAGCCAGGCAAGGATCGTCTCGGGGTCCTCGCCCTGCCCAAGCATCTCGAAGATCTTCGCAAGCTGCTTCACGGTGATGTGCTGCAGGAGCTCCATTGTCTTGTCGTCGATCTCCTTCCCTGTTCCCTCTACCTCCACGAGCAGCTTCTTGATCGGCTCTCCCAGGTTCTCGAACATGTTGTTTCCAACGAGGGAACGACGTGCCTCGGCATCGCCGTGCATGTCCTCAACTTCATCACCAGGCATTGTAGTGGTGTGGGGGTAAGTGGTCTATATAGAGAAAAGAAAACGGAGGAAAAAGAAGGGGGAAGAAATATAAAAAAAATGAAACACTCGTGTTCTGTCCAAGCCAATGAACAAAGAAAGTGTTTTCCTGCAGTTTTCGGTGTGGTGCGGTGGGGGGGAGGTTAACACTAGCACAGCAAAACTCATTCCACTTTTTTTTGAACATTTTTTTCCCATTTATTCTAACTTTTCTAACAACGTACACATAGCACATATTCCCCTATCCCCAAAAGAGAACTCGGCAAGCTGCCCTCACCACCAACACCAACACCAGCACCAGCACCAGCACCAACACCCTACAACGTTACAGGAACCGCATGCGGGATGAGCGTCAACGACACATCTGGCGACATCAGCACCGCACACAGCCTGAAGGTGCTCCAGTCTAGCTTTGCTGTCTCCGACTTCGAAGGGCTTAGTGTGAGTGTCGCAGGGCGAGCGTGGGGACGTGGGGAGTTTTGAACGAAGCGGACACAGGTTAGGCGGATTGAGGTGGATTGGGGGGTGCCACGGCGCACCTGAACACGCAGGCCGAGTCTGTCACCATTGTCGAAATCTCCGAGGGCACCTGAGCAGAGCGGACTGAGCGTCCTTGCCGACGACGGCGTGAGATGCACGCCACACCCACCAGCCTGCCGCCCCAGCTGCGCCGCACCCAACACAAACCCCCCACACACGACCCCCACAGAGCTCTCTCCAGGACTCCCGTTCACACGCACCTCCCAGTACGCACTCAACGCACCCTCCGGCACTGCAGGCCCATACAACAGATGCCTGCGTGCACACGACGTCACCGCCGCCTGCGCAGTCGACCCCTGGCTTGAGAGGACAATGTTCGGGTTGCTCCGCGACATATCCCATCCGTCTACCTTCGCTACCACTGCCTTTGCTTTAGTCGTTCTCTTCGGGACTGCCCTTTTGACTTCTGTTGTCTTTGGTTCGTTTGGTTCCTTTGGATCGTTTGAAGCAAGGTGGATTCCATCGACCTGAGCACGGCTTGCACCTACCTCATCGATGTGACTGCGTAGGCGGTCTACCGAGCTTTGACTCACCCCGCCACCTTGGGTGAGAAGCGCGAGGGCGCCCGCACGCCAATCAGGATGTGCAGTGAGGGCAGCAACCTCGCACGACGCGATGTCTTTGCTGAGGGATTGGACCTCGCCGTGGACTTCCTCTGCGATCGTGTCGAGGGCACTGCCTTGTCGTGCGTGGAGCTGCTGGAGATGGGTCAACGTCGCGCGCTGTGCCTCGCGGATCTCTTCTATGGCGCGCGTCGCGTTTTGATTGAGTATGTCAGTCTGTCTTTGCAGCTCCGCCGCCAGCTCCTCTTGGACCGTACCGGCCTCACGGCCTAGCCCCCGCATCTCAGTACGCAACGCCCGTTTCACTGCCGCAAGCTGTGTCAACCTTGCCCCATCCTCCTGCGACTTCTGCACCCTCGCAATCACCTTATTATTCGATATCACCGTCACCGCCTCACCTCCCGCAGTCGGCACACACTGCACATCACCAAACAGCTGCGACAACGCTGCGGTCAACAGCACATCCTTCGAGCCTCTTGGGACCACAACATGCGGGACGGCAAATGCCTCCCTCTCCTCTACTTTGCGGACGCGAAGCCAGGGGCGGGGGTCTTCTTGGGTGCAGGAGGATTGGTCGGTCATGGAGGGTGGGTTGATGGCGACACTGGGCTTTGTTTCCACATTGCGAGGAGCGCCGTCCCAGGAGACGTTGTTCGCAGCTAGCACGCCGATGCAGGCCTCAATCCCTGCAACGGTGTCGAGCTCACGGAGGAGACGGTGCGTGACCTCATCGCCGGTCTCCTGGAGGTAGCGGTCCTGCACAATCTCCCACATCCCCTGAGACAGAACATTCGCAAGCACCGGCAACAACTCCCCCGCCGTCTCCGCAAAGCGCAGCGACTGCACAACCTCCTCCACGTCTATCAGAGAAGGCTCCCGCAAGACCCTGGGTGCCACCTCTACCGGCTCCACCTGCACCGTGACCTTCCGCCCTGCAGGGGACAACGCTGTCTTCGCAAGCGCGCTCTGCGGTGCCGCAGGTGGTGTGGCATCAGGCTGCACACCTTCCTCTACGGCCTCATTCCTGGATCCGCCGAAGAGACGGTACATAGTCTCATACGGGTGGCCTGGGGGGGAAAGGGGGATAAGGATAGGGGGAGAGAGAGAGAGAGACTGTGACAACTTCCTTCGCCTCGGCAGTGTCTACACGTTGTTGTCAGAAGACTTTGCAAGAGAGAGTTGACAAAAAAGCCGTCATGTGCGAAGCAGTGCATCTATTGTAAGGGTGAAACCACATATCCGAATATCATTTGAGAGGGAGAGAGACAAAGAGAGAAGGGGCCAGTGGAAAGGGTCGGCGTTGGATAGTCAATGTAATCAGGATTATTCCACCCTTTCGGCAATCTTACAACGAAGTCAGCTATAATACGTGAAGTTTTTGGGGGGGGGAAGGACACCGCTCGGTAGGTGCTATAGACTGAGGAGGGTGCTACTCTTGCTGTGAAAAGTGGATGGATGAGAAAGAAAACAAAGTGGGCGTTGAGTGGGGTGGTTTTCATTGACTTTTTTTCTGCCTTTTTTTTGTTTTTTTTTTATATTTTTTCTTCAAAACGCGGAAAAACCCGTTGCTCGCTCCCCCACCCACCCAACTAACATCTCCACAGTTCTCCCAAATATTTTTTTTTTGTGGTTTTTCTGTTGTGTTGGTTTTGGCAATTTTTTTTTTATTTCCCCAAAAAAAAAAAGTAAAACCGTTGTACCCTTTTGTTTACTGCAAACGCCCTCTACTTCCCTAGTGTACACGACTGTCAACTCCCTGACAAAGAAACAAAAACAAAACAAAAAAAAGCTTACAATAGCGTATGGACCTCTTCGTGCACTTCTTTAGAATCAAAAGAATCGCGATAAGTGCACACATGCTTCCCCGCACGACTACGTTCTTTTCTAACCTCCCTACCCAGTCCATGCTGTTCAGTATGCAACGACATGAGGATGTGTCCAAACACGCACACTCGTAGTCGATGGCAACTGGAACTGCACAAAAAATAAATAAAAACCAAAGCACAGTAAACGTCAAAAGGGGGGTAGGGGGGGATGACTTCAAAGTAAGACACGTCACCTCCAGGTGATCGTGTTATAAAAGAGGGGGGGGGTGAACAAAACAACTCTGGAAAGTGGGGTCTGGGAGTTGGGGGGGTCAGCGCTCACAATCGCGGTGGAGGAGGAAATCATGCGCTCTTGACGGTGGCGGGGTCGGTGAAGTGGAACTTCTTTGCGCCGGTGGCTCCAAGCACAGTGTCGAAGATGGCGAACTGTCCTGCAGTCAGGGTTCCGATCATGACGCAACGTGCGCCCAGACCAGTGAGGCACAGCTTCTTGAAGCCAACCTCCTTTGCGAGGTTGATCAGACGGCTGGTGATCGATCCCTCACCACCCGCACCCTTCTTGTTCACAAGGGACAGAAGGGTGTCGGCAGGGTGCGAGATGATGGCAGCAGCCACTCCCGCAATCACTCCGGACGCAAGCGACACAGTCAGTTTCGTGGAGTCAGACGCGGTCTTCAGGTCGATGTTCGAGACGGTGTAGATCTTCTCCGCAGCCGCTCCCTGCACAGCGAACTTCGTCATTGTGTACGGGATCTGCTTGAAGCAGATCGGTCCGAATCCGGAGTAGAATCCCCTCATCACACCCTCGTCCTTGATGATCTTGGGGAAGGCAGACAGAAGCCCGTCAGCGTACTGGGGGTTGGCCACAAGCTTGATACGGGTCGCCTCAAGCGGGCACAGGAAGATGTCCGCAATGAACTCAGCCACGGCGGCAGCTCCCAGGTAGATGGGGAAACGGTACTTCCATGCGTCCTCCACTCCAAGCTTCTCTGCCGCCTTGATCTTGAAGAACTCCACTCCTCCGAACTTGAACCATCCCTGCACGAAGTACCCAACAGCGGTGGGTCCCAGTCCGGTCGCAAGCGCACCTGCTCCCTCAGCAGCGATGATCTGCTTGAACCCTCCAAGCATTCCCTTGTTGTACTTGACGGGGTCAAGCTGGATGCGTGTCTTCACGACATCGACGGGGCACAGGGCTCCGTGGGTCACACTGCAGCAGATCCCTCCGGCAAGGGCTCCCTTGGTGAAGTATGTCAGGTCGTAGCTCATTGTGTTATGTGTTTTGTGATTGATGTCAGATCCTGTTGTTTTGTGATACTTTGACAGCTTGCACTTTGTTCCACGCTCCCCACTATCGATGGAGCAGACTGTCCAAGATGCCAGACCTCCAACACCATGCACGCAGAGGATGCAGGAACACTGCTTAATATTATAAAATGCTTTTTAACACAGCACTAACGGCGCGACCACATTATGGATCACCAGCAGGAAAGAAAGACGGTTGACAGACTTCCAACGGTATTGGTTTTAGCCTTACTAATATTATTGAATACAAATCATCACAGCGCAATGCCACATCGCAGGAGACCGGAACAAATGACCGTACCCTGAGACCCAACACCTGATACCACTTGGGTCTGCGAGACGTGCGGGAAGCTTTGTCAAAATAAGTCCGCCCTGAGCGGTCACCTCAAGACTCATTTGGAGAAGCCTCGTACGAAGAGGTCTTGTAGAAAAAAGATTGCCACAACACAGCCCCCTTTCCTGACACCCCTCAGGTCCAACTTGTGTGTGTTGTGATGGTCCAACACTCAAACAAATCTTCAAAACCGCCACAGGTGTGAATGAGAACTCATAGAAAACTTGAACGACTGCTGTACGACCGGTAAACTGCATGGCAAGAAACCTCATAGGAAGAAACACGCGCAACACGACAGGACACACCTGAAATGAAAACTACGCAGCTAAACTGTGTATTACGAAAAGAATGTCAAAATAGGGTTGACCTAGGCAGCCAATGGGGGCAGTCTCGTGCATTCTGAAGACAAAATACAGCAGAAAAACACGATACTAGCCACCATTAGCGCTGGGTGGGTCGGGGAGAGGGGTACTTTGCGACTTTTTATAACGTTCGTTCTCAACACCCTGTCAAAGCATGCACACAACTCTGCAAGGGTGCAGGGTGATACAGAAAAATGGGGTAGGGGGGTCAAGATCGGGTCCCTCTTTGTCGTGCAAACACTACGTCGTAAGGGCACGGCAAATGAAAGGACGCACAATCTACAAAAAGGGGTAGGGGGGAATGAAAAAAACTGGAAATGAAGAAAAAAAAACTTGAAGATGAAGCTTGGCGATGCTCACATATCAAACAAAAGAAGTGCTAAAACTGACCAACTGTGTTCTCTCTGCATCACTCATATTCTTTTTATCGCAACACTGCTGTTGGAAATCATGCGCTCTTGACGGTGGCGGGGTCGGTGAAGTGGAACTTCTTTGCGCCGGTGGCTCCAAGCACAGTGTCGAAGATGGCGAACTGTCCTGCAGTCAGGGTTCCGATCATGACGCAACGTGCGCCCAGACCAGTGAGGCACAGCTTCTTGAAGCCAACCTCCTTTGCGAGGTTGATCAGACGGCTGGTGATCGATCCCTCACCACCCGCACCCTTCTTGTTCACAAGGGACAGAAGGGTGTCGGCAGGGTGCGAGATGATGGCGGCAGCCACTCCCGCAATCACTCCGGACGCAAGCGACACAGTCAGCTTCGTGGAGTCAGACGCGGTCTTCAGGTCGATGTTCGAGACGGTGTAGATCTTCTCCGCAGCCGCTCCCTGCACAGCGAACTTCGTCATTGTGTACGGGATCTGCTTGAAGCAGATCGGTCCGAATCCAGAGTAGAATCCCCTCATCACACCCTCGTCCTTGATGATCTTGGGGAAGGCGGACAGAAGTCCGTCAGCGTACTGGGGGTTGGCCACAAGCTTGATACGGGTTGCCTCAAGCGGGCACAGGAAGATGTCCGCAATGAACTCAGCCACGGCGGCAGCTCCCAGGTAGATGGGGAAACGGTACTTCCATGCGTCCTCCACTCCAAGCTTCTCTGCCGCCTTGATCTTGAAGAACTCCACTCCTCCGAACTTGAACCATCCCTGCACGAAGTACCCAACAGCGGTGGGTCCCAGTCCGGTCGCAAGCGCACCTGCTCCCTCAGCAGCGATGATCTGCTTGAACCCTCCAAGCATTCCCTTGTTGTACTTGACGGGGTCAAGCTGGATGCGTGTCTTCACGACATCGACGGGGCACAGGGCTCCGTGGGTCACACTGCAGCAGATCCCTCCGGCAAGGGCTCCTTTGGTGAAGTATGTCAGGTCGTAGCTCATTGTGTTATGTGTTTTGTGATTGATGTCAGATCCTGTTTGTGGGTGGCTTTTGAAAAAAATAGTCACTTGCAGCCTACCTCTGTACAATGTGCTGATCGGGGCAAGGCAGCGGGGTGCTGATGTTCTGTACAGTGGCTTAGTGTGTTGGACGCTGCGCACGCCTGGCTGTCGTGCCTCAACAGCACAACTCTATACGTCTGCTAAAGAGGGAAATAAAACAGGAGGGGACAGAGTACTTGTTGTGGAATGTCCAAGATGACAAAAACAAAAGAATTAATGCGCAGAGCAAAGGTGCCTTCCAACGCGACTCAGAAAAAGAAAAGACAAAAGAGCAAAACAAAAACGGGACACCGTCCAGACCCCCCCCCCTTCACGACAACAATACTAACCAAGCCTTCAGTCTCGAGCTTTTCTACTCAATGATGCTGTTCCTTGACCACATCCAGCAAAGGGCAACGAAAGGAAACAATGAACATTATCAAAAAGACAGAAAAAGAGACAAATGTTTTGTACAAATCACAACACGATTTCCAATCATTCGATCCGAAGGAGCCCATTTCGGTTCTACGTCATTTACCTCACAACCCACCACGTTGTCCTCAAGAACAAAAACATAAGATAAACCTAAGCCTCTCTCTTGGTCACCTTGCGTCCAGAACTCTTCACCACAAACACACATCACACCACTACGTTAACACGTTGGATTATTCGTCAAAACCCCACTACAGATAAAATCTGAAAATGCGGGCAAAACGATGCACTACAAGACGACACCCTCCCTCTGCCCCTCTCCCTCTCCTTTCCCCTACAGCTTCGCAGGAGTACCCAGCTCGAACGAGGGGGGCACGCTCTGCCCTGGTGGCTTGCGAGAGGGGTCAAGCCAGCCCTTTGCGGGAACGTGGTTGGCCTCCCAGCGGATACCGTCGAAGTCTTCAAACAGAATGGAGTAGTAGCCAGGGGCCCAGACGCCTGCTTCGGGACCACGGAGGATGTTGAGCTGCGGCTTGCCACGCTGCTGCTGCTCTTTGTTGAAGGCGACCAGGAAGGCGTGCGTCTTCTCGACATCCTCGTTGCTCCGCATACGGAAGCATGTGTGGTGAAGCCCTATGCGCCGCTGGTCAAACCTCTCCCCATCAAACTCCTCGCCACACTTCGTGAACAAAATGCCGCACCTCCCCCCAACGTGGTAGAACACACCAGCATTGTCCATAATCAGCGTCATCCCGAAGCACGTCCCCAACCACTGCTTAAAGAACCTCGCAGACTCGTCCCAATGCTTGCACGAAATCGTGTACTGGACATGTGCCAGCCCGTTTGGTGACACCGACATTTTGTGCAATTCTTGATCTGGATGTGAGTGAAGCAATTGGGGGGATTTGGGAATTTTCATGAAAAAAACAAAGGGTAAACCGTGTTTACTTTTTCCGTACATAACATTATTGGGAAAGCAGAGAGGCAACTCCCCCCTCTCCGCATGCCCCATGCTCTGTACTTTTAAAAGCCGTCAAAAAGGTTATAAAAAACACACAAAAAAAGTTGGTCAGTCTCTAAGCCCCTCTTAGTCATCTTAAAAGAGCCGAAAAGAAGGTGCAAGCCAACCCTTGGCAGTGACATGAAAGTCGTGCGAGCAGGGATGTGCAGGTGCACCAGAACTGTTGTAATTTATAACAAAAAAAAAAAAAAAGGTTGGTAAAGACGAACTTAAGCCTCTTGTGCTCAGTCGCCTAGAACAAATAAACAAGGGAACTTGAAAGAAGAATATATCCGACATCTTTACAATAAACAAAAAACAACAAAGTTGTTTGGTTCACAGTACACTTTCAAAAGATGAACGTGCCCATGTGCACACAGACACACGCATCTAATGGTATACGTAAAAGAGCATGTCTACACTCCACTGAAGGAGTGTGTAAAACTAAGTGAAAAGTTAATAAGATGATCCTAAGCCTCTCGTGCTTAGTCACCTAAACGTCCATCACAACATACGCACAACACGGCAGCAACGTTCGGTGGTTCCATATTCACTTTGCTGTGTGTGTGGAAGAATAATATTTGGTGAACTAGGGCTTGTCGTTCCTTTACGAAGGCTTGGGGGAAGAAATGCGAAGTGCAGTTGAAAGGTGTGGCAACAAGGCCACACGACACCGCCACAGAGGGCTTTGCGTTTTTGGAAGTGGCAGGTCTGGCCGTGCCTGCGGAAAGGATAGCGTCAGTGGCACGCCAACCATTTGCCACAGGAGGTCGACCTGGTAGAAACAAAGGGGGAAACAACACACAGTAACCCAATACGGGTGTCACTTGTCCCCTCCCCACACCTCAGAAAAATGCAGCTCTCCTGTCTAGGCGTTGTGCCGCTTGTCTTGGTTTCCGTTCTTCTTTTCCCGCGCAGTGCTCCAGTAAAGTAATAACGTGCCAAGAAAATCTCAAACAAAAAACGAATTTAATAAAGGGAATCATAAAGAAAAGTGTCATCAGATGAATATAAGCCTTTTGTGCAGTCATCCTAGAAAAAATATGAGATATTAAAGGAGTTCGCGAAGTCAGCAGAACTCAAAGGATGCAAGAAAAGGTATCAAAAAAAAAAAAAACAAAAGCACCTCTTTGCAGTGACATAAAAAGATAAGATAAAACAACAAGAAAACAACAACAATCTGGAACAACACAACCTATCTAAGGCCAGCCAACTCCCTCTCAGTCCAGTGACGGAGGAAGTGGCACGAGATCATCCTCATTCTGTCTGAACACCGTGCAGCGCCTCTCCCCAGGCACGCGTGGGTATGCGTTCAGGAACGCCTCTGGCGGGACAGACCCGTCGCAGTTGCCGCCGCGGGTGGCAGCCGTGCACACAGGGACCTCTGCAGACCCGTCGTCGTTGATGCCTGCGACCCAGTACCTGTCCATCATGCCCTGGTCCTCGTGCAGGAGGTAGTGGCAGTGCACCATGATGTTCCCACCGTGCTCGTCCAGTGCGTGGCGGATGCGCAGTGCACCACCCCAGTTTGGGATCGTGTCGCGCCAGTCGCCCACCTCGCCCCACAGGTTGAATGGCGCAGTGGTTGTGAGGTCCTCGCCGTTGTCCCCCGTGAGCGAGATGATCTGGAAGTGGTTGACGTGGAAGTGCATCGGGTGCGGCGTGCCTCCGCCATTCTGCAGCACAACGTCCTCAAGGTCGCAGAGGCGCCCCACGTGGCGGTAGGGGAAGTTTGCTAGGTGGCGGTCGTCGTCGTCCGACTCGGGAAAGCCAAACTCAATGCGTGGACACGTCGGCCCCGCTGTGCAGTCGACACCCACACCGAGCGCGCGGTGGCCGTTGGGCAAAGCCCCACCAGTGGAGAGCTCCCACGTAGACACCACACCCCCCACGTTGCGCAGATCCTCGAGGTAGTGCGGGCGGTGCACCTCCGACGCAGCCCACGCAGGTGCGTCGCGTGCACCGTCCTCACCCCCAGCAGCGCTCACAGAAAGCGTCATCAGGTTCTGCAGAAACCCAGCCGCGTTCCCCGATGCACGGCCCTCGGAGCTCGTCTGGAAGTAGTACGTGCCCGGGGTGTCACACATCACAGCCACACCGACACGCCCGGCAGGCGACACCAGCACAAGGCTTGTGGCACGCACCCCGTTGTACAGGAACACACCGTCCATAGACAGCAGTCGCATCGCGCACGCAGCCTCCCCACCACCCCGGAACGCAACCCCCGTCCGCACCTCCAGCTCCAGGTATATGTCCCCAAGTGCGTTCACCACCTCAAAGCGGTTCCACACACCGACACGCATCTCACGCACAGGCTGGCGCAGGCCGTTCACAAGCATCACGTCTGTCGTCTGCGACCCGTCTGCGTTCTCCCGCAGTGCCGCACGCAGGGGTGTGTTGTCCCCAGTCAGCGCACGCAGCTCTGGGTAGCTCGTGATCCGGAACCCATCGTCTGTCGGGTTGCACGAGCACAGCGACACGTGTGTCACCATCATGTACGACACAGGCATCGCTTCCCACGCAGACAGCGCCCTTGCCGTCGCAAACGTCGGGAACGCGGGTGGCGTCGGCAGCGAATCCGCCACCTCAATCAGGAACATCCCGACAAGGCCCCCCATCACCTGCATTGCTGTCGATCCGTGTACGTGTGCGTGGTACCAGTGCGTCCCCGGAAGGTGGTTGTCCGGGATGTGGTATGTGTACGTCTTCACCCCCTTCGGGCCCACACCAATCACCACGTTGTCCTCCGATGGGTCCACGTGCAGCCCGTGCGTGTGCAGGTTTGTCACGTTCGCATGACGTAGGTCATTCAGCCCGTCCCCGTCAGGTGTCTCCTCCTCGGGCGCCGTGTCGTCCAGTGTGTTCGTCAACGTCACCACCACTGTGTCCCCCGGGTAGGCCTTGATCATCGGACCGGATCCGCACTCTCCGTCGATACACCACGCCCGCACGTTCATCTGGAATGCGCCCGTGTCAATCACATGCATCTCCACACTCATGTGCATCTCCAGAAGCCCGTTCTCCGTTGCAAACACACGCGGGTGTGCAAACGCAGGTGCCTCGTCGAGCGGCACAAGGTGCGTGTCCTGACACGGCTGTGAGATCCCTCCTCCGTTGTTCAGTGGCTGCTGGAAGCACGTCACGTCTTCTTCCAACACAGGCACTGCTGGGCGCCTTCCGTCAGGTGACTCTGTCTCAGGAGCAGGTGTTGGTGGCACGTCAGTCTCAGGCGCGTCAGTATCGGGTACGTCAGTCTCGGGTGCGTCAGTCTCGGGTGCGTCAGTCTCAGGCACGTCAGTCTCGGGTGCGTCAGTCTCGGGTGCGTCAGTCTCAGGCACGAGTGTGGCAGGTGCACTAGTTGGCGGTGCTGCTGAAGGCGTATCGGTTTCTGGCACACCTGTTGCAGGTGCGTCCGTGTCCGGTGCCTCTGTGCGTGGTACCCGTGGCAGAGGGTTGCAGTAGAGACCACAACGCCGGTTTGTCGCGCACACGCCATCCCGCAACGCACCTGAGTCCAGTTCAATCACACACGCATCGTCCACAGCGTGCCCGACACACGCGACGACCTGGCGCTGTGGCTTGCGGCACTGCCCTGCCACGTACACTGCACACAGCAGCACTCCTACGGCACGCGCACTCATTTGTCCTGAGCACAACAAGCAAACCAAAATAGTCAAAGGATACAATTATCTGGATGTGGATGTGGACTTGGAGGGGCAATGGGGGATGGCGGCCTGCAGCAGCAACATTGCCACAGTGAGACATGAAAAATAAACAAAAACAACCCAAAAGGTTTGACTCCCGAGATGTGATCATCAGCATCATAAACGACGAGTACGGAGTGAGGGAAACACATCACAGAGGAGACACAGAGAAAACCGAGGAGAGGGGTACTTTGCGACTTTTTATAACGTTCGTTCTCAACACCCTGTCAAAGCATGCACACAACTCTGCAAGGGTGCAGGGTGATACAGAAAAATGGGGTAGGGGGGTCAAGATCGGGTCCCTCTTTGTCGTGCAAACACTACGTCGCAAGGGCACGGCAAATGAAAGGACGCACAATCTACAAAAAGGGGTCGGGGGGAATGAAAAGGATACAACGGCGGGAAAAAACTTGAAAGCCCAACATGAGCCTCGCGGGGTACACGCAGGCTTGCATATCACTAACACAGGAACGTTGTAAGCTGAATACGCCTCATGTGCTAAAGGACTTTAAAGTGCTAAAACTGACCAACTGTGTTCTCTCTGCATCACTCATATTTTTATCGCAACACTGCTGTTGGAAATCATGCGCTCTTGACGGTGGCAGGGTCGGTGAAGTGGAACTTCTTTGCGCCGGTGGCTCCAAGCACAGTGTCGAAGATGGCGAACTGTCCTGCAGTCAGGGTTCCGATCATGACGCAACGTGCGCCCAGACCAGTGAGGCACAGCTTCTTGAAGCCAACCTCCTTTGCGAGGTTGATCAGACGGCTGGTGATCGATCCCTCACCACCCGCACCCTTCTTGTTCACAAGGGACAGAAGGGTGTCGGCAGGGTGCGAGATGATGGCGGCAGCCACTCCCGCAATCACTCCGGACGCAAGCGACACAGTCAGCTTCGTGGAGTCAGACGCGGTCTTCAGGTCGATGTTCGAGACGGTGTAGATCTTCTCCGCAGCCGCTCCCTGCACAGCGAACTTCGTCATTGTGTACGGGATCTGCTTGAAGCAGATCGGTCCGAATCCAGAGTAGAATCCCCTCATCACACCCTCGTCCTTGATGATCTTGGGGAAGGCGGACAGAAGTCCGTCAGCGTACTGGGGGTTGGCCACAAGCTTGATACGGGTTGCCTCAAGCGGGCACAGGAAGATGTCCGCAATGAACTCAGCCACGGCGGCAGCTCCCAGGTAGATGGGGAAACGGTACTTCCATGCGTCCTCCACTCCAAGCTTCTCTGCTGCCTTGATCTTGAAGAACTCCACTCCTCCGAACTTGAACCATCCCTGCACGAAGTACCCAACAGCGGTGGGTCCCAGTCCGGTCGCAAGCGCACCTGCTCCCTCAGCAGCGATGATCTGCTTGAACCCTCCAAGCATTCCCTTGTTGTACTTGACGGGGTCAAGCTGGATGCGTGTCTTCACGACATCGACGGGGCACAGGGCTCCGTGGGTCACACTGCAGCAGATCCCTCCGGCAAGGGCTCCTTTGGTGAAGTATGTCAGGTCGTAGCTCATTGTGTTATGTGTTTTGTGATTGATGTCAGATCCTGTTTGTGGGTGGCTTTTGAAGAAACATCTTTATCCTTACCTTGAAACTCCACCTTTGGAGCACTGAGTCTCTTGGGAGAAAGACAAGCGCCGAATCGCTTTGCCTTAGCTAAGGAGGTCTTCAGTGTCGTCAGTCCCCTTTTCAACAGCTACAACAAACAAGCAACTAGAAAAAGCCGCACCTTTCCCATCACCAAGCACATAGAAAGTACAAGACCGCACTTCTACAGCACAGTGGAAGTGACAGCACAACCGGTTACTAGCCCTGAAAGAGCTGTTGACGTTACAAAGGACAAAATGATACACAAGTATACAAGGTGGGGAGGGGGGCGACAACTATTTACCAGTTTCCCATCACCTTTTTTTTTGACCTAATTGCAAGCCTCCCACGTTGATGCAACCGCCATTAGGCAGTGCCTCCTTGACTGAATAACACACTCTCTCTTGTGAATATTTCACATCACTTCCCGACTCTTTGACATAGCGTTCAAGGGACAACATCTCTCGCACCTTCTCAACGTATCACATGCAGTTGTGACTGTAGACGCACAACCGACAATAGCAATGACCACCATCGAGCATGCACCAGGCATGCTGACCACAAAGATGTGTCCTAAAAAAAGAAGAAACAAACAAGTGTCATACATAAGAGAACCCCACTACCACGTTGTGGAAATAACCCTGACACGGAAAGCATGTAGAATACAAAAATAAAAAAAAAAAAATCTCTTCAAAGAAACGCTGTGAAAAGGAAATGAACTAAAAATAAAAAGAAAATAAAATAGTAACAGAATGAAGCGTTCAACAAGGGCGCTCAGGATAGTGTTCATGCGCTCTTGACAGTGGCAGGGTCGGTGAAGTGGAACTTCTTTGCGCCGGTGGCTCCAAGCACAGTGTCGAAGATGGCGAACTGTCCTGCAGTCAGAGTTCCGATCATGACGCAACGTGCGCCCAGACCAGTGAGGCACAGCTTCTTGAAACCAACCTCCTTTGCGAGGTTGATCAGACGGCTGGTGATCGATCCCTCACCACCCGCACCCTTCTTGTTCACAAGGGACAGAAGGGTGTCGGCAGGGTGCGAGATGATGGCGGCAGCCACTCCCGCAATCACTCCGGACGCAAGCGACACAGTCAGCTTCGTGGAGTCAGACGCGGTCTTCAGGTCGATGTTCGAGACGGTGTAGATCTTCTCCGCAGCCGCTCCCTGCACAGCGAACTTCGTCATTGTGTACGGGATCTGCTTGAAGCAGATCGGTCCGAATCCAGAGTAGAATCCCCTCATCACACCCTCGTCCTTGATGATCTTGGGGAAGGCGGACAGAAGTCCGTCAGCGTACTGGGGGTTGGCCACAAGCTTGATACGGGTTGCCTCAAGCGGGCACAGGAAGATGTCCGCAATGAACTCAGCCACGGCGGCAGCTCCCAGGTAGATGGGGAAACGGTACTTCCATGCGTCCTCCACTCCAAGCTTCTCTGCCGCCTTGATCTTGAAGAACTCCACTCCTCCGAACTTGAACCATCCCTGCACGAAGTACCCAACAGCGGTGGGTCCCAGTCCGGTCGCAAGCGCACCTGCTCCCTCAGCAGCGATGATCTGCTTGAACCCTCCAAGCATTCCCTTGTTGTACTTGACGGGGTCAAGCTGGATGCGTGTCTTCACGACATCGACGGGGCACAGGGCTCCGTGGGTCACACTGCAGCAGATCCCTCCGGCAAGGGCTCCTTTGGTGAAGTATGTCAGGTCGTAGCTCATTGTGTTATGTGTTTTGTGATTGATGTCAGATCCTGTTTGTGGGTGGCTTTTGAAGAAGCATCTTTATCCTTACCTTGAAACTCCACCTTTGGAGCACTGAGTCTCTTGGGAGAAAGACAAGCGCCGAATCGCTTTGCCTTAGCTAAGGAGGTCTTCAGTGTCGTCAGTCCCCTTTTCAACAGCTACAACAAACAAGCAACTAGAAAAAGCCGCACCTTTCCCATCACCAAGCACATAGAAAGTACAAGACCGCACTTCTACAGCACAGTGGAATCAACCGGTTACTAGCCCTGAAAGAGCTGCAGAGGTTACAAAGAACAAAATGATGTAAAAGTATACAAGGTGGGGCGGGGGGGCGACAACTATTTACCAGTTTCCCATCACCTTTTTTTTTGACCTAATTGGAAGCTTCTTGTAGTGATGCGAATATTTCACATCACTTCCCGACTCCTTGACATAGCGTTCAAGGGACAACATCTCTCGCACCTTCTGAACGTATCACATGCAGTTGTGACTGTAGACGCACAACCGACAATAGCAATGACCACCAGCGAGCATTGCACCAGGCATGCTGACCACAAAGATGTGTCCTAAAAAAAGAAGAAAAAAACAAGTGCCATACATAAGAGAACCCCACTACCACGTTGTGGAAATAACCCTGACACGGAAAGCATATCATGGATGTCCAAAGTACTTGAAGTACTTTTTTCGGATTTTTTATGGTACTTGAAGTACTTGACCCCCCTTTTTTTTTCCTCTCAAAATGACAGTCAAGTGCTTGAAGATTGATCAAGTACTTGACAGAAATCAAGTACTTGATACCCTATTTTTTTTCTCGTACTTTTTTACTTTTTTACCCTCTGACAGAGTCTGTCAAGTACTTGTTTTCGCAAAAAAACGTCAAGTACTTGATCAAGTACCCACTTTTTTTTGTACTTGATCAAGTACTTGACGTTTTTTTTGTGAAAAAAGTACTTGACAGAGGGAGAACAAGTAAAAAAGTACTAGAAAAAAAAAATAGGGTGTCAAGTACTTGAAGTATCAAGTATTGGATTTTTTGGGGAATCAAGTACTTGATATAATTATATACTTCAAGTACTTTAGACATCCATGGCATATAGAATACAAAAAAAACAAGTAATTGCTATCGGAAAAAAAACGGGGTGTGATGTGGAACTCCATCCTGTAGAAATAATCTACAGCACGTCCAGCATTCTGCTCTTCTGCAGGTATGTTAACGCTCTTCGTACGCTGCCAGATCCACTGGGACGCCAGCATCTGAAACGTTCAAGAAGGGGCGCTGTCCTCTCCGTCCAGCACCATCTGCTCGATAGCGTTGTTGGACGTCGGCTCGGCAGGCTCGGCGTGTTCCAGCTCGTTTTTGTCCACAGGCTCCCCACATTGTCGTCGTCGTTGGAGTGCGGAAGAAGCACAGAATGCACAGACTACAACACATCGATCACACCAGGCACATCAGCACCTCCAGCAAATCGCCAGGATGCTACGGTGGTTTCGAAAATCGCGCGGGGTTTTCCACAGCACACCCCGTTTTTTTCTTAGCAATTACTTGTCCTTGTTGTTATTGTTGTTTTCAACCACCTTCCTTCAACCCTTGTGGGATCAGTCGTTATTTTTTCGCGAAAACATGAAATTACACATTTCAAGAGAACAAATTAAAAAGGGTCCTTATTTGCATTTTTGGGCTCCGCCCGTGCAGTGGTGGGGTCAATCTCGAAAATTGGACAATTTTTTGACCACTTAAATTTTGAGAAATATGAGCCCGGTTGCTTATACGTGGGGCCCATTTTCGGCTAAAATTTTCCTCAAAATTTGGTTTTGTAAAATTGACCCTTTCCCCCCCCCACATCGATTTCAATACTATACCTTACTTCACCTACGGTTGCCCTTACAGGGGGGGTGAAGGAAGGTAAGTTGAAAAAAAATCTCTTCAAAGAAACGCTGTGAAAAAGGAAAATGAACTAAAAATATAAGTGAAGTTGATAGTGCAAACGCCTCTGGGACGCAGGCACTGACACTCCGCGGGTTATCGAACCCCGGAGTGATGCGCATGGGAGTGGTTTACAGGGAAGCTGTAAACAGGTATACAGTCATTACCCCACCCTGATCGGGAAGGGGGGACAACATGATTTAAAGATTCAAGAAAAGCACGTGTTTTGGCACACAACACTGGGCATCTGCTGAATCCGATGAGCGCCGGGGCGCCGACGGAACGGAGGGAGTGCACACGATCCCTCTTCACACCAGGGAATGGGGCGCGGCGGAGTTTCGCTGTTCAAGCTCGCATGTTAGCCTTGACGATGAGCCTTTGCATGACCCGCCCACGCTCGCGGATATTAGAGGCCTGTTTGGCGAGGAAGACCCTTGTGCGCAATTCGAAGTCGACCGCGAGCTCGACACACGACACGTCGCGGGGTTCTTTGCTCCACTCGAGCGTAATCACCCACCACAGGAAAGCTTTCAAAGTGAACGCCTCCCTATAGCTGGAGGAAAAACTAGGCTGTAGCTTGTCAGATACGTGCGGAAGGGGGTATCCCGTTTAGAGGCAGCAAATTTGAGATTCCAAGGATGCACGGCCGGGGCCACATCCGCTGGATTTGAGAGGGTTGTGTCGATCGTGGTGACGGCATCGAGGAGAAGAGACTGTACCGCCTTCACCGCCACCTTGTTCACATTGGAGGGCACAATGCCGTGCAGCACAAAGCAGGTGGGAAGCCCCTTGCCATAGAGGCTGATGGCCGACGCATGTAGGGCAGTGAACGCCGGTGTGTGCACAATGCTGCAGTGCCACAGTAGGTTCCTAAGGCATGTGTGGCATGTAACCTGGATGAGGCATAAGGGGCATTTATCGCTGAAGTCTGCCTCGGGTAAGCCACTGCGCTTGAGCCCTGCTGGATGGCAGAAGAGGATTCCGCCACACAGAACACGTCGTATCCGGAAAGCCTTGAGGGGTCGTGATATTGTAGGGTTTGCCACAGGGCATTGGTGGCGCGGGTGTCAATGCCGTCGCTTATGCCGTCGTACGTAGGGCGTACTCTGCAGATCATCCCAGACCGCCGTACGCGCCAGAACACGCACTTCATGGGCCCTCTTGGCTTTGTCTGTCTCGATGATGGGGGTAGTCTTCGCGGTTGCAGACGTAGACGTCACTGCCTTCATCTCAGGGTCCCAACTCACGTCACATCTGTGGGAGGCGGCGAGTACAGTCCCCACTGGACCAACTGCATGCATAGGTGTACCCCTTGCGGCCAGGGTCTCGTACCTCTCTCTGATGTTCATGCACCTCTGGCGTATGGCGTCGTTGCGTTCCACACTGGCGGCGTAAGCTCTGAACGTCCTGCATATTGCACTCGAGAGGGGGTGTGCCACGTGCGCCTTCAGGCAGAGTGTGAGCAGTGCATCCACTGAACGAGTAAGGTAGGTGGGGCCCCAGCAGCACATTGCCACCGCCGTCGATAATTCATTCATCACTGACTGAGGGGGCATGTTGAAGGCGGACTCGTATAACACTGAAGGGAGGATGGCAGAAGTGGCGATAGACACCTTCTGGGAGAAGGAGAGCGGTGTCGCACCCAAACATGAGAGCGCCCTAATGGCTGACTGGTATACCGTAGCGTTGTAGCGCCCCTTGCTCCGTAGGGAGCTGTACATCATCACGCCAAGTGAGCGACCGACTTTGTTGTCTGGAACACGTGATTGTCCTCAGACTTCAGCTTGCATTTGTGGTTCTTCAGCGATGAGAAGGCAAAGGTCTAAAAAGAAAAATAAAATGAAATAGTAACAGAATGAAGCGTTCAACAAGTGCGCTCAGGATAGTGTTCATGCGCTCTTGACGGTGGCGGGGTCGGTGAAGTGGAACTTCTTTGCGCCGGTGGCTCCAAGCACAGTGTCGAAGATGGCGAACTGTCCTGCAGTCAGGGTTCCGATCATGACGCAACGTGCGCCCAGACCAGTGAGGCACAGCTTCTTGAAACCAACCTCCTTTGCGACGTTGGTCAGACGGCTGGTGATCGATCCCTCACCACCCGCACCCCTCCTCACAAGGGACAGAAGAGTGTCGGCAGGGTGCGAGATGATGGCGGCAGCCACTCCCGCAATCACTCCGGACGCAAGCGACACAGTCAGTTTCGTGGAGTAAGAGGCGGTCTTCAGGTCGATGTTCGAGATGGTGTAGATCTTCTCCGCAGCCGCTCCCTGCACAGCGAACTTCGTCATTGTGTACGGGATCTGCTTGAAGCAGATCGGTCCGAATCCAGAGTAGAATCCCCTCATCACACCCTCGTCCTTGATGATCTTGGGGAAGGCGGACAGAAGTCCGTCAGCGTACTGGGGGTTGGCCACAAGCTTGATACGGGTTGCCTCAAGCGGGCACAGGAAGATGTCCGCAATGAACTCAGCCACGGCGGCAGCTCCCAGGTAGATGGGGAAACGGTACTTCCATGCGTCCTCCACTCCAAGCTTCTCTGCTGCCTTGATCTTGAAGAACTCCACTCCTCCGAACTTGAACCATCCCTGCACGAAGTACCGAGCAGCGGTGGGTCCCAGTCCGGTCGCAAGCGCACCTGCTCCCTCAGAGACGATTACCTGCTTGAACCCTACAAGCATTCCCTTGTTGTACTTGACAGGGTCAAACGTGATGCGTATCTTCACGACATCGACGGGGCACTGGGTTGCGTGAGTCACACTGCAGCAGATCCCTCCGGCGAGGGCTCCCTTGGTGAAGTATGTCAGGTCGTAGCTCATTGTGTTATGTGTTTTGTGATTGATGTCAGATCCTGTTGTGTTGTGTGATACGGAGACGACAAGCCCTACCTGAATACAACACAAACCATATGACCCCCTTTTGTTTTGTTTTCCTCATTTCGTTTTTGGCTTTCCTTGAATGTTTTTCATTTGTCATATAGACAAAAAAACACACATATTGGCGCTGTCTTTTTGTTTCCTTTTTTTTACTTTTTTTGTTTTTTGCTTTCCCCCCCTTTTTTCTGTCTTCTTTACTTCGAATTCTACTAGTTGCTGTACCAGTTGTGAATAGCGTTGGTTGGTAAGGGGGTCTACCAAGGGTAAAAGGCTGAGGTAAATCCTCTTGCATTCACACCCTTTTTCCTTTTTTTTTTTTTTTATTGCGCATTTTGCGAATTTTGGTTTGCCTTTTTTTTTTGTACCTATTTTTTGTTGGAACTAAAATATAGTATGCCAAAGCATTTTTTTTAGGTTTCTGTTGTTTGAGAAGATACCATTTTTGGATAAATTCCCGCAAGGAAGAATGGGCGGGTGTGGGGGAAGAAAAAAAAGGGGGGAAATCAAAATAAGGGGTTTGTTCTTAAATAAAAATCTAGTCTGCAGGCTATGAACCTGCAAAAGGTGAATATGGGGGGAAGGGATGAGGGGGTTTGTTTTGTTTCATTTGAATCGAGTTTCAGTGGTTTTGGCCTCGCTCAAAAAAAAAAAAACAATAATCAACGGGAGAAAATGGGGGGCAAAACAAGACTAAATTTTTCGTATTTTTTTATGTACCTACCCCCCCCCCCCCCCCCCCCCCGTGCATAAGTCCGACCCCCATGACCCGTGCATAAGTCCGATGACCCGTGTATAAGTCCGGGCAGATTTGGGCTCAGGATCGGACTTATGCACAGGCCGACTTATACACCGGTTTTGTGTACTAGTGGTGGGGAGAAATTTTTTTGAGGCGTTTTCCCGCTCGCGAAGCGAGCGGGAGAAAAAATTTGAGGTATTTTTCCGCGAGCGAAGCGAGCGTAACTTTATTTTTATTGGTGGTGTATTCACCAGGGATCATCTTCACGCTTCTCATGTCAAAACATCATCCTCACAATGCTCAAAGATGTGCACCTGTTACTGCAACATTGTGGAAAACTTTGCACCCCAAACAGTCTCAACAGCCAAAAGGTGTCCCTTGTTGAGTGGGTTCTCATGTTTGATACCTGCACAGCAAGCATTCCTCCAACGCTGTTTGGCCTGTCTGCGGCGTTGTGCCGAAGGTGCACGAAGACAGGGTAAATTTTGCGGTGTCACATGTGGGTCACTCACACTGAGGTCATGTGACCCTGCATGGGTCTGGGTACCTGGGTGCACAAAACCGGTGTATAAGTCCGATACCCGTGCATAAGTCCGAAACCCCGTGTATAAGTCCGGAGGCCCTCAGCCCCCCAAAAATCGGACTTATACGCAGACTTATGCACGGGGGGGGGGGGTAGGTAGCGGTCAAAAAAAAATATAGTGAAGTTGATGTGCAAAATGCATCTAGGATGACTCCGTGTGGGTTATCGAATATTCGGGAGTGTTGCAAAGAAAAGCTCTGTCGAAAAAAAAACCGCATATTTTAAAAGAAAATATGCGAGCCAACAGATTGGAGACAAAAAATCCTTTTTTTTTTTTTTTTTTTTTTTTTTGAAAACTTGGTTGTATTAGCGTAGTCACCCGAGGATGCACTCCACTGTACTAAACACTTCTACATGCCTTTTTTTGACCACATTCCTGTTTTCCCTCTCTTTTTTTTTCTTTTCGAAAACTTGGTTGTATTAGTGTAGCCACCCTAGAGTGTGCTCCACTATTCTTTTCTTTTTTCCCTTCTCCCTCTAAATTCGTTGCATAAACGCTCTGGAGCGAGCGCCTTTTGCAATGTAACAGAGAGAACCTAATCTTGTGGGGAGAAAAAAAATCTTCAAGACACCTCCTATACTGTTGTTCCTTCTCCCTTTATTATTGAACCAAAATTGGTCCAAAAATCAACAGATTTTTTTTTTCTATTTTTTTCCTTCTTTTTTGCTTTTTTTTTCTGTCATTTTTGTCGCCTTTTTTTTGGACTCGTTGTTCACCCCTTTTCCTTTTATTTTTTTTTTGAAAATTTTTGTTTTTTGAATAATGCAGTGTACCCCTGCTGTGTAAATCTCCACTATTCAGATTTTCATTTAACTCTTTGTTTTCCCCTCCACGTTTTATCGTAGCACACTTGAGCTTCTCCCTTTATCACGTCTGTTCGAGAAAGTGACATGCAAATATCATGTTTCCTTTTTTTTGAAAACTTGGTTGTATTAGTGTAGCCACCCGAGGATGAACTCCACTAACTTTTTTTGTTGTTCTTCTGTTGTTCTACTTCTTACGCCGTTTCTTGTCTCTTCCTTCGTCATCGTTTTTGCTGCGCTTGCGTTTGTCGGATTTCTTTGCGCGAGTGTTGCCTTCTTTCTCTGAGAGGGAGGAGGATGCGTCCGAGTCGTCCATGTCAGTGTCTTCGTCGCTGCGGTCTTCGTCGTCGCCGACCCACGCCTCGTCGTCGGAGGAGGAGTCCGAGTCGTTGGTGTAGACCTCGTCTGACTCCTCCTCCTCATCCTCCTCGTCCTCCTCCATGCTCGCGTCTGGGTTGAACATCACCTCCCACGACCCCTCCCCTCTGTTGCCCCACGCATCCCACTCCCCTGCCTTGGTGTCCTTGATGAGGTCTTTCAGCACCTCCTTCCAGCGTGTGGTGTGCTCGCATTCGTAGTACTGTGGGATGTTAATAGGGGAGAAGGTGGGTTAGAAAAAGTGGTAAAAAAAAAATGGTTCTCTCTGTATTGCGTTGGGTTGTTTGGGGGAAGGGGAAATGGGGGGATGGTGGCAAATCAAGAAATTTGAGTGTGTTTTTTTTTTCCGAGAATTTCCAAGAAAAGCTGGAAAAATACCTTCTTGTTGTAGACCTTGCACATAAGGTCCTTCAGCTGTGCGAGGTGCTTCTTCGGGATGTTGGTGATCTGTTCGACGGGGCGGGTGTAGTCTTTGAAGACGAATACGGCGTCGAAGTTGTTTTGTCCTGTTGTGGTGGTGTGTGTGTTGCAAAATAGTTACGAAAGGCATACCCTGAACAACACGCTCGAAGATCACAACCTCAACATCAGCCATGGTGAGGACAAAGAACTTCGGCGAGTCGAGGACGGAGCAGATGGTGTGCTGCGTGGTGGTGATGGTCCCAAGGGCGTCTCCAGCAAAGCCCTCAAAGTAGCCTGTCTTGAAGGGGATGTCGCAGGTGCCACCTTCGGGCATCTTGCCGTTCATGCCCGCCACGAAGCGCACAAACTCCTCGTTGATCTTGTTGATGATGCGGTCATCTTCGTCCTCCTGCTGTGCCTCGTCCTTGAGCGAGCGCTTCGCCGCGCCGTTCCTGTCCTCCACCTCTTCGCCTTCGTCCTGGACCTCTGTGAAGAGGTGGACGTGCGACGTCGTGTTCCCGTTTTCAAGCTTGATAGGGTTGTTGAGGGCAACGTGCACAGCCGCATAGCGGTCGTGCTGTCTGGTGTTCGGGCACGCAATCAGATGCTTCACGTTGCTGTACAAAATGTCCAGCGGGTGGTTCCCTGTGCTCTCAAAGCGGAACCCGTTTGAGTGTGCAGTGAAGTTACCCAGCGGGCGGCTTCCCTTCCCCTTGGCGATACCGGGCTTGATGTACACGGTCTTCAGCTTGAGGCCGCCGGCGGAGCGCTGCAGTCCAGTCTGGTCAACCGTCTGCGGGCCGCCTGAGTCACCAAGCTCGCGCTTCTCGAGTGCCTTTACCATCTCACGGATGTGGCGTCTCTTCTCCTCAAGCGCGTCAGCATCTGCGATGGGTGCCTTCAGGGCAACCTCCTTGAAGAACATCTTGTGGGGGTGGAGGACGTAGGGTGCGAAGTTCGCTGCAGTGGTCTTGAAGGAGATGCGCATGACGTACACGTCGCCCTGCTTCTCCTGCTTCGTTTGGTGCACAAGGGAGCCGTGCACGCCGACCGTTTCGCCCGCAACGGGGAAGTAGATCATGTCATCGACCTTGTCCACCATAAGGGTGTTCGGCGCCACTTGCTTCAGTGCCTTCATTTCGGGCATGAGCTGCCCGCGGGCAAGCCTGCCCGGGAATGTCGTGTCGCGTGTTTCGTCCTTGCCCTTCTTGCTTCCAGAGCTGCTCTTGGTCGCCGCCTTGTTCGCCTCAAGGATCTCTGCCTGGCGCTTTGACCAGATGCCCGCATTCGACGTTTCGAACTGCAGCGTGGACTCACGCAGGTTGGCGCGGAGGTTCTCGCGCTCACGCTCGGGGTCCTCGTCCTCCTCCTCCTCCTCGTCGATGGTGAAGGCAATCGAGTCAATCGCAAACTTCGATGCGTTGGTGAGAACGTGCGCCTCAGGCTTGCCCTCAACAACTTTGCTCGTGACCACCACGGTGTCAACCACCTGCAGGACATAGCGCTGCGACTGCTCTCCCTCCACCTTCTTCTCAAGGTTGCCCAGGCGCATGCGGGTGACCAGCATCATGCCCTCCTTCAGCTCGGTCTCGTTGTCTGCCGTCAACGCCAAGGAGCGGTCGTTGTACTGGATGCCTGTACCGAAGCCGAGTTCGGGGTGCAGGTGTGCACGAAGGGATTCGGGCAGGGAAGAAAGAGCCCTCTTGACAGCGTCGCTGATCTTGTTGCCAGGCTTGAGCTGCGAGTGGAGAGCGGCGCGCGCCACGAGGAGTGCTGCGTAGGCAGCCTTCTGCTCGTCGGTGGCGTTGACCATGTAGGTGCGCCCGATGAGCGAGGTGTACTGCTTCCACCGCACACCCGCCACCACGCAGATGTTCGACGTCTGCAGCGGATCCTGCGTGGACTCCGCAATGAACGGCTCTGCAGGGAAATCACCGGACTGCACAACCGTTTCAAAGGCCCGTGTCGTCTCTGTCACGTGCTCTGCCTTTGGCAGGTCCTTCGGGTCCTCAATGGTCCCCGTGATGGCATCCGCCACGTCGTACCCCGAAGTGGGCTCGTCCAGGTTGCATGCCTCTTTCACCTCCTTCACAATAAAGCGCTGTGTCAAGATGGTGCCGAACGTGGCCGCCTTCTGGTGCAGCATGCGCTCGTTGTCGTCCTTCACACGCAGCAGCGATGCGAACTCCGTGGTCATATCCTTTGTCGCGATGTTCTTCTCCTTCATCATGGTGAGGAACTGCTGTGCAAAGATCTTCCCCTTCATGTGCTTCATGTCGTCGTTGAAGACGCCAAGGGTCTTGCCCGCTGTGAGGGCGAGGATGGCTTCGAAGTCGGCGATGTTCTTCTTCAGGTTCTCGCCTGTCTCGTCTTCCTTTGTTTGCGTTGCGAAGAGTGTTGTGTTCTGTGCCTTGGAGAGCGGGTGGAACGTCTTCTTTGGGTTGCAGAGACGTGACGCCACCGCACATTTGTCCTTCATCACGAGGATGACGGTGTTCGCAACGTCACGGCGCGTCAGGTAGATCTGGAGCGAGTACGTGCTCATGTAGTCCGGCATCTCGTCGGAGTGTGCCCCACGCAGCATCAGGAGGCCGTCAACACCCTCGGGGAGCCACTTCTGCACAGCGTCGACACGTGCCTCGAAGAATGGCACGCTAAGGGCATCATCGTCGGCCATTGTCGTGTAGAAGGTGCCTATGGATGGATAGGGTGCAGAGAGGGGGGGAAGAAGAGGAAGAAGTCGACAGTATAAAATAACACTCTCAACAGCTTCTCGAGGGCAACTTGAAGGGATGGTTGATCAGAGTAAATAATTGGGTTTGACTTTATTTTTTGCTCACAAAAGTAATATGCATTGAGAAAACGATGACGCATCGTCTCGCAGAACACGTTTTTTTTACCAAAAATAAAAATAAAAATAAAAGTAGGGCCTCTGATGCCCACGGATGACAGATCACATTTTTTCTTTTTTATTTCTTTGCAAAAAACACGGGTTCCGTCTTAGGAGCTGTTCGGTTTGCGAAGAGGCACCTCTCTTACGTGATTGGCACTGAACCACCTGTATGTTCACCCTAGTGGCTTCCAGGGTTCCACAACCAGGGAACAAAAAGCCTTGAACGGACGAATGTACCTCTCCGCGCAACACACAAAAAATCACAAAAAATCGTCACATCACACCCTTTTTTCTTTTTTGAAAACTTGGTTGTATTAGTGTAGACACCCGAGGATGAACTCCACTATACTTTGTTGTTCTCTCGACAATCGCCCCACCGAGGTGGTGGGGGTGTTCTCTGTGTTTGCCCGAAGGCTATTGTACTGGAAACAAAAAATCTTTTTTTGGCAAAAACAACCTTGAAATGACCCCTAACCTCTTTGGGTTCGTCACAAAAACATAACGTAAACCACTCTTGTTCCCCTCCGCCCCCGCCCCCCCTCCTGCCCACATATTTGCTCTCTACTCTGAGAGGTCACCCCAGTAGGCACTCTTGACTTGGTGTGCGAGAGCTACTATGTCGCCACGTGGCTCGCAGATGTAGTCTGTGTAGTTGAACTCTTTGTACCATGTCTTCTCGAAGGCACGTACGGTGCTGATCGTGTTGTTCTCGAGGGACTCACGGAGCAGACGCCAGCGGGGGATGTAGTAGTCTCGGGTGAGGCCCGACCAGCCTTTCTTTGCATAGTCATTCAGCTTCTCGTAGGGCGTCCACACTGTAACCTGAGCAAGCGCGCCTGTCACAACACGGTGTGTCTCCTCTTCGCTCGCACCCCACTTCTTTGCGTCATGCACCCAGCACGCAAGCTGCGTGTTCACGTCAGTATCAAACACCGCATCGAGGAGGGTCATGACGTCTTCTAGCTCCTTGAGTGCGGCAATCCGTTGCGTGACTTGGTTGGTGGCGGAGAGTGCGTTGAGCACGAGGCAGGCCTTGGAGTGCACCACGAATGCGGTGAACTGCGCAAGGTCGCGTTTGTACGTCTCTGTTGCGGACACTGTCACGTCGTCTGCGGCGTCCAAGAAGGTGGACCACGCAGAGAAGACGCTGTCGCCTGGATGGCAGAAGTGGCATTCGCAGGTACGATGCACACTCGGCTCGCTGAAAATCGCCCATTTGCCAGTCCCCGGGTCGTTGTCGTACTCATACACTGTGGTAGTAAAGACAGCCCACGCAGCGTGCACCTTCCCCTCAGCGTCGCTGCCGTGTCCAAAGCCGTACCGTGCCCCCACCCAGCGCCGCTCCCAATCATACAAATCTGCAGCACTGTCCAGATCGATGCCCTCCCACGACAGGTCAAACGCGAGGTCGTACACAATAGGGTTCTGCCCGCTTGCCTCCATCGTGATGCCAGCACCGATCGCGGTCGAGCTGGGGCTGAACATCTGTTCAAGCCCGCCGGTCAGGATCTTCTTCGCGTTGCCGTAGGTGCCGGGACGGCCGCCGAAGTTGTGGAGAAGACACCACACGAATGAGTGGCGGAAGTAGTCATTGGTGAGACCGTACAGCGGGCGGGTCTCTGACGAGAGGTCGAGCACGAGGACGTCCTTTTCTGAAACACCTCCAAGATAGTGCCCGACCCTTTCGTAGGCGTTGGGTGACCACCACCCGAGGGTGAAGGTCCACCCCTGGACAAGCCATTTGCCGTGCGCGTCGCCGCCGTGGATAGCATCCACCACGGCACGCCCTGAGGCAGCAAGGTAGTCTGCACCGCTCTGCTCGGGGTCCATCTCGTTGAAGGTGTCGCCGTTGTAGAAGTGCGAGAGACCACCGTAGCTTTCCTTTTGCAACTCAATAAAGCGTGTCCCTATCGACTTAAAGAGGGGCGACGTAGGCTGCAAAAGCGTTGTGCTTGGAAAGCCGTTCCACGACTGTGAACGTGTGTATTGCTCAGTGGGGTGCAGCTTCTGAAGTCCATTCGGAACGTGCCCCGCAAACGCAGGCAACACCGGGGTCATTCCAAAGGAGCGCATGCGGGCAAGGATCTGCTTCTGCAGCTCATGGCGCGAGACAAGGTATTCATCGGTAAGAGGCCCACCCCACCCTTCCACGTTCCCCATGCGCCCCCAGGCAAGGAAGGCGACGCCTGTGAAGTGCTCCCATATGTCCTCCTCCGAGACGTTGAACTCTGTGTACAGCTTCTTCCAAACGTACTCCTGCCCGACAAAGGCAAGCGGCAGGTTCACCCCACGCAGGGCAAGCCAGTCGATCTCCTGCGACCACCGTTCCCAATCCCACCACGCCATGGTGTAGCTGAACGTGCAGGTGTTGTACGCATACCGGTAGGCGACGCGCGTCTGCAGCGAGTAGGAGGATGGGGTGAATGTGTGCTCGCTGTCCACTGTGTACCCAGTACGGTCGCGCCCCCAGGCGACGGACATGTTGTGGCGTTCGAGAATCGAGTAGAAACAGCGTGCGGCAGAGAGGCCAGAGTTGGCTGTGATGACAACCGTCTGGTTTTCTGAGATGTCGACCGAGCATGCAGAGCGCTGTGAGTCCTTCGTGATGCGGACCTCGAATCTGTCTGCAGTGTCTGCACCAAGAGTACGGTTGATGAGGCCAAGCACCGCCCCCTGCATGCCCTCGGAACTGTCTGAATAGTCGTCCGGAGGGGGCGTAAAGCCACCCTTCTGTCTGTTCTCGGTGCACACCAGGTACGACCCATTTGACACATTCTGCACCTCCTGCCCATCCGCCTCCTGCGGATACACCGCAGGGGTGTACACGACGCTGTTGCGCTGCACTGCACAGCCACCACTCGGTGCATCCACCACCTCGGTCATATTACTGTCTTCGTTCGCGGAATCGAAGTATTTTGCTGCTGTGAGACACTCTGCAGCAGTGTCTATAGGGAAGACTGTGAGCGGACAGCCCTGGTCTATATCCACTGCCATGTATGCATCTGAGCAGTTTGGTGCGGAGTTCATGTTGTCAAGGTTGCCGTACGCACAGGAGCAGCGTACGTTGTGCAGATCGAGAGGTGACGTGTCCACGTCATGGCAGACGCTGTCGCCGCATGGGTTGTCATGTATGCATTCGTCGAAGGTAACGTTGGTGCAGAGCTGCGTGCAGGTACCGTACGACGCTGCATCGCTTCTGCAGTCAAGCTTCAAAAAGCGCAGCCCACACTGACACCACCCTGCTCCATCTGCAGGGATCGGCGCATCGCACTCTGCATCATTCTGCGCGGTCCGCCCCCCTGAGCAGGACCGTCCACGCCACTTCACACAGCTCTCTGGTTTGTTCTTCGCCAACTCCTCTATGTCATTCATGAGACACGAAAACTCCCCCGAAGGGCTCACAGTAAACTTCGCCGTCTCCCTCAAATTGCACCGATTCCTCGAGGTGCAGGTGTACCCTTTGCACGCCCAGTTGTATTCTTTGCAGCGTGCCAACGCTTCTGCTTCTGTAAACCACATTTCATCACCCATGGCGTAGGTGTGGAGATAAGCATTTTCGATGTAGATCGCGCCTTCGCAGTGAGGTGGGAGAGTAGGGGCGGGGGTGGGTGGTGGTGGGATGGGTGTAGCGGGCACTTCACGCTGCAGGACGACAACGCTGCCGGTGAAAGGCGGAAAGCGGGCTGCATCATCGAACACCCAATGCCTCTCCGCCAGCACAGAAAACAGCAACGTCTGCACCGACCCTTCCAACACCCCAACGTACTTCCCGCTCCCTTCCCCCATAAAGGCCCCCTCAGGTACCGCCACATTGCACATCAAATCCCCTTCGCCAGCCAACGCTACACCAAAACTGTCCTTCGTCTCCGCAACAACAAAATTCACAAAAACCCCACGGTTTCCGTAATACGATTTAAAGCCGGATGGCAAATTAAAATGGAAGACATCCCCTGGGCGCACATCACTATGGTGCGCTGTGGCTAACACAATCGTATGGATCGGATCGTTTTCGAAGTGCCCATCATCAAGCTTTTCCATTGTCAATTCGAGGGTTGCGTTTGCGAAGCTACACATTGCGACATAACTGACTACATCAATCGAAAACTGCAGTGGAGCGAATGGACAGATACAGGCAGCTTCTGCGTGGCTTGGTGTGCATATCACCCCAGCATCTTGCGCATGAGTGCAATCATGGTCACCTGCCGCTTTATGCCGGCACTGCGCTAACGTCTCCTCGTCACCTCTACATTCTACATCATCCAGATGAATCGGCCCCGACCCTGCCCCAAAGTAAGCCCTATGCGGTGCAGCAGTTGCCCCAGCATACCCCATCTGACGGCACACCACACGCGCCGCCCTTTGATTCCATCGGTCGCTGCAGACCGTTCCCCAGACCCCTTCATGCTTGACCTCAATGCGCCCTTCATTGGCCGCCACCCCACCCACCAACCTCATCTCTTCGATCAACGGTGGCGCCTCTGTGGGCGGAGCCTCCGTTGGCGGAGCAGGAGTAGGGGGTGAAGGAGTCGGAGGGGCGTCTGTTGGAGGTGCCGGGGTAGGTGGGGAAGGGGTTGCTGGTGGATCGGTTGCGGGAGGGTCGGTAGGGGGGGATACGGTGGATGGTGCATCAGTCGGTGGCGAGGGTGTCGGAGAATGAGACGTCGGTGGATCCGTTTCCGGCGATGTGGTAGGTGGTGTCCATGTGTTCCATGTGTTTGGTGCGGACGTGGTCGCGGTGCTGGTGTTGTCGTTGTTCTCCTTGCTGGAAACCATATGCGCCACCCACACCACAACAAACGCCACCACAGCAACCCCCACCAGCGCTGCAATGATCCGCCCCCACCGCCGCCCCTCCGGCTTCGACCGGAATTCGTCCAGATCCGGATCATCAAGCTCTGTGTCAAGCTGCTCCATTTCGTTCCTCACCTCTTCATCCATAGTGGAGTGGGGAGTGGGGGAGTGGGGGTGTGTGATATCAGGTAGAGGTACGTGGGGCACGTGTTTGGCCCTTCAATAGCACCTATGAGAGTGTTAGGGGGAGGGAAGGGAAGGGAAAGGAGATACTTCCGGATCTGGTCAGGTGGTGGGAAGCCAGATAATGAAATCTGGGTGATATCTGACAGGGGCCACATTTGGGGTATATTTTGTGCCAAAGGAGGTTTTGTGATGTCAAAAAAAATATGCTGTATGACCCCGGGAAGAGAACGGCCAGACACCTAACCTCACCGCGAATCTGTTGCAGGCTGCATCGCTAGGTTATCGGCGGGGTTCAAGCACGGTGTTGTCCCGTGTTGTGCGGTCCGGGTTGCACCCCGGGGGTGGGAGATCCGCGAAGAAGAGGACGTAGAGGGTGGAGGAAGTCTCGAGGAAGGGGGGGTCTAGTCGGGAGGGTGAAGGACTCCCTCCCAAGGAGACCCTTTGCGGGGGCAAATCTCTGGACACCCTTGTCAAAAAGGTCGGTGCAGAGGTGGGATGGGAATAGGAGAAGACGTGGAAAGTGGATCGGTGTGATATGATAGAGGTTGCAGGGAAAACATAGGGGGGTGTTTTTTTTTCAGATTGTTTGAAATTTTGAAAAATGCAATTCAAAACGGTAAACGATAAAGATAAATATGCTCTTTCGAACACATACATCTTTAAAAAGGGGGAGGCGAAAAACAAAAATGGACAGAACTGACGCATGGACGTCGTTCTGTTTATTTTATTGCCATAAAGGTGGAGGGGGAGAAGGGGAATGTTTGCGTGAGGGATGGACCCTGATGGATCGTAATGTTAATGGTTCAAAGTCAATAGATAAATTATTCAGGACAGAGTGTTTTTTAAAAAAGGATTTGTTTTTTTTGTGAAAAAGATGCAAACACCTCAAACGTTGCCACCCTTTTCCAAAAAAAAATAAGCTAGAAGTGCAGATAACTTCATCTTGAAGGTCGTCCACCCTCGTCTGAAGGGTGAATACAATCAGATGACTGTTTTGCAGCAGAAATTTCTGCCGAATCATCGCGGTGCGTAAAAAAAGGTATTTCTCTCCTGTTTTTTTTTCAAATCTAAAGACACAGAACTAACAAAAGACGACCATCGGAGGAGCGACGTACACACATCCTCCCCCTTTGAGAGAAGTGTGTGGTGTATCGCTCCTCACCGATAGCAAAACAAAAAACAAAACAAAAATACCATTTTCCTTTACATAAATAATCCGTCTCGAGGACAATGAATATGCCTTTTCGTGCTGTGGGATAGACATCTCAAACACCCAGAGAGCCTCAACTCTGGCCATGGCGCACTCAAGACGGATTATTGAACTTTTTTTTTAAATCTTTTTTTATTCGAAGGATATTAACAAGAAAGTCGACAATACGACTAAAACAAAACACACAAAAACAAGACGATGTTAAATAAGAAATTAGGGGCCTTACAAAAGGCTGTCGCAATAAAAATCAAGAAATAATCTTGGACGAAAGACGTTGGAAACAAGAAATTGTAAGATGAATGTGTCTCGTGGGAGTATACATGCAAAAGAGAAGATACCCACCCCCCCGCATGGAGGGGAAGGAAGCGATGAAGAAAATACAAGAAAAAAGCATATCAAATAGTGACTGTGGTATGTAATGTGTTCGTTACTCTTTGCGCTTTGTTTGGCAGACTGCACCGCGTCTCGCGCATTCAACACTTTTTTTGGTAAGATGGTGTCAAGCCTTACAGTGCTTAGCACATCTTCAAAAATTGAAATCCAGCACGTTTCGCATGCGTATTTGCGTTGACCAGTCATCCCGGACAATCAATCACACAATAAGAAAGGAACATATACACACACAGTCTCACAAATTAACAACAAAAATATGTACATAAATTAGGACAAAAAAAAATAATCTGGTCGTATCGCTCCACGGTCATACACAAACATAAAAAGAATGAAACAAAATGCATGTGTCGGTGTGAAGGCGCCGTACTGTCGGGAATGCCAAGCAGTTGGGTCGGGTGCACAGCATTAGCACGTACAAACGTTTATTCGTTCCTGTTTGTGGTAACCGAATGAGATTATTACATCTCAGTGGGTTAGGCTTTGAGCAGATGGGCCAGACTTTCGCTGAAAAAGCGAATAGAAAAAGAAAAAAAAAACATAACACTTCTCCCGTTTTCCTTTTCGAGAGACGAATGCACCCGACGGGTACAAAGTCCTTTTCAAAAATAAATGCAAAAAATGCGTCGCTGCACACTTCAGGTGACAACAGGTGCACATGCCCCGTATATTCATCAGAAGATGTACGCAAAAGCAGGGAAGGTGGTCAACATAAAACAGAAACAAAAAAAAAAAAACAAACTATAACAATCTAGAACATGAATGGTCTGCGATGGATGGTCCTTGCGTAACAATGGGAGAAGAGTTGTAATTGTCAACCGAGCCTGCGGGTGGGCGTCAGTGCCCACGCACAGTCTCACACGGACACCTACCAACTGTCGTCTTCCTCTGCAGAGACCTACAGAAGATCCCACAGAAGCAGCGTGCCGTCGTGGCTTGCTGTGGCAAGGCGTGTGCTGTCAGGTGAGAACGCGAGACGCGGGAGCCCTGCACGCGTGTGCCCGTAGAGCTGGTGTGCCACACTCCCAGCCGCACGCCACACCGTCACCTCACCCTCCCCAACAGCAGCAAGCAGTGCCCCGTTTGGCGAGTGCCGAGCGTCAAACACAGTCTTCGTCTTCGTCTCAAGCACAAGGCGCTCCGTCACCGCACCCTCGCCCACAGCCCCGCCGTCCCACTTGCTCACACGCACCGTCCCGTCGTCCATCCCACGCAGCAGCTCGTCGCCAGACGCAGAGAACGACAGTGCCGTCACACGTGCAAAGCGCGACGGCAGCTCCGCCACCTTGGCACCGTTCCGCACACGCCACACCGTCACAACCTCGTCCACCTCCGAGCCCCACGACGTGGCCAGCAGCGCCCCGTCTGCAGAGAACGCCACCTCGCGTGCGTGCTTGTGAATCACAATCTCCGGCTCCAGCGAACCGGACATCACGTCAAACACACGTGTGCGCATGTCGCTGCCACCACCGCTCACAACAAGGAAGCGTGCGTCGGCCGTGAAGCGCACACGGCGCACCGGCACACTCCCCACCGCACGCATGTCCATCAGCGTCACCTCGAGTGCGCCCGTCACAGCGTCACACACAACAACACGCCCACCGGCACCACCCACAGCAACGCGTGCTCCGTCGCTCGAAAATGTCACGTCGTATGACGCAAAGTCCGCACACGCCAGCTTCGCCACCTGCACCCCAGTCGTGCTGTCGTACACACGCACCCCGTCGTCGCTCCCTGTTGCAACACGGCTCCCGTCTGCAGAGAACCCAACAGCCAGGAGGCGGCCAGACTGCACCACACGCCAGGCGCACTCACGTGACGCTGTCGCCTCGCATGTGAGGGGTGCCGTGTCTGGGGCAGTGCACTGTGTGGGTGCAGGTGTGTCTGGGACTGGTGTGGGTGGTGCAGAAGTTGGCGGTGCAGGTGTTGGGGGTGCGCTGGTTGGTGGGGACGGTGTGGGTGGGGACGGTGTCAGTGGTGCAGGCGTCGGTGGCGATGGTGTAGGTGGCGATGACGTCAGTGGCGCTGATGTCGGTGGTGCAGATGTTGGGGGTGACGATGTCGGTGGCGGCATAGTTGGCACCGCTGTCGGTGGCACGAGTGTCGGCGGTGACGAAGTTGGGGGTGCCACTGTCGGTGGTGCGGGTGTCGGTGGCGATGGTGTTGGGGGTGCACTGGTTGGTGGTGCTGCGCAGACGAAGTTACCGGAGAAGCCTGACTTCACAACAGAGCTGTCGGTGGTAAACTTGAGGAAGAGCGGCCCTGCGAAGGTCATTGTGCTGCTAGCCGAGCCCTTAAGAGTACTCACCAGGTTGTACGTGTCCTCGGACGTTTCGGTGTAGATGTTCAGGGGGTCGCAGCAGGACTCTGTCTCGAAATACGACCATGTGATGGTCACGTCTGTGCTGCATTCGATCTTCCAGCAGTCAATCTCGCCGTTAGCATACGGCGACGCTGAGGCAATGTGGCCAGAGGACCCGAAGACCTCCAGGCTCTTGCACGCCGTCCCTGTGCCTGGCACAGCTGTCACCTGACCGTGGGCGGTCTTCGTGTACAGAGGCAGCAACAGCAACAACGCCCAACACAGAGACGGGGCCATTTTGTTCTAGTGAATGTAAAGAAAAGAAAGCTTGTGTTCGGTAGAGATTCACCCTGCGGGAGGGGGAGAGTGGAGAGTGGGGTGTGCAGTGTTCATGCGAGGGTGTGCGAGCCGTTGGTGCGGTATTGGCAAACAATTGTGCCAGAAGAAGATCCCCATCTGGGGGAGAGTTGCAGGAAAACTATAGGCTGTTTTAGATACGTTTTTTATGAAAATTTGAAATGCAATTCAAAGGGGGGGGGTAAAGTTTGGAAACGCAAATAAAAATTGAAGACGTTGAAAAATGAAGGATGTATAAGGAGAAACAAAAGGTGCATATTTTTACCTCAAAAATTTGACGTAAAAATCACGAAAGAAATTCACCCTTCACCCCCTTGTACCGCGGAGTCCTACGCAGTCGTACTTTTTTTTTTCCCCTCCCTTTTTTTGTTTTTTGATAATCTGTAGCTATAGACGGTCCTCGCTATCCAGAAAAACCATTTTTAAGAAAAGTTTTTTTTTGCATCACATACTTCATTTTTATCTTTCTTGTTCATACATTGGATCAATCAATCACACGGAATCATCCTGTTTTGTCTTGCATGCCCATGCCCACAAAAAGAAAATACATAAATACAGAGACAACGATAGGTATTGACATATGAACGTATGCTATGCACATATCTAACCTAAAGAGAAGTTTGTAAGATGATCCTAAGCCCCACAGTGCTTAGCCATCCAAACAATAGTAACCGCCACCCGATCTCTTTGTAAGCCAAATTAGCGTTATTTTTACTCGTTTTTTTGATGCAGCCAAAGAAGGTGTTGAACTTTGTTTGGTGCGAAGTGGGGGGGATTTTCCAGGGAAGATGCTTGGTATGTGAGATCAAACGTGGCTTGCTTTGTTGTTGGCTTCTAGTCACATTACATGTGGTGTGTTCCGGGGTATCGGAAAATACAAATTTTCATTTCAATTCACAGCTCTTCACAAAAATATGAAAAGTTGTGAAAAGTTGTGAAAATGTGTGAAGTCCCATACCCCGGAACACACCAGCATGTAACAGTGTAAGGGGAAAAATGGAGAGAAAAGTGAAACTATTTAAATGACCCTATTCATGAGCGCAAATCGCTAATGTAGTTGAAGGGCAATATCAACAGAGCTTCATCAAAAAAAAAAAAAAAAGAAAAAATCAAAAAGAGCTGCTAGGGTGGTTAGTGTGGGGGCATGGGCATGCAGGAAAAATAAATAACAGCAGAACAAGAAATGAGATGACGTATTTTAGACACAAAAAAATCAAGAAAAAGTCACGCAGAGTTTTAGTCGCCCTCAGTATTTTATGCCACCTTTGCGTATGGTGTGCTCTGGTACACAGTGTTGCAAGCGACCAGGAGCATTGCGATCAAGGCAATGGCTTGGAGTCGTGCACCGTTGATTCTGCCTGTGGGGCCGTTGGCGCGGTAGCCACGGCAGAAGACTTCGCGTGCCGCCATGTATGCAACGAGAAGTGCAGTGGTGACACGTGGGCAGGAGAGTCCTGCGACGCCTCCAATGAAGAGCACCTGTGTCAGCCCCTCCACGTAGTTCTGGTGCGCACGCTGGTTGCAGGAGTACTGCAGCCAGGTCTCGTACTCAAGCTTGCTTCCGTGCCGTCCATCACCCATGTCCGGGTACACCCCCTTCGGGATGTCGTACCCATACTTCTTGTTGAACGCCTTGTTCTCCTCCTGCAAGTGTTTATCAACATACTCCTGCCCAAACGCCTTTGACCGGAAAATCTTCATCCCCTGCCACGTACAGTGAAAAGCTACCCCAATGAGACCGAGCAGGACAAACCCGTAGTCCTCAGGCATAGAAATCGTTGTCATCGTTGAGGGTTTTGAGAGGGGGTCTGTGTGGGAACGTCTGGGTGATGTTGATAATGAGAAGTTCTATGAGGTGCACAACAATTCAACGAAAGAGAGGGGGTCTGTTTCAACATCCTTTGTTAATAGCTGGGGTGAATGGGGGTGCTTAAAGAGGTGGGGGGTGGAGAGCGACTGAGGAAAGAGCTCTGGTCTGGGTCTTTCTTGTCTCGCTTTCCCCTCCCCTTCGTGGATTTTCTCTCTTGTATCATGTATATCATGTACGTTGCTTGTTACGTCAATAATCGTTCAAAGGGTATTGTATCTGGATCAAGTAAGGTAGCTCATAACCCTCCTAGATCATTTCAATGAAAGTGAAGGAAAAGATAGAAAAGTTTATACCGCGATTGGAAATATTATGGACCGAATTAAGTACCAAATATCCCGAAAAAACCTCAAACGTACCATAATTAATTCGGTCCATAATATTTTGTTTCTTTATTTATTCGGTCCATAATATTTCCAAACGCGGTAAGATGATCCTAAGCCTCTCGTGCTTAGTCACCAGATAAGTGGAAAGGTGCAAAACGCCTCACCGTTCGCAGAGGTACTGGTTCTCCGCGGGTTATGAACCCCCAAGAGAGCACTTCATTGGCATGCACACAGTTACGAGGGAGGTTTGCACTGCAGGTACATAATCATAGAATAAATGTGGTATTTTTTTTCTTCGCGTTGAATGAAAAACGACAAAGTGCCTTGTTGGCTCCACAAATGATTCCAAAAAAAAAAACTTCGAAAAAAAGGTGATGTGACTCTGAAATTTTTGTTGGCAACACTGCGACAACAATTTTCTTCCACATTAACTCACAAAACCCGAAGATGAATGTGCCTCTCTCTCTCGTGTGCACACATCTTTACCACTATGTGGTGGAAGCTCAGATGAGTGTGCCTCCTCGCACATTATGAAATACAAATGTTTCAAAAACTAACTATTCTACTGAATAGAAGGTAATACAAATGTGAACACACCACCTCACGGAAGGGCCATAGTCTGTGCAAGAATTACCCTCACTAGGGCATCAAAACCACCTCACACGACGGTGAAGTATCTTACATTACAAGTGAAGTTACTCGTAACGTTACAAGTGAAAAACCGTTACAAGTGGGTTACATGTAAGTTACATGTACCACCACCTGATTTTTCCTGAAATTAGGTGAAGTTCAGTGGTTTTTGGTGGTGGTACATGTAACGTTACAAGTGGGTTACATGTAACAAAAGTTACATGTAACTCCACTTGGAACACCTGTTACTTCACCGTCGTGCACATTGCAATACCCACTCACCCCTTTCCCCCCTTGGTTCATCGTACAGGATACGGACATCGCGAAGGATGTGTAAAGATTAGTTGAGAAAGATTCGTTGCGGGTGGGAAAGAAACAAATTCGACTTAAATAGTAGGATCGGGGTAGGTAGTAAAGTTGTTTCGTTGATTGCACATATCCTCCTGTTTGTGGGATGATGTGGCGACCGTACACGGTATTACTTATTCTCCTTTAAAGCAAGCTTCGTAGGAATAAAAGTGAAGTTATTAATGCAGGCACCTCCGACTGACCCACGTACGATGCCAGCCATCCGGATGAAAGCAAATTGCGGCCAACAACAGAAGATGGATATGATGAATAAAAAGACAAAGCTCCTCTCGTGAACAGTGTACTTTGGTATGACCCGGTGCAGGGTGTGGAGGTGAACCCCCCAATCCATGCGGTCCTACACCCATTTTGAGGTTGGTATCTGATCAAATGCGAGGTTGGTTACGGCAGATACGCACTTCGGGTGCAAAGACTATGTGATAAAAAAGGGAGAGCTGTCCACAGTCATTTTTCTTTTTTCGGTAGAAAAAAAAAGCGACACAAAAAAATAGTAACTCTGATAGGTAAGTAAAAGGGAAAAAAAGGTTTTTTCGTTGATTGCACAATTACCCTGTTGGAGGGGTGATTGGCGACCGTATCTGAGGAACTATTTCTCCTTTAAGCTACGCTTTAGGTATAAAAAAAAAAAATACAAACAGCAAGGAGCATCGTCCCTTGCTCAGGGTTAGTTAGCATCAAGGGGTTCTGCACAACCCAAAAGCCTCTCCACTGAAAGATCCAAAACAGAAATACAGAACAGAACCAAAACCAGAATTTGGGCAATCAATGGCATTTTTTTGTTTCAAAAAAAAAAAAAAAAAAATCACACAAAAAATGCACATAATTGCATCGGATGCCCTCCCCTCCCCCTCCCCCATCCGAACAACAACAAAAAACAATCAAATAAGATCGTCCAGATCGTTTGCGATATCGTAAGGGAGGGACACTTTGGCGGCAGGTTTTTTGTTTGCGGTGCGCGCCTGGCGGCGGGACGCGGGCTGCTGGGAGGTGCTTGTGTTTTTGGTGGAGTCTGAGTCGTCTGAATCGTCTGAATCGAGATCGAGGTCGTGCGCAGAGTTGTCTAGGGAGGAGGAGGTGGGTGGGGGTGTCTTTCCTACTGTGGGTGGCGACGACGGCACAGCAGGGTCCGCACGCTTGAGCCCAACACTGACACGCAGGTTGTTGTAGCTCTCCTCCTGCTTGCGCCAGAACGGCCGTTCTACGTCGATGAGATGCTTCGCCCGCTGCTGCAGCAGATTTGAGTACTCCACAGGCGGCATGTCTCGGGAGAGTGCCTTCGTTGCAGCATGCTTCGGTGCCTTCGCGTCGCCCAGCTTTGTGAGGGTCGCACCGTGGCTTGCTTTCGAAGGGTTCGCGGTGATCGCGTTGTTGCAGTCTGTGTGGTGGTTCTGGCAGGCCTTCTTCATCTTTTGCACCTCGCTGTTCAGGGCTTCGATTCGTTCCTGATGGGGGTGGGGTGATAGGTGATGGGGAATGAGGCAATCCATACCTTAAGCCGCAAGGTGTCCTCACGCATTCGGCGCGCAACGTCCATCTGAGGGTCCTGCTTCCGCAAGAGCCCCTTCAGCCATCCCATTTGCGGGGGGTGTGCCCCACGGTGTGTAGTGTGTCTTCTGCTGGAGATTGGGGTGAGAGGGAAGGGTTGGGTACAGCCCACCCCTCCGTGAAGCAAAAAAAGCTTCTGGGGGAAAGACTGTCTTAAGGTGTCTGCGGTATTAGTTAAGGGTTGCAACACTTCAAAAAGGGGGAGGTCGTTTACTGTGCCTACGAGCACAACTTATTATCTAAGCAGGTTACCCTTTTGGTGTAACCTGCAGAGTTAGGGCAACAGAGTACAATGAAATGCAAAGTGCCTAGGACTCCAGCGACTCCGGCAACTCCAGCGGATGCAGGCTAGAGTAGTATACCGTAGGGTGGCTGTTGCCTGCAACACAACGCTGGGAATCCTGCCGCAGACCCTCCAAAAAAGTGCAGTAAACATCGACCGTCAAAAGGGGCTTTTTCCAAAGGGTTCTGCAAAACACTCCACCAAAAGAACTGCATTTACTATTATTATCCCGTCTTCTTGAGTGCCTGCTGCAGTGCAGCGTCGCCCTCCTGCAGAGAGGCCTCGAGGCACGATGCTTGCCTTTCCAGCTCGCCCTCCGCCGCCTCAAGCGCCGCCATCTCGCGCCGTGCGCACGACTCCTCGCTGATATCGCTTGGGAGCGAGTACTCTGTGTCCCACCCTGCCTCTGCCAGGAACCGCTGTGTCTCAAACGAGAGCTGCTGCAGCTCCTTCTGCAATGCGTTGGCTTCACGTTGGGTGGCAGCCTGTTGGATTGGGACATTGTTTTGTTTTCGTAACGCCTACCTCTTTAACCTTTTGTTTGCTTGATTGAGCTTACCGAATCGCTCAACTGCGATGGGAAAAATCGTGCGTGTTTTGATCTCGTCACTGAAATTCTTTCAGATGAAATTTCGAGATCTGAACCGCTACGATAATTTGAGAAATCCAGAAAGCTTCAGAGATAATGAAATCCCCAGGGTGGGCGCGAAAACATAATCATATAAGGTAATGAAGCTGGTTATCCATGAAATGTTTGAATCTAGAGAACCTTGACACATCGAACAGCGTGTCCCGCCGGCCCTAATCCGTATGAGCGCAGTTGGGGGGGGGGGACCTCCGTGAGAATGTCCTGCAGAGGACTCTTCACTGCTCCGGAGCAGGAAGACGTCCGACAGTACATAGCGAACCTGGAGCCGTGAAGAGATGGATTTCGATAGCCACGTGACCAATATAAACTTGCGGCACTTCAAGGAACTACTGTGGTCATGGCAAACTCAGCCAGGGCCGCAATCCTGTTCAAGGGTTCGTACCTGCCAGCGTCTGCGAACCTCTCAAGACGTGATATAGACAGAGAGTTGTTCGTTTTCTATGAGACCTGTCCAAAGGCAAGTAAATACGACGCATGCGACAGCTCACCGTAGTCCTTTCACGTATTGGTGAGCCTCTTTCCAAAGAAGCAGCCACAACCCTGCGCCTCTTCGCCATACCGTTTATCCAAGATCGCAGACAATGCCTATCTAAACCCTCTGGCGATACATTGCCCTTGCACGTCGTAGATGTGGTCGATCCGCAAACTTGAAGTGACGCATCTCGGGGAGGAGCGCAAGCCTACCGTCAGTAAGCAGCTAGTACACATAGCCTCGATGCAGCGCACTTCCTGGTAGATCGTGATAAGGACGGCCCGCTCAGTGGTGGCAGCGATGTACAGCACAAATCCCTACAACCGACTGCCACACATTCCCAAGCTACGGCGGAAAAAGTGCCTGTCTCTTATCCATGCACCCTAGATGAACGCGCCATCTCTACAGCAGCAGCAGCGTCCTACACCTTCAGCGACATGTAGAATCGTGCACACGGATCCGCTTCTCTTTGAGACGCTCCGCGCTGAAGACACCCGCAGGGCAGCCAATCGTAGCGAAAACTGCGGTGTGCACCTTCAGCTCCTCGCGATGACGACCAGCCGTAAACGAGGATGGACAACGCGGTGTACATCGTCACCATGAATACGCCCAGTGTGAACTACCTCTACGGGGCCAAACGGAGGTCTCCATCCAGACAGTCTGGCGCCCATCCAGCAGGTCAGCTAGTCAGTGTAGGCCAGGTGAAGAGGAAGACTTCTCCATGGAAGCAAGCGTAGTCGACAAAGTATATCACGCGCGTTCACTAGCTAGGTCAGCCGAGGAATGGGAGGATCCACGCGAAGACCACTCCGAAGTGCGGGAGGGAATGTGCGGTACCGTGATGGCAGATAAGGAGAGGGCAGACACCACGAAATTACCCGGGAAGGATGTGCCCGTCAACGAAGGCAACGCAGGCGTATCTGCACCACGAGAGTGCAGCGAAGAGAAACGTGAACCATGATACCGTAGAGAGTTACTCAGGTGTGGGTGGGCGGGAGAAATTTTTAAATGTCATGGTCACGTTTTGCATAACATTGTAATCATATCACATGATTTGTGAGTCGGTTGCAGAAATCATCTCTCATGATTTCTGAATCGGTTGCAGAGTTGGCTAGCCGAAAACAAAAAGGCTGATATTTGGTTACACAAAATATAATCCTTCTTTTGTTTTCGTAACGCCTACCTCTTTAACCTTTTGTTTGCTTGATTGAGCTTACCGAATCGCTCAACTGCGATGGGAAAAATCGTGCGTGTTTTGATCTCGTCACTGAAATTCTTTCAGATGAAATTTCGAGATCTGAACCGCTACGATAATTTGAGAAATCCAGAAAGCTTCAGAGATAATGAAATCCCCAACGCAGATCTCTGGCTTTCATATCCCAACGCAGGTGAGGAGTTCATCGGAAGGACGAGAACGACGGAGCAATGATGTCAGGGAGTCAGAAGAAGCAGCGGTATACGAGGGAGAAATCCGCACGGCAAGGGTCCGCGGCGTCCGTAACATAGGTATCCAGCGTGTCGCACACGGACTCACGCAGCAGGTCTGTACCGTGCCATACGCATAAAAACACACACTCACAGGAGGCTACCACCGCCGTCGCGCACACTGAGAAGCATCGTTGAACCACGAATCCTCTGCTAGCAGACTTCTTGTTCGTCACGCAGAAGGCGATCGGCATAGAAGGAACCTTGCCCAGCGTCAGGTTCATGAAGTGCCTTCACCGGCCCGCCCACAAGCGACCACAACCTCATTGCCGTTGTCAGACCGGAAAGTACGGAAGACTAAGCGGCGCCTCGCAATCCCACACACAGACACGACATCGGCACGGAGCCTCAACTAAGCGGCAAAAACACGGAGGCTCCTACCACATCGCCGCAATGTCCGTGCTGCCACCATACACAAGCAGGATCGCTCTGGCGTCCAGGCGCGGCACTGAGCCACGCCGAAGCGTCGCAAGACATACCGGAAAGGCGAACTGGCAGGGGCAGGAACAGCAACATATCATAGACACCCAACACCAGGTAGACAGCCCCCAAGAAGGAGGAGCATCCTGTCACAAGAACCCAGAGAACTCAGACTTGGACAGAGTTCATAGCACACACAGGCAGCTCGGCGAATAGAGAGAAATTCTTCTGAATCTCAAGCCACCCAGACACTCTTGGCTCGGCGAGGGTTCTACTCGCACAGATGGAAAAACAACTATGTGGAAGTTAAATACTCAAATAACCAAGACTCTCTTGGTTCGGACAGGGTCACACACCAACAGTCAGTCGGACGAACTGAGAGGAAGAATCCGAAGATACTACACGACTCACAAACCATTCGGAAAACACTGCGTGGCTCAGATCAATGAAACGTGAAATGCAAAGAACTAGCGGCAGTGTGTCATTAAAGATCATAAGATGGACGCAAGCCTCACACGCCTAGCCACCTACGACACAAGAGATCACACAACACTTAGACTCCTCAGACCCGACAGACGCAAAGGGGTACCGGAGAGAACGAGGCGAACAAGACGAGGCATAGTGGGAAGAGGAATAGATTGAAGACACCATCACAAATCAAGCAGATCCTATTACACACGAACTCACGTAGCGGTATGCGTCGAGCCACACACAGGGAACATCGTACGCATAGTCGGCTATCACTGCCATCGCCACACTGAGAGGCGTCGTTGAAACCACCACCTGCTTCGCAGACAAGTACGGCCCGTAGAAGATGCACGGCACAGAAGGATCCTGCCCAGCATCAGGTTCATGCAGTGCCCTCACCGGCTCACTCACAAGCGGCCACAGCCTCGTCAACCCGGAAACTGCGGAAGTCCAAGCGGCCATAATCCCGAACACAGACACACCACCGGCACGTAGCCTCAACTGAGCGTCGTGTCCGTACATCCACTGCGTAAGGTGCCTGGCCTCGTACCGGTCGATGCCTCCATACATCACTCTTGGCTGACGCAGAAAGATCCCAGCGGCACTACAGCACCTACAGCATCGCACTGGTGCTCGTCGCACGGGTGCACAGCACAGATGGAGCCGTACTTGGGGAAGGCGCACTCGGGGCAGCAGACGCATGCGTGTTGGGTACAGCAGGGGCAGACGTCGTATTCCGTAGCCGGGTCGCGGGTGGTAGCGCAGCAGGATCCTCCACGTGCGTGGGTACGAAGATGCGCTGTTCCAGCCAAGGCATCGCACACCACATGGACACCTCAGACCCGACAGATGCAACAGAGACAGGAAAGAACTCGGCGAACAAGACAGGCAAGGGAAGAAGAGGACTGAAGGTAGAAGACATACTCATGACCACACACCCAGACGACCAAGAACCGCAAGGGGGACAGGCAGACCTGATCACCACGGTAGGAAAGGGTATACGACACACACAGAGGATAGAGGTACCACGGGCAGGACCGACCACACGGACAGAGTACAGAACGCATCGGCGCATGGTCAAGGACCGGCCCCCGAGAAACACACAGATCTTCAACGTTACACCTATGGATAGGCGGCGGGACTTATTTATACCAACGCTACACCAATGGATAGGCGGCGGGAATTATTTATACCAACGCTACACCTATGGATAGGCGGCGGGACTTATTTATACCAACGCTACACCTATGGATAGGCGGCGGGACTTATTTATACCAACGCTACACCTATGGATAGGCGGCGGGAATTATTTATACCAACGCTACACCTATGGATAGGCGGCGGGACTTATTTATACCAACGCTACACCTATGGATAGGCGGCGGGACTTATTTATACCAACGCTACACCTATGGATAGGCGGCGGGAATTATTTATACCAACGCTACCCGATACACACCACGTAACTAAGAGTAGGTACTCGAGAACTAAGCAGGCAGACAGACGCGCAAGGAAGAGCCCACCGGCAGGGAACAGTAGGTACTCGATGAAGCACTCATGAAAGGAAGGAGCTCGAGTACCCATATCTATTTACCAGATGAGAGATACATACCACAGACACCTCAGACACAACAATTACGGAGAAGATGAGGCAAGCAAGACGACATAGAAGAGGAGGAGACGGGAGACACACAACACAGGGCACATAGAATCAGTCTGCAGAGGTTAACAAGATAAACACAAGCCACACGTGTGTAGGCACCACCACAGCAAAGAAACACACAACACACAAAAACCCGTCACAGCCAGAAGAAGTCGTAGCACCCATGTCAAGGCACTCGTGAACCGCACCTGCGGTCAGAAAAACTGTTAGGAACCGTCTGATAAGGAAGACACCCATCAGGCAGCACACGTGCCATGACTCGGCAATAGAACCCCAATCACACAGATAACTCAAACCAGAACACGCGCAGCAGACACCGGAGGAACAAAGCGAAGAGGATGGGGTGGGAGACGCCCAACCGCGAAATGGGAGGGGGGAGGCTTTCTTTCTTTCCTTGAGGAAGAGGGGAGGGGGGTTGACTAGTCTCTACCACCTAGGCAAACCGTAGGATATACAAAACAGTGAGAAATTTTTAAATGTCATGGTCACGTTTTGCATAACATTGTAATCATATCACATGATTTGTGAGTCGGTTGCAGAAATCATCTCTCATGATTTCTGAATCGGTTGCAGAGTTGGCTAGCCGAAAACAAAAAGGCTGATATTTGGTTACACAAAATATAATCCTTCTTTTTTTTTTTTGAAAAAACAAACCCCTCTCATGAACAGTGCACCTTTTACCACAGTCCATCCCTTTTGTGGAACAATACAAAAATACAAAGCATTCTCGTAGCAGTGCACCATTGAAACGAGGAAGAGGGGGGTATTTTTTATTTTTTGTTGTTGATAAGATAGAAGTTAAATTCTACAATTTCAGGCACGATGTCGGAGAAACGAGGAAGAGGGGAGGGGAAAAGGAGAATGAGAATGAGGGAGGGGAGAGGCACACAACATACCACAACCTGCGTCACCTCACGCTTTCGTGCCGCCTGCTGTTGGTGTAAATACACGAGAGACGGATCCATTATTTGGCATAAAGGGAACCCTCCCCTCTTCGGTGGCAAACAGAGTAGGGGAAGAAGGGGAAGTGGGCAGGCGAAGGATGGGGGAGGGGGAGGAGGAGGAGGAGGAGGAGAGGCGAGTCTACATAGTAATGGCTGAAAAATGTTTTCCATTTTTCCCCCTTTTTTGGTATCTTATTGGTTCTAGTCTACGCTCTATCTAAAGGGAAAAAAGAGAAAAAGAGGATAAAAAGTAAGAAAAAGTTGAAAAAGTGCAAACACCTCACCGTACATCGGACGCAGGGCACTTAAAAAGAAGATAACTGTCTTTGGTACAAAGTACTAACAATAAATGGTGTGGCACGCCCCCAAAAAAAAAGGAAAGTTTATAAGATGATCCCAAGCCTCTCGTGCTTAGTCACCTTACAAAACCTTACAAAAAAAGTCAAATTTGTGTAGTTCTTATGTACTTGAAAAGTAGGGAAACGTGCCACACCAATAAAAAGAGCAAAAAAATTGTGGCTGAAAAGTGCGGGAAAGGTGCAGAAAAATGCCCCTTCCAGTCACAAAAAAGGTTTCTAAAAAATGCAACCTGATGCAGGCACACCGACGATGCCAGCCCCGGATAAAAAGCGTAAGACTTTAGAAAAACAACCCTTTCCTTCTTCAGCTTAGCCCTCTCGGATCTTCCTTAACTGCATTTTTCTTTTTTCCTCTGCTGCGAACGATGACTACCTCTGCCCAACCATCTGAAGAGAGGAAAGATTGATACTTTTTTTCAAAATATTCACATACCGCCATCACACTCGCATGCTGCGAGGAAAGGAAATCATTTAAATCACCACCTCCACCTCCTCCTCCTCCCCCACCCCCACCTCCCTCACCATAGTCCATCCCTTCATGCCCTGTGGACCAGCTTGGGGGGTAAGCAAATGGCTGAGGGGGAAGGTCGTGTCGTGCGTAAGCGGGTGTTGGTCGTGGTGGGGAGATGCGAGAGGCTGCGACACGTGACCCGGCACGTGGTGTGCCGAGGGAGAGCGATGCTGCGGGAGACGCGGCAACACCACGAGAGGCAGCGGCACGTCCGCCCCTCCTGGGCTGCGAGGCGCTTCTGCTTCTGCTTCTGCTCCTGCTGCGACTGCGTGCCGCCTCGTACTGCCCCTCCGAGTCCATCGGAAGCGGAACCACCTTCGCCAAGCTCGCAATCTGCACATCACGCTTGCCAAGCTGGAATGGCTGTAGAGGATGAGAGGTGTGTTAGGGGTGTGGAATGGAAAAGGGGGTGGGATATGAGAGGGGGTGTGTACCTGCGTCTTCGTCGGGCTGCCTGTGTACTCGCGGCGGGACTTGAGTGCGCTGTCCTTGCGGGTGAGCTCCTCCTGCTTTGTCTCGCGCGCGCTTGTCAGACGGTTGACAAACTCGCTGTACCCATACGCCTGGGCAGGGTCTACATCGTTTACTGGAACGTGCTGTGGATGGGGTGGTTTCAGATATCCTTTTCAATATTTTTTTTACTCCAATAAAAACTGCAGGCCGAGGACCGCATTTTCATGCCATTTCCACTCAACTCTGATTTGTGCAAAACGGCAACATCACAAAAACACACACCTTGTTGATGTACGGCACGAAACTGCACCCTGCTGTTTGATCCTTCTCCTTCGCCTTCTTCTGTTGTGCAAGCTTTGTCTGGCGGCGCACTGTCCAGGAGGTACTTCTGTCTGCAAGCGAGCCTTCTGTCACTGGAGGACGGGTCACGCTTTTACGCCGCATCCGACGCATGGAGGGCGACTTGGAAGGGTCAAACGTGCACTCACGCATGGTCTCGCGCTTGAGCTCCTGCTGCTTCGCCTGCAGCTTCCCCTTGCGTTTTTCACGCTGCGCCTCCCACTCCTGCAAACGCAGCAAAAACATCGCATCACTGATCTTCTTCTTGGGCACCTCCTCCTCTCTATTACGTGCATTGTGCAGCCGATGCCCCTCCGCCCGATCTAGCTCCCTCAGGCTGTATATCACCTCGCTCTGCTTTGTGGTATGCTTGGTACGGCTCGCCTGCTTGATCTCCTCCTCTATCGCCTCTGCCTTGGCGGCGTTGCTCTTCTTGGTCCCTTCGTACAGCTTGAAGAGCCGTTCTTCAATACGTTCCTTAGGGTCGCGTGGTGAGCCGCCTCCAGACCATTCGTTGATGGCCGGTTCAAATGTCTCTGTGATGCCTCTGTTGTGGAGGGCTGCCACGACGCCTTTGTCTTTTTGTGAGGCGACGTCGAGGGCGAATTGCTCGAGGGTGCTTCCCATGAGGGAGCCGCCCAGACGCATGCTGTAGAGTCGTGAGGTGACGTCGCCGTCGCGTTTGAGAGATGCTGCGTGGCGGGTGATGTTGGGGTGGCCCTGGATGCCTTTGAGGCTGTCGCGTTCGTGGCGTTCGAACATATCTTGTTTGTGTTGCTTGTCAGCAAAGAGGAGGTGGTCCTCGACGGTCATCCCGTTGGTGCGGTTTGCCGCCATCCGTGCAGACCTGCTGTCAATGCTGGGGTGCTCCTTCATCTGCTCCTGCTCTGCGGCGAGCGCGCGGGCACGCAGCTGGCGGAGCTTCACCTCCTTCTTTGCTCCGGTGAGGTCGTTCGCCCAGCGGCTTGTTTTTTCACGACTCCGCTCGTTGATGACCGGTGTATGGGTGCACTGTGGATCCGTCTCCTCCTCCCCACGTTGTCTTTCCTGTTGTTGCCGCTTCTTCGCATGCTCCTTCAGCAGTCTTTCCTCTACAGGAACACCACCGCGGGTCAGCTGTCTGGCATGCTCTGTGATGGTCGGCTTATCCTGGATCGACATCAGCTCCTCTCGTATGCGATCTGCACGCAGCTTCCCGAGGTGGTCTTTGTACCCCTCCCCCATGTCCAGCAACCAGTTCTCCACGCGGACCGGTTCGCGGAAGGTGTCCGCATGGTCTTCACCTAATTCGCTGAAAGAAGACGGCTGCGGCGGTGGGGGTTGATGGGAGTAGCCGGGCTGGGAGGAAGGGAGGGGTTGGGAGGGCTGCTCCTCGCTGTCCTCGGTCTCGTCGAGGTGCTCTGTGGTGTCTTCTGGTGGGGGTGGTGGGATTGATGTGTCGAGCGCCGAGGATGTGTGGTGGTGCACGGTGTCCACCACGGTGTAGTGGTTGTCCTCCTCCTCCTCGTCTGGGTGGCCGTACTGTGCGTAGTACGCAGCGAGCAGGTCTGTTGCGGGCAAAGTATTGGCATGTGTATGCACGTCAGATGCACCTTCGGACACCTCCATTATGTGAAGGCCCGCAACATCTGGTGGAGGGTGGGGTGGAGGATGGAGGATGGAGGGGTAAATGAGGCAATTTTGCCACAAAGCAGTGCAAACCTAAGCTTGGAAGGATGCATAAAAACATCAACAACAACGTGCTGTTCCATAGGTCAACATATCGATCGAAAATGCAAAATATGCGGCATCAAAATAGACGAATATTCACTTTTTATTTATGTTTCGGGGTTTTCGTTATTGCATACCACCCTTTTGTATTGGTTGTGACAAAAAATCGCAATGGATTTGATTCGACTAAACGAAGGGTGGACGCTTTTGTTTTGTCTTTTTGTTGTCTCCTGCAAGGACTCTATTAAGTGTTTTGTTTTTTTCTTTGAAAACTTGGTTTTGTTAGCGTTGACACCCCAAGGATGAGCTCCACTATTAAAATTATTTGGTTTATCGGTTAAGGGCGTGTTGGGAGAGAGTCTTGCTTTTCGCTAGAATATTACTTTTTTTAATCGAGGTATATTTTGTTCGCAAACTTACTTTTGCACTCCTGCATATGCTTCGACAACGACAACACACGCTGCTCTGCGCCTTCTATCTGCCATTCACGGAACCCTGCCCAGAAGCCCACATTTTTTGGAAGCAGCTTTTTTATCTTTTCTAGGTAGTCCCCTTCCTTGAAGGCAGTTATGGAGGAGAAGGTTTGACGGCGGAACTTGCACACCTTCGAATCCTCCTTGAAAACCGACGTTTTTGCGTTGCCTCGCGCATAGAACGAACTACCCTGGTCCAGAAACACCATGTGTGGCACCTTTCTTCTGTCGGAAAGCGTCGTGCACTCCCAACCCTCCTGAGAGCACTTCCCTACGGCAAACGCATTCTTGGATAGCGTCCTGTCGCTGTTGCCGATGATGTGGTCGAACACATAAAGGTCAGACGTCTCCTGTAGTGCCCACTGTTCAATCACCTTTTCCAGCTTCACCTCCTTTGCAGGGTCGAGGCCGTCTTTGACTGTACTGTGGCGTAGCCCCAGGGCAGTTCTTGGTAGGTCGTGGACACCGTCCATCCACAGCTGCGCAGAGAGGTAGATGCTCTTCTCGCTGTCTTCACCCCACGTTTTGACGACGCGCTTCAGGTCTTTGTGATTGAAGACGAAGCATTCGACCCACTGTACATACATAGCTGGCATCAGCAACGCCATCGACGCTCGAAACCACGACAGCGGCACCTTCGCCCACTGTGTCGTAGGGACCCGGTTGGTCCCAATAATCTTATCGGTCTCGTACGCGGTGTACTCACTGTACGGTTCGACGATGAACTTATGCTGTGGGATCTTCAAAATAAATTTGACCTTCGGGTCAGTCGATTGGACCATAAACTTGATGGTGCGAGCCTTTGCAAGAATCGAGCTCATTGGCCGCAAATATTGCCAGTTTTCGAAGTTTGAAATAAATTCTTCGCAGGTTGCACGCTCCGTTTCAGAAGGCGAGTAGTTAGAGGGGTCGCATTTTGCCTCTCCGTCGAAGGGCTTCATCTTCGGCAGCGACAAGCCCAGCTCCTTCGGCCCGTTGAAGTCGTGGAATGAACGCGATGACTGTGGGTTGTGGAATAAAAAGCGGTGTAAAAACAAAGGCATACCTGGAAGTCTTTGTTCGTGGTGCATGAGTCGTCAAGCTCGAATTTTGTTTTAATTTTGTGGATCGACAGCGCTGTGGCGATGTCGACTTTGGCAGCCTTTTTGGGCGGGAGTGTCCACAATGCGTCGACCTTGCCGAGGTTGATGTGTGTTTCGCTGTCGTCATCGCTGTCGTCCGCTCCTTGGCTGGACGAGGCTTCGCTTTCTTCAGAGGCTGCGGAATCTGCAGAAGCTGATGCAGACGACGCCTCGTCGTCCGATGACGGCGACGGTGGTGGCTGCGGTGTGCGTTGTGTGTGTGCATGCCGAGCCCCACCCGCACCATGCTCGCTCAGCACAGCTTGAGGATCGTTGTCGTGGTTGTCATGGTTGCCAGGTTCGCTCTCGCTGCTCGCGTCGTCCGCAGACTCCGCCTCTGCAGCGTTGCTGCTCTCGTCGGTGTCAGATGCCGTGTCCGGTTCACCCTCCCTCCGCACCTTCTGCAGCTGCTCGTCCGCACGTCGTACGGTTTTGTATAGTTCTTTGACTTCCCTTAGCAGGGCCTCGGTGTCTTCAGTATCGCGTGGTTGCTTTCTGTGAGAAAGAGAAGTTACGTTGCCATCATCCGATGGAGAAGAGAAAAAAAATGGGGAGAACACTACACACACGACCTCCACGAGGGCTCCTCTGGAAACGTCCGAACGGACGGCCAACGGGACCAGGTTGGTTCGAAAGACCCTGCTAGGGCAACAACACCCGCAGCCATCCCAACCCTGCAAATAATCATCACAAGGCTATTCCGGCTCAGCCCGGTCCCCCACCACACGAGTGTCCAAGCTATTCTGGGGAGTATGGGGTGGGAGGGGGTGGCGGTGGGGAAATCCCGCCGGCAAGGCGAGGTGGCGGTGTACGCCCCCTCCCCACCCCCACACGGTACCATCACCATCAATGGTGTGGTGGTGACGGTGGTGGATGTGGAAGTGGAGAAGGGGGTCAGGGAGGACAAAAAGCAGAAGAAGGAAGAGACGAGGCCGTTGCTTCGACCTGAGAAGGGACAAGGGGGTGGTCTGACCGCATCAGCAAGCTAGCGGATGCAGTCACGAAGGCACAGCAACAAGAGGAACAAGATGAGTGACGAAGCTATCCTAAAGCCACCACAAAGCACGTGGGGACATCAGTGACCTGCGCACGGAACTCCTTCACCTGAAGAACGCAAGCTTGGAGCAGATGGGTGTGGCTAATGAGGCCGCCGCCAAGGCTACGTTGGAGGCAGCTAACGATGGCGTAGCGTAGTGTAGTGTAGTGACATACCTCGTTGCACGGGGTAAGGAGAGGTGAAGGAAAAGCTGCATTGTTGCGACAATGGTAATCCCCGCGAAGAGTACATGCACCCCCTTCATCGCAGCCACAACAGCGCTGTGCGAGGAAGGGTGCTGCTGGTGTCCCGCCTAAGGCCTGATGCTGCCAACGAGAAGGGTACAGAACGACGTCCTTTGGGGCAAACGCTACTCAACGGAGGATATTGTATCTAAGCCCAACAAAAAGAAAAGATGCTCGCACTTTAGCACAGCATTTGTGTACTGCAGCAAAAGACCCTGAATAGGGTAGAATAACAGTGCAGTTTTTGTGTAATGCCTGGGGTGGTGTGGTGGTGCAAGGGAAAGGTGTGGCATGGACGGACAGATCAGTTTGAATTGAAAAGGCAGTACAACGGAAATTGATTTCTTTTTCCTTTCCACATTGGCCAAATATGCACTGCTAAGGCATCAGAACCCTTCTAGAACAGTGAAGACACCTCTGTCGCATAAATTCCGAAAATGAAAAAAAAAAAAATATGAAAAATGAAAAAAGTTTCTGTAGATGAACCCAAGACTCTTACTCCATAATGGGTTCTGTTTGATAAAATCCGCTATCGTCGAACCGACGAAAGCAAGTAAAAAATGAAATAACAAATTCAAAAAAAATAAAATAAAAAAAGCTGAGTAAACAATGAGCCTTGGGGCACATTGTTGAAAACACTGAAAGCACTGTCATCGGGAGCCAATACTCCGGAACGGCTTCAAAAAAAGGGGAACAACTGAAAGATGGATGAGCCAAATTGACAAAAAAAAAAACACATAAAACAGGTAGAACCCTTACAAGAACACAACAAAGTGGCGGAGGAAGATGAACAATCATCGTACGAATACTTTTCAGGTTCCCTTATAACAGCCACAGAGTCTTCGGCCTTGGGTGGGTGCTGTCTCATCATCTGGAGAAAACGGTCGCAATACTTGAATAGAATGCGTTGACAGTGTTGTGCCAAAAACGCATATCACGTGTGCTTCAGTTTTTTGACGACCATCTCTGCTAAGATGAAAACAATGAGCCTAATCGAAAGAGGGGCCACGACGTGCTAAGAAGTCGAGAGAATTGACAACGTTGCAACTATCAGGGCCAAGGCACCTGGCATATAGCAGCAACTGAATACTCACGCTGTGCACGTGTGTCTGGACCCATAATCTGACAAAAAAAAAATGAGAAGGGAAAATGACACAATGTAAAAGGGTGTACTGCATCTGCATTGGTGGCGTTGACGTGCAGGAATACCGCTTATAGGGTTCACGCAAGTGCAAAGGTGCAACTTGGTCTCATCCTTCTCGCTGGTGTCACGTTACGTCTCCAGGGCAGACTGTTGCAGTGCAGCCTCTACAAAACAAAGTGATGGACGAATATCTGAAATGGTATGTAAAGGGGGTGGGGAGGAAGGGGGCGGTGGGTAGAGAGTGGGCAGCAGCACTACTTCTTAATGCGCTTGCACGCAATGGTCGTGCAGCACAGCTCCTCGAGGTAGCAGCGCTCAGGGTTCTTCGAGTGGCATCTGGCACGTCTCTTCTGCTTGTAGCCCTCCTTGCACGTAGGCACAGCAGCACAGCACGGTGTGGTCGTGTCCCTCACGCAGCAGCTCTCACACTTCTCAGAGGTCGCGTCGCAGGTGGGGTCAACAGTGCAGGTGTAGCCCTCCTTGCATGCGTCGTGCGACAGACCACAGGTCGGGCCCTGGTTGCTGCAGTAGGTGGTGGGTGCGGGCACGTTGTCACGCACACAGCACGCCTCACACTTGTCACCAGGGGCACAGGTGGGGTCCTTGGTGCAGGTGTATCCCTGCTTGCACTCCGTCAGTTCAACATCGCAGGTGGGTCCCTGAGCGGAGCAGAAGATGGGGGCAGGCACAGGGGTGTCGAGCACACAGCATCTCTCACACTCAAGGTCACGGCAGTTGGGGTCAACGGTGCAGGTGTATCCGAGCTTGCAGTCAGGGAGTCCGTGTCCACAGGTAGGTCCCTGGTTGGTGCAGAAAGACGGTGCAGGCACATCGTCACGCACACAGCATGCCTCACACTTGTCACCAGGGGCACAGGTGGGGTCCTTGGTGCAGGTGTAGCCCTGCTTGCACTCCGTCAGTTCAACATCGCAGGTAGGTCCCTGAGCGGAGCAGAAGGTGGGGGCAGGCACAGGGGTGTCGAGCACACAACATCTCTCGCACTCAAGGTCACGGCAGTTGGGGTCAACGGTGCAGGTGTATCCGAGCTTGCAGTCGGGGAGTCCGTGTCCACAGGTAGGTCCCTGGTTGGTGCAGAAAGTGGGAGCAGGCACAGGGGTGTCAAGCACACAACATCTCTCGCACTCAAGGTCACGGCAGTTGGGGTCAACGGTGCAGGTGTATCCGAGCTTGCAGTCAGGGAGTCCGTGTCCACAGGTAGGTCCCTGGTTGGTGCAGAAGGTGGGTGCAGGCACAGGGGTGTCAAGCACACAACATCTCTCACACTCAAGGTCACGGCAGTTGGGGTCAACGGTGCAGGTGTATCCGAGCTTGCAGTCAGGGAGTCCGTGTCCACAGGTAGGTCCCTGGTTGGTGCAGAAGGTGGGTGCAGGCACAGGGGTGTCGAGCACACAACATCTCTCGCACTCAAGGTCACGGCAGTTGGGGTCAACGGTGCAGGTGTATCCGAGCTTGCAGTCGGGGAGTCCGTGTCCACAGGTAGGTCCCTGGTTGGTGCAGAAAGTGGGAGCAGGCACAGGGGTGTCAAGCACACAACATCTCTCGCACTCAAGGTCACGGCAGTTGGGGTCAACGGTGCAGGTGTATCCGAGCTTGCAGTCAGGGAGTCCGTGTCCACAGGTAGGTCCCTGGTTGGTGCAGAAAGTGGGAGCAGGCACAGGGGTGTCAAGCACACAACATCTCTCACACTCAAGGTCACGGCAGTTGGGGTCAACAGTGCAGGTGTATCCGAGCTTGCAGTCGGGGAGTCCGTGTCCACAGGTAGGTCCCTGGTTGGTGCAGAAAGACGGTGCAGGCACATCGTCACGCACACAGCATGCCTCACACTTGTCACCAGGGGCACAGGTGGGGTCCTTGGTGCAGGTGTAGCCCTGCTTGCACTCCGTCAGTTCAACATCGCAGGTAGGTCCCTGAGCGGAGCAGAAGGTGGGGGCAGGCACAGGGGTGTCGAGCACACAACATCTCTCGCACTCAAGGTCACGGCAGTTGGGGTCAACGGTGCAGGTGTATCCGAGCTTGCAGTCGGGGAGTCCGTGTCCACAGGTGGGTCCCTGGTTGGTGCAGAAGGTGGGAGCAGGCACAGGGGTGTCAAGCACACAGCATCTCTCGCACTCAAGGTCACGGCAGTTGGGGTCAACGGTGCAGGTGTATCCGAGCTTGCAGTCGGGGAGTCCGTGTCCACAGGTAGGTCCCTGGTTGGTGCAGAAAGTGGGAGCAGGCACAGGGGTGTCAAGCACACAGCATCTCTCGCACTCAAGGTCACGGCAGTTGGGGTCAACGGTGCAGGTGTATCCGAGCTTGCAGTCGGGGAGTCCGTGTCCACAGGTAGGTCCCTGGTTGGTGCAGAAAGTGGGAGCAGGCACAGGGGTGTCAAGCACACAACATCTCTCACACTCAAGGTCACGGCAGTTGGGGTCAACGGTGCAGGTGTATCCGAGCTTGCAGTCGGGGAGTCCGTGTCCACAGGTAGGTCCCTGGTTGGTGCAGAAGGTGGGAGCAGGCACAGGGGTGTCAAGCACACAGCATCTCTCACACTCAAGGTCACGGCAGTTGGGGTCAACGGTGCAGGTGTATCCGAGCTTGCAGTCAGGGAGTCCGTGTCCACAGGTAGGTCCCTGGTTGGTGCAGAAAGTGGGAGCAGGCACAGGGGTGTCAAGCACACAGCATCTCTCACACTCAAGGTCACGGCAGTTGGGGTCAACGGTGCAGGTGTATCCGAGCTTGCAGTCGGGGAGTCCGTGTCCACAGGTAGGTCCCTGGTTGGTGCAGAAAGTGGGAGCAGGCACAGGGGTGTCAAGCACACAGCATCTCTCACACTCAAGGTCACGGCAGTTGGGGTCAACGGTGCAGGTGTATCCGAGCTTGCAGTCAGGGAGTCCGTGTCCACAGGTAGGTCCCTGGTTGGTGCAGAAAGACGGTGCAGGCACATCGTCAAGCACACAGCATGCCTCACACTTGTCACCAGGGGCACAGGTGGGGTCCTTGGTGCAGGTGTAGCCCTGCTTGCACTCCGTCAGTTCAATGTCGCAGAGCGGTCCCTGGACTGAGCAGTACGTGGGGATAACGAGACTGGTGGCGCTCACTGAGCACACAGTGAGGAGCGTGAGAGCGCGGAGAGAATACATTGTTTGTGAAGATATATCTGAGGTATGAGGTGGGTGAGGAAGGGGAGCACAACTGTGCGGAAAAAAAATATGGGGGAACAGGTGAGTCAAACTTCGTGCGCCACTCGACCGAAACCCGCAAGATGTAACAACGTTCTGCGACGCTGTCCTGTCTCGTTGGAACCGACGCTGTCAACGATCTTAAAACAATCGTGCTGCACAAATGGTCTTCGTAGTCGTGTTACGTAAGCAGGACTGTATAATCTACTTCTTGTTAAGAAAATTGATCACATCGCCAACGAGGTACAGCGATCCTGAAACAATGGGGTGTAGATGAGTGGAATCTGTCATGAAGTGACATACCTGTGACAATGACGTCAATCTTCTCGCCTGCCTCTGCTCGCGAGACGAAGCTTGCAAGCGCCGTTGGCAGTGTCGGGTGCTGTGTGCACGGCAGCTGGGTCTGCGGGAGGGTGCGTGCGAGAGAATAGCTTCACGGAATGCATACCAGTGTCTGCCACGACTCCTTCATCGCTGTGACGCGTGCGGTCGTTTCCTCGTCCACTGTGTTCGAACTAAAGATCGTTCCTTTCGAGGAGAGAATCGGGGAGAAGTGTGCATGTGTGATGCCGTACTCCGACTCCGCACAGGGTTGCAAGAGGACAGCAGGTTCACGTGTTGACAAGCAGTAGAAGAGCAGTTCGCGTGAACGTCCCTCACCCTCAACACTCGCAAACCACTTCAGTGCGGCATACATGCTGTGATCTGTGTGTGCACCGTCAAGCATAAGACGCAAGTTGCCTCCTGCAAGCTCAATGGTCTGACACCGTCCTGCCCACTGTGCTTCCTCAAGCCCTTCCTTGAACGCTGCTGGCAGTGTTGTTGGTGTCCCCTCCAGACACGAAAGCGTCTCCCCACGCTCCTGCTCAAGCCACGTCTGGCACAGTGCCGCTGCAAGTGACGCATTCTGCTTTTGATACTCACCCGCCAGACCGAGCACCACACCCGCACTCCCTGGGTAGTCCTCCCACACAGGACACGTTGCCACCTTTGCACCTGCAGCGGTTGCAGTTCTCTCCAACTCTGCTTGTGCCTCAGCCTCCTGCAGTGGTGCGAGGAGGCAGGGCACGTTGCTGCGTGCGATGCCTGCTTTGGCTGACGCAATTTTTGTCAGTGTGTCCCCGAGGATCTCCACGTGGTCGTAGCCAATGTGTGTGATACCTGCAACTCGCTTTGGTACGCTGTTTGTAGGGTCGAGTATTCCACCCATGCCAACCTCCATGATAACCACATCGAGACCTTCGTGAAGGAAGATCTGCAGAGCTGTCAACGTCATCAGGCGGAAGTAACTCTTGCCGTTCTCATGCGAATCCCACACTTCAAAGAAACACTTCGCGAATAAGTCCTTTTCAACAGACTTTCCACAGACACGGATGCGCTCTCGCACATCAAGAATATGAGGACTCGTGAACATGCCTGTCTTGAGCCCACACTTGAGAAGAATGCTTTCACACATGACTGACGTTGACCCCTTCCCCTTTGTGCCTGCGATGTGGATGATCTTCAGCTGCTTCACCTTCTCGTCTGTGATGCCGAGCTTTTCCATCCCTGTGCGCATGTATTCGATGTTCGTGCGCTGCGTTGGCGACGGGCCTACCTGTGGTGCAAGCTTGCGTGGAATGACGCTGTCAAGTGTAAGGACAGCATCTTCGAAGGAACGCACCTCTGCCATATGTTGTGTCGTGACAGGCACCTCCCGCCTGAAGTGTGTGGATGGTGGTGGTGGTGGTTGTGGTGTTGGGACAACATGGGTTAAAGAGGGCTTCTCATTGTCACGTTGTCCAAGCAGACAGCAAAAGAGGTATGCTTGAAAGAATGTATAAGATACGTGTTATGTTGACCTCCTCCCATGTTTCGCAGCAACGTCAGTCAGTGTGTGTACTAAGTAAGCGGACTGCGGCGCAGAACAGGATGCAGTGCTTTGCGTTGAAGGGTCGGGCTGACGGTATTGGTGTGCATTGCACAGGGTGTGGGTGATGGCGGAGTGCTGTGTAACTGCCGAAATTACGGCAAAGCAGAAATCGCGTTCAATATTATCGAGCAATATGTTTCTTGCCCACAATTGCTCGATCGTACTTCTTGCGATTGCTCAGATCATCGGGCACTACTGCCGGCAATAGGTATTCACCACATCGCCAACGAGGTACAGCGATCCTGAAACAATGGGGTGTAGATGAGTGGAATCTGTCATGAAGTGACATACCTGTGACAATGACGTCAATCTTCTCGCCTGCCTCTGCTCGCGAGACGAAGCTTGCAAGCGCCGTTGGCAGTGTCGGGTGCTGTGTGCACGGCAGCTGGGTCTGCGGGAGGGTGTGTGGGAGAGAATAGCTTCATGGAATGCATACCAGTGTCTGCCACGACTCCTTCATCGCTGTGACGCGTGCGGTCGTTTCCTCGTCCACTGTGTTCGAAGTAAAGATCGTTCCTTTTGAGGAGAGAATCGGGGAGAAGTGTGCATGTGTGATGCCGTACTCCGACTCCGCACACAGTCGCAGAAAGACAGCAGGGTCACGTGTCCATATGCAGTAGAACAGCAGTTCGCGTGAACGTCCCTCACCCTCAACACTCGCAAACCACTTCAGTGCGCAACGCACACTGTCATCTGTGTGGGCACCGTCAAGCATAAGACGCAAGTTGCCTCCTGCAAGCTCAATGGTCTGACACCGTCCTGCCCACTGTGCTTCCTCAAGCCCTTCCTTGAACGCTGCTGGCAGTGTCGCTGGTGTCCCCTCCAGACACGAAAGCGTCTCCCCACGCTCCTGCTCAAGCCACGTCTGGCACAGTGCCGCTGCAAGTGACGCGTTCTGCTTTTGGTGTTCACCCGCCAGCCCGAGCACCACACCCGCACTCCCTGGGTAGTCCTCCCACACAGGACACGTTGCCACCTTTGCACCTGCAGCGGTTGCAGTTCTCTCCAACTCTGCTTGTGCCTCAGCCTCCTGCAGTGGTGCGAGGAGGCAGGGCACGTTGCTGCGTGCGATGCCTGCTTTTGCAAATGCGATTTTAGTCAGTGTGTCCCCGAGGATCTCCGTGTGGTCGTAGCCAATGTGTGTGATACCTGCAACTCGCTTTGAGGGGACGGCATTGGTGGCGTCCTGGTCACCGCCGATACCTACCTCCAGCACGGCCACGTCCACACCTTCCTGCACGAAGGTGTGCAGTGCTGTGAGTGCCACGAGACGGAAGAAATGCGCCCGTTGCGGGCAGTTCCCTTCACTCTCCTTAGGTCCTAACTCTTGGGCGTCCCACACTTCAAAGAAGTACTTCGCGAATAAGTCCTTTTCAATAGATTTTCCAGAAATACGGATGCGCTCTCGCACGTCCGTGATATGAGGGCTCGTGAACATGCCTGTCTTGAGCCCACACTTGAGAAGAATGCTTTCACACATGACTGACGTTGACCCCTTCCCCTTTGTGCCTGCGATGTGGATGATCTTCAGCTGCTTCACCTTCTCGTCTGTGATGCCGAGCTTTTCCATCCCTGTGCGCATGTATACATCGTTCGAGAGAGAGGGCGGCGTGTCTGACGATGGAGGCGGTGCGTTGATCATGCCGTCGAGCGCACGCTGGGCGTCATCGTATGTACGATGTGTCATGGTGCTGTGTGTCCTGAAGGTTGGTGGCATGTTTGGTGGAGGTGTTGTGCTGTAAAAATAGCGCATGCACGTTTGTCCATTACCAGCCCCCCTTGATGTGAGTTCAGCAGAACTCAGGGACACATACGCAAGAGAAAACAGACTCGAGCTTTCTTTCATTAGTCAAAGCAGCACTCTAACATGCCAACTGCTCATACGTCCAATACACGAGGACCACGGTACACAGGAACGTACACAACTATGTACGACCGCACAAAAAAAAGAACGTTTTGTTTAAGGCTGCGTTTTGTCACGCTGCTGCTGCTTCAACTCTTGTCTCGTCTCCATGCTGGAGGAGTCTCAGCACGTCACCCACGAGGTAGAGCGACCCTGTGGGAGGTTGTTTGTTTCGTGTGTGCAAAAATGGTGACAATGTGTGTCAAAGCATACCGGTTACTAGTACATCGATCTTTTCGCCTTGGCTTGCACGGAGCTGTAGGGCGCGCAGTGCTGTTGGGAGGGAAGCATGTCTTGCGTAAGGTACGTGTGACGCAAGGCCTTCCCACACCAGTGCGTGTTTCTCGATGTGCGCCTGTTCAGATTCCGAAGGCTCAGAAGAAAACATAGACCCTTTCGAAGACACTGTCGGAGAGAAGTGTGCATGTGTGATGCCGTACTCCGACTCCGCACAGGGTTGCAAGAGGACAGCAGGGTCGCGCGTAGGCATGCAGTAGAAGAGCAGTTCGCGTGCACGTCCCTCACCCTCAACACTCGCAAACCACTTCAGTGCGGCATACATGCTGTGATCTGTGTGTGCACCGTCAAGCATAAGACGCAAGTTGCCCCCTGCAAGCTCAATGGTCTGACACCGTCCTGCCCATTGTGCTTCCTCAAGCCCTTCCTTGAACGCTGCTGGCAGTGTCGCTGGTGTCCCCTCCAGACACGAAAGCGTCTCCCCACGCTCCTGCTCAAGCCACGTCTGGCACAGTGCCGCTGCAAGTGACGCATTCTGCTTTTGATACTCACCCGCCAGACCGAGCACCACACCCGCACTCCCTGGGTAGTCCTCCCACACAGGACACGTTGCCACCTTTGCACCTGCAGCGGTTGCAGTTCTCTCCAACTCTGCTTGTGCCTCAGCCTCCTGCAGTGGTGCGAGGAGGCAGGGCACGTTGCTGCGTGCGATGCCTGCTTTGGCTGACGCGATTTTTGTCAGTGTGTCCCCGAGGATCTCCACGTGGTCGTAGCCAATGTGTGTGATGCCTGTGACGCGGGGGTGGCGGAAGACGTTTGTTGCGTCTAGGTCGCCACCGATGCCCACCTCTATCACGGCAACGTCCACCTGCGCCTCAACAAAGGTGTGCAGAGCTGTCAACGTCATCAGGCGGAAGAAGCTCGCCCGCTGCACCTCTTCCTCCGCACGCGTCAGCGACGCGTCCAGCGCCTCCCACACCTCCCAAAACCTTTTCGCAAACGTGTCTTCACCCACCGGCACGCCTCCCAACCGGATGCGCTCTCGCACATCAAGAATATGAGGACTCGTGAACATGCCTGTCTTGAGCCCGCTCTTGCGCAGAATGCTTTCACACATGACTGACGTTGACCCCTTCCCCTTTGTGCCTGCGATGTGCACCACCTTCAGTGCGTCAAGCTGGCTCTCGGTGATGCCCATCTTCGACATGCCGTGCGCCATGAAGGCGGCATTGCTTAGACGGGGGTGGGGACGCCCTTCACGCGGCCGTACATGCCCTGGCGAGACAACCCTGTCCAGGAGCTGCACGGCATCTGCGTAAGAACGGTTCAAGAGAATGACATTACGGTGGATCATGTGTTACATCACCCCTGGGTGTGGGATGAGGGTTGAGAGAGAGAGAGAGAGACAGGCGAGAGGTGCGATGAGAAGATCAACAGAAAAAATAAAGAAGGCAAGGGGCGGGTATGTTGTTTGATTGTATACTGATATTTTGTCCCCCCCTTCCTCCCAATTTTTGCCCAGTATTTTTTTTTTTGCAAGGGGGGGAAGAGGGAAAAAGCTTTTTCGTTTTTTCCTTGCCTATATTTATTTTTGCTCCGACAAAAAAAAAAAAAAGGAGTGCTGTCAGAGGAACGTCTCGGATTGATCGTATGATGAACAGAGAAAAAGGAACACAAAAGGAAAGTTCCTGTTTTTTTTTTTCTCTCCCACCCGGAAAGGTTTATTTTTACTGACTGACTAAATGAACATGAAACAATGCCCTGTTTTTTTTTCTTCTTCCCACCGCCAACACCACCCCTTCAAAAAGGGAAAAAAAAAAAAAAACACCCGGTCATTTTTTTAGTGGCGGGTTACGAAAGAAAGAGGTGAATACGGTACAATATTACCCAATACTTTCTTATCAAATTCCGTCGCTCTTTTAAAGCAGGAATGGGCAGAAGAACAGGATGATGCCACCTCTCTACTTGGTGCGTCTTTTCTTCTTGGCTGGTTCTGGCTTCTCCTCGGAGGACTCGTCGTCGATGTCGTCGTTCTCGTCGAAGCTGTCGCCGTCTTCAGGGGCGTCGTCCTCAGATGCTGCATCATCACCTTCGTCTGCCTGAGCCAGGTCCGCAAGATCCTCCTGTGGGGGGGAAAAATGTTGTGCAAAAAATGCATAGGAGTTACAAGACAGTACAGAAGAAAAAATAGATAGTGGAGTGCATCCTCGGGTGTCTACACTAATACAACCAAGTTTTCAAAAAAATCAAAAATTATTACGCATCCAGTTTGGATAGAAAAACAGAGGGGGTTTGGGGGGAAGAGTTTAATTCTTGAACGCATCCCCACACCCAGTCACAAAAAAACCAGCAGACGCGGATAAAAAAATCACATTCGTCAGAGTGCAAGGAGCAGACTGCTACGAGCCCCTTCAGCACACCATTTGCTCAACCGAGCAAGAAAAGGACTACGAGCCCTCGCAAAACATCAAAAGGGACCGCGAAACTTCACCAAACTGTTCTAAAGAACAAAGGGACCACGAACCCTCGCAAAACATCAAAAAAAAAAGGAGCGCTCACAAAAAAACATTAAAAGGAACCATGAACCCTCACCAACCTGTTCAAAAGAAGAACAAACGGACCACGAGCCCTCGCACCAGTCTGCACTAATTAAAGGTAGAAGCGTACAATGCAACACCTGTCAACATCTAATCAAGCGGAACGAATATCAGTCAATAACTGAACCACCGGGACTTTTCTCCCAAGGTTCGTTGAACAAAAAACAGATCGTCAAAAAAAATTGTCCGACCCCGCAATTGAAAGATTTTGAGCAGCGGAATGCAAAGAAATAAAAATAAAAATAAAAAAAAATTTTTTTTGAACTCCAGATTGGTGAATCCCAAAAATTCGAAAATGAATTGCATGAATGCGACCCACCGAAATTTTTAAAAAAAATTAAAACCCTGCGGGGATGGATTTCCGAGTCGATATCTTTTAATTGCGGGGTCGCACGATTTCTGGAAATGAGTAGAAGTTAAAAATTCTTCTGTACATGGGTAGTTGTGGCTGTACACCGTGGAAAACGGGGTACAGCCAGTCTAAACTGACACATGCATTTTAGGTCAAAAATACTCATTTCTGAGCGCAAAGTGACGCCATCACAGCACGCACAGACTCCCGAGAACCGAAAAAAAAAATTTTTTTTTCCCGATTTTTTGTAGGCAAAAAATGGCCACCAACCAGTACCCCTTCAGACTTCCCTTAAGACTTTGTACAGGGAGCAACCCACACAAAAACCAGGTTCCAGGGGGGTCAGGAGGGTGGCTGCGTAACAGTGAGGATCACTTTTTTTCTTTGTCAAAAGTGATATTTTGACTGTTTTGCACGATCTGAATCCATTCGAACAATTTTTTTTGAATTTTGAGGAATTTTTTGCAAAATACCACCGCCCAGGCTTACAGCTGAAAACCGGAAAACCCGATTTTGGTCGAGGGACTCACATATCTGAGGTGAACCAATGACATCAAAAGTTTTCAACACCCAGCGGGGATGGGTTTCCGAGTCGATATCTTTTAATTGCGGGGTCGGACAATTTTTTTTGACGAGTAGAAATTAAAAATTTTTCTGTACAAAAACGGAAAAAAGTCCCGGTGGCTCAATTATTGACTGATATACTTTTTTTACTTGAAGTACGCCCCATCTCTACAGTCCTAAAAAATGATGGAGGGGTGATGTACAATACCTCGCTTTCGCTCTCCTGGTCGTCGGCGTACTCGTCCACGGTCTTTCTGTTGCCGCCTTTCATTGCCTCGAGACGCATCCTGCGTGTCTCGTCGCGACGCTCCATCTCCTTCCTGAAGGACTTCATGAACGGCGTGCCCTCTTCCTTGATAGCCGCCTCTGTGGCGTTCACCTGACGGGAAGAGAAGGTAATGAAAAAAGTGTTATATAAAATGGTTGGTTCTCTCTGTATTGCGTTGGCTTTTGTTTTCCGAAAAAAGCGGGTGGAGAACGATAGGTTATTTTTCCACTACGTATTATGAAGGCGGGGTTGCCCACTAACAGGGGGGGGTTTTTTTTTTGATCTGTTGACGTAGCTGCCATTGAAAATCTATTGGTGTATTTTGTAGTGTTGCATACCCGCTCGACATTCGACGGTCCGAAGTTCACCGTACGTCTCTTAAGCTGGATATGCGAGACGTTGTTCTTGATTTTCTGCACCAATTGCGTGGCTGCCTGGCGCCACTTCGGGAAGCTCACTTCTCTTTGGAGCTTCTTAAGGCGTGCGAGCACCGGGTAGACGAACTCAGGGAAGCCGAGGGTGTGGCTGTGGATGGCGAGGTGCTCGGAGAGCAGGTAGATCGCTTCGTTGAAGACCTGTTAATATGTTCATGTGGCATGGTGTTATGGAGAGGGGAAAACCCTATAGAACAATGACGACTTCAAAGGGGCGGATGCATGGATGCATGGCGTAGAAGAGGACAAAGGAGGGATAAAGAGGGAGAGTGTGTAGTCGCCTTGGGGCACAAAGAGTTGGTAGTTATTAAGGCTGTGGGTTGGCTTCATGAATGAATGAATGAATGTATGATGATACCAGCCCAGATGACAGCAACCAAGATGAACCTAAGACTGTAGTGAGCCACCTTAACAATCGGGGTAAATAGTTGGAGTGCATACCGCAGTCTGGTACGAAATGCTCGACAGATCAGCCTTCTTCGCACGCAGCATGAACATCAGGTCCACAGGCTTGCTGTCCACCTGGCGGTAGGTCTTTGCAAACTCGGGCGACGACAGGATGCGCAGCAGGTATCTGCGTTGTGGATGTGGTTTAGAGTTCCATTATAAAAGATAGCATCACAAACGAGGTCAAGATTGGGCTTTTTGACCAAGGTGAGTTTTTACCTCTCGTGTTTTGTTTTGGACCATGCGCAAGACAACACAAATAATTGGTAAAGGAACCCAAAGGCTTGCTTGGTATCCTCGTAGAACTGGAGGATAGTGGCGACGCAGGTGTGTGTATTAAACAAAGAATAGCATACCCTGAGACCGGCACGTACACACCAGAAAGTCTCGAAAGGTGGTTGATGATGCCAATGACGCAGAGGTGGAGGGGGAAGGTCTTCGGGGCAGGGAACAGTTCAACCACTCCGCAGGCCACCTGCGCAATGGGGTACACCTGTGTTGTTGTTGTTGTTTGGAATATTCATGTGTGGGTAAACGGACCCTCTGTTCTTGCTGCAGGTATGTTGGTAGCAAGCCAGAACTGTTTCGATTTGACATACCAAAGGATAGAGCTCCTTTTCGTCGTTGTATCTCGCGACTGTCATCGCCCAGAGGCGGAGGGAGTTCACGTACTGCCAGTTGTAGACGTGTCTGAAGGCGTCTTCCCCTGCACCGCTTTGGAGGGCTGTTTTGAGGTACACTGCCAGCTGCCTGACGTACATGAAGATATGCTGGTATGCGGAGGCAAGGTCGACGCCGAAGAGGTCGACACATTCGTTCATCACGAAGGACACTGTGTTATGTGTCTCGAAGGAGAACGAGCGTGTGTTCTTCACAAAGGTCAGGTACATCCCCTTCATGCACACATCCGTGAACGGCGGCGGCAGGCGCCCAGGCTTTGCCATCTCACGCACAACCATGAAGGCCGCAAGCTGCACCTTCTCGTTCTCCTGCGCAACGTGGTGCAGACACGACTTCAACAATGCACGCGCCGCACCAGTGTGCGTGAACCCGTACTCCACGAAGTTGACTGTGTTCTTGAGGACGTGAGCCGCGAGCTCATCTGGCAGGCCCTGCGACATGAGCAGCTGCGCCACGGCAGTCAGGTACACGCGCACCGGGGAGCGGAACTTCTCCCACGCCTCTGTCTTGTGCGGCAGCTTGCCGCCCTTCTGTCTGCCGAGGTACGCATCAAGCGCCTCAGGGATGCCTGCCGCACCCTCGGACACAATGAGGGTGAACAGCTCGGTGGTCTTGATGAGCGGCACTGTCGCAGAGTCCTCCCCACTCGACTCGCCCACACCAAGGAAGCCGCGCTGTGCAGCACAGCTGAAGTAGCTGATGCACCGCTTCATGGCCTTGATGGAGCGGGTCTCGTCCCCCTGGATCGAGGTCAAGTCTGCCTCGCATTTGTCATAGTCGAGTGTGGGCTCCGCAACGCCGTCGTCAGCGTCGCCCTCCAGCTGCGGGTTCTCATCGTCGTCGTCGCTCATGTCGAGCTGCTCCTCCATTGCCTCGCCAAAGGATGGGTCGTTCTTGCCCAGGTACTCCTTGAACTCGGGGTCAATCTCGTTCAACCGGCGCACCGTGTCCATGTGCTCCCGCTCCTCGTCCATGTTGGCCTTCTCCTCACGCTCAATCCTACGCTTGTCAGCGTCCATCATGCTATGAATATCCTTCTTTACTTCATTATCGAAAATCTTCTTACGGTCAAGTCCACCCTTGCGGACGAACTTGACACTTCGTTTCGAGCTTTTCGGTTTGGCCGGCATTTTTGCTGCTTTGTGTACGCACAACCACGGTGCTGTGTATCGCTGTAACGTTGTTTTGAAATGGAGGAACGCATCACTGACGGTTCGGGGAAGGGCTTTTTTGTATCCAGAAAAAAATAGCTCAGGGGTGAGATTAGTTCGTTGTTGAGGGGGATGGGGGAATAGGGATGAAGAAGTGAATCAGGCCTGCCGCTAAACAGTTAACAAAAATTCCCGTAAAAAAAAAAATTCTTTTCAATAATTTTGGAATTCCACTACACGGTTTAGCAACAGGTCTGGAAGTGAATCTTCGTTTTTTTTTTTTTTTTTGGGATGTACAAAACAATAAATATAAGAACAAAAGAAAACTTTGTGGGTTCTTTCTTCTCTATATTTGCGCTCTTCTCTCTCCAGCACACGACTTTCCCCCCCTCCCCCTCCCCCTCCACCACCCCCTGGAACCTCACTGCTTGAACTCTTTGCTGTGGAATTCTAAATAGGAAGGCGCGCAACGTGTGTCACGACTCTGACACTCAAAGCGTCTGTCACCTCTATTGATCTGTGCGAGCAGACTGGGTGCGTAGATGTGTTCTTCGAGGACTTGCTTCTCGATCTTCGCGGTCACTGCTGTAGCCTGAGCCTTGCGGAGGGCAGCCTGCTCTCTGCTCTTCTGCTGCCGCAGCTCCTTTTTCCATGCAGGGGTGCTGTCCTTCTTCCGCATAGGTGAAGGTGCTGCGAAGACGTCACACTTTGCGCCTGTCTTCATATTGCAGGTTTCGTTGACCATAGAGCCGTTGTTGCGTCCAGTTGCCATGGCGTGGCTGATGCTTGTGTGTCGATAGTCACGACCCTTCCCAGTGGCGGCACAGTGCAGGGTCCGTGTTAATTGGATGTCTTGGTTGTAGTATGCCTCGCGTGCAGCACGGCGCTCGCTCTTCAAAGGGAACAGCGCTTTGAACGCAGCGTCCACCTCTGTCTTGTAGCGGAGCTTTTCCCGCGCCTCCTGCGCAGCCTTGGGCTCGCGGTCTTCCTTCCGGCGGCGGCGTTTTCCGTCGATGGCGTCGTCTGTGTTTTCTGCTTCAGGGCCTTTGCCAAACTCTGCTTCGTAGGCGTTTTCAAGCGACTGCAGGTAGCGGTGCTTTGGCAGTATGTGGGTGGAGGGGTGTGCTTGGTAGCGACGTTGTGCACAGGAGGATACGGAGGGCACGGCGTAGACGGTGGAGCCTTGCGAGTCTGCGTCTGCGTAGTCGTAGCCGTAGAGCGTGCGCTGCAGCTCGACGTTGCCGTAGTCGTCAGAGAGGTTGTCGTCCTCCTCTGGTGCCTCGTCGCGTAGTGTGCCTGGGACAATGACAGGGCGGAGTCTGTTCCCCACATTGCCTGAAAGCTGGATCGGCTCGTAGTCGATGTTCCCGTCGGGCAAGTCGCGTAATGTCCACATCAAGCTGCCGTCGTCCTCATCAGCGCCTGTGGCAACGCTGTCCGTAGCAGAGTCCAGTGGAGCGTTGTGGACCTCCTCCTCATCAGAGGGGTGGTGCTGAGCACGGCGTACTCCAGTTTCCAACCAGTTCTGAAAGAATTTGATGACAAAGGCGCTCAGAAGCGACATCGGCTGTACAATGTTTGTGTAGTGGAAAACGCGTGCGACGACGTCGTGGAACTTCATGGCCTTTGCGAGCTGCATGCCGGTCTGCCCAGAGCGGCGCTGGTAAGGGTCAGCACCGTGGCGGAGGAGGAGCACCGCAAGGCTTGCGTTGCCGGTGTAGCAGGAGAGGATGAAGGCCGTCACGTCCTGATCGTTCTTTACATTGGGGTCTGCCCCGCGTGCAAGCAACAGCTCTGCAACGTCTGCGTGGTTCTGCTGTGCACTGATGAACAGAGGGGTGGAGCCGTTCTGCTTGCGTTGGTCCACATCGGACAATGTCTTTTCCGCAAGAAGCAGCTTCACGATGTTCATGTGCCCGTTCTGGCAGGCCACGTACAGCACAGAGGCATCGTCCTTCGGACGCATGAAGTTCACGTTCGCCCCTGCGCTGATGAGCTCAGTGCAGATGTCGACCTTGCCTGCCTCTGCCGCAAGCCATAGTCCGGTGACATCCTGTTTCTGCTTGGGGTCCACGTAGTCAAGCATCGCACCGCTGGTGATGGCACTGCGCACGCCAGCCACATCCCCCACACGGCAGCATGTTTTGAGACGCCGGTTTAGTTCTGTTTGCGCGTCCATTGTGTAAGTCTGCAAAGGAAAGGAGGAACATAGGAGGGGAGTGGGGGTGCTGACGACGCTTGTCAGGGTGCTAGGTGCACAACCTCATCGATCGGGACGGCGTGGGAAACACCCGACAAGGTTCAACATTGCGAGATACTGCATACAGTACTAAAAAATAAGGGAAGATATTCACTATGCTATGGCTAGTACTAGCTGAGACCCACCCACCCCACCTACACCCACCCACCCACCCAACCCCACCCTGATGATCCTACCCTCATGCTGCCTTGGTGGGACGTCCCTTACGGCCCATCATCATACCACCCCACGACTTGCGCATCTCGTCGTACTGTCCGTTGAAGCCAGACGTCACAGCGTCCTGGAGCTTCGAGAAGGTGGAGGAGTGCTCTCCCTTCACGCTGGTGAAGCACACACAGGTGCAGGTCTTCATGCCGACGAACTTGCCGAGGGCGGCCTTGCCCTTGACAATGCAGTAAGGGATGTTCTGTGCCTTGCAAAGGGAGGGCAGCCAGACAACAATCTCGATGGGGTCAACGTCGTGGGCGATGACAACCATCTTGGCCTGCTTCTCCTCAATCATGCGGGTCACCTGCTGGATTCCGTACTTCAGGCAGGGTGCCTTCTTGGCGAGGTTCGCCTTCTTCTCCTCCTTCTTGGCCTTGGCCTCGGACAGACGACGCTCGGCAGCCTGCTTCTTGGTCTCGGGGGTGTACTTCTCCATCAGCTTGAACAGCTCGTTCTTGGTCTGCTTGTCGAGAGTCAGACGGAACTGGTTCAGAGCAGACGGAACCTGTCAGTGTCATGTGTGTAAATGTTTTGTGTAAATGTATCCATTCTGCACGACACTCTTCCATCCTCTTTGTGGCAAGGCAACCTCAGTCCTGCGCAGCACATGCATCGTTTGAGACGACAGCTGGAGGAGGGTAATCATGACGTATGTCACTGCCTCGATGCACAGGGTTGCGTGGTGTTGTGTTGTGCGGTGTGGCGACAGGTGTGCAGACACCACCTCACCGCACAGCACAACATCACACCCTTGCAGAACGGGATCATCACAGAACCTAGCCAGGCCTCTGCTACCCCACATGGATAATCATAGCACGCGTTGCTACTCCCCAGTGTTTGGGATAATCACAACCACAGAACAACAGAAGCACACTGCAGTCTTCGTTCATGTGGTGCTACCCAAAAAATAATAATACCTTAAGACGGCGCTCAAGCACGCGCTTCTGCCTCTGGCGGGTGATGTATTTCGGCCAGCGCACGAAACGGCTCACATCACGCTTTGGGGGCAGGTCGTTTCCGACGGAGAAGTTCTTCGGGCGCGACACGAGGAGGGGGTTCTTGTCCGACTCCTGCTTGGTCTGCTTCTTCACGGCGGTCTTGGCCTTCGGCATTGTTTGGTGATGTGTTGGATTTATTTACTGTTTTGCTGTAATATTGAATGGAATCAGATACCGGTCAAACACCTAATACAATACACTAATTAAGGAAACATTTCATGAGTGACCAAGACCACGACTTCTACTTCTACTACGCACTGTCTACAGTACACGGAACGAGTGGAACAGGTGTGCACGTTTCTTTCGTTGGCGTGCAAAAAATGGTGACGCGAGAAGACGACCATTCATGTGGCTTTTGGAGCGTCGCTGCCGTCTAAGCACACATCAATGGGAGCGCCCAGGAGACAACGACCGGGTTTGCACGCAGCAAGCAGCACAGTTGCTGCGCAAGATCCATAAGACGGACATGCTACACTCTAGCAATGGAAAACGAGGATGTGGCACAGCAGTTGTGAGGAACGTATTCTTGACCAAATACAAAACCTTGACTCCTCTCTTTCCTTCTCCGTCTCGCCGCCTTTCTACCAAGCAGCTACGGGCCCTGCGCGGGCCGGCGAAGGCAATCACGGTGGCGAGGAGGAAGGAGGTGGACGATCTCCTTTGAAGCAAGCAGCTGGGGCTGCCGAGGTTTTCACATTGATGTTAAGAGATGCCCGACAGATGTGTGGGAGGATGTCGTTTGGAAATATGCTGACGAAGTGCCCTGCCGTGTTGCTGTGCACAGGTGAAGATGCGAGACATTGTACAGCTGTTGTTCGTGCCCAACTCCTGCTGCACCTGCCCCGGTGGTGAAAATCACCAACTGATGAGGGAATTTTCAGGTATTTTTTTTTGTGCCATGACATTGTGGTTACAAGACGCATGGGAAGAAAATAAAGGTGCCCCTTTTTTTTCGGATGATCTGAAACAAATAAACTAAGATAAATGCGGAGAGATAACGACCAAACACATTGCCCTACTCCCGGAGGTTGATATGAGAATCCCCTAACAAAAATCAAACTGAAAATCCCAAAAAAGGCACACAACTGAACAAAGCACGATGTCCCCCTGCAAACGCCCCCGGGGAGGTAAGATGGTGGGGAGTGCAGACAAACTGATGCTAAAACTGATTCACGCCTAAAACCCCCATATGCGTTCCCCTTCTGACTAGTAGTACTCCCCGTCACGCCATTTCTGCGCGTAGTGCGAATCGCGGGGAATGATGTGGAATGTCGGAAGGAAACCGGGGCACACGTAGTCCTGTTGTGTGTTGCGAAAAGAAAAATTTGCGTTGTTTGTGGAAAAAAAAAAGGACAAAATGCACAGTACTTCACAGAAACTTCGAGTCCAAATAAGGACAGATTTGCGGGTAATTTGGCCAAATTTTTGCCAAACATACAATAGTTGTTTCATATACTAACTATTCTACTGAATAGATGGTACAATAGGAAACGTAATATTGGCGACCAAAAAAAGTTGCCAATTAAAATTGAAAGAAAACCCCCAAAATCCGCCAATACTATTTCGACATTTTTTGGTTGTCAAGTTTCTTGTCCTACTGTATTTGGAGTACTGTACTTTTACTCAAAAATTTTTTGTTTCGTTCATACCTTAGACTTGAGAAGATTGTAGAAGGGCTCATCCATGTCGGGCACCTCGGACATTTTGTCGCCCATCTGTTTTGATTGTGATGCAAGAATTGAAAAACAAAAACCAATAACATACCTGGAAGAACGCTGTGAGAGCTGGAGTGTTGTAACGGGCCTGTGTGTCCCATTCGGGGCTGGGGGCGCCTGGGGGGAACATCTCCCCGAGGTGGTCCAGGATGGAGTGTTCGAGCTCTACGTTGACGACGAAGTCGGAGGTGTTGAACTCATCGTATACGAAGAGCATGGAGAGGTTCAACACTCCGTTCTCAAGACGTGGACCACGTGCACCGTATTGTGCCCAGTGGGAGGAACGCAGCTCAGATTTTCCTACCCGGATCCCACAGTCGACAAGCATCTGCACGCTTGCATACCAGTCTGCGACGTCCTCCTGCTGTTTTTTATGGACCCCTTTCTTCAGCGCTTTCAGCTTTTTTTCCAACTCCTGCGCCACCTTCTCTTGTCCAAGAATTGCTTTGTTTGCGGGATCCATTGTCAACCCCCTTCTGATAAACCGCATTGCATGCTCTGGGCGCTTCACCGAATTGCACGCCTTCGCAGCACGGAAGCAGCACTTCACATCCTCAGGCTTCAGCTTCAATGCATCTTGACAGTCTGCAACACAGTGTCCATAGTTTTCAAGGTTGAGGTGCGCCTGGGCACGGTTCCCTAGCAATGCGGCATTCACTACGTCATCAGAGGATTTTGCTTCGAGCCCTTCAGAATAAAAGGAGAGTGCAGTACGGAAGCATCCCTTCACCCCTGCAGTTCCTCCGGTGGCAACGAGGGACTGTTTCATTGCAACATTCCCCTTTTCTTTGCAGCGTTCGGCCAGCTCTTCGGGGCTGATCTCATTGTACATAATGTCTGCCAGGGCCTGCACCTGCGGGTTGTCGCTCTCTTCAGGAACAGCCTCCATGAACAGCGGAAGCTCCCTCCACCCCTCAGGGTCCTCCAGACGGCGTCTCCATCCGGGCACCTCTTCGCCCTCCTTCAACGGCGGGAGGTCGGCCCAGCCCATCAACTCCTCCATAGGCACCTCCATGAAGGTCTCTGTTGCTTCCAACTGCGCGTTCGCAACATTTTGCGCTGCTTGTTGCGCCATTTTTATGTTTTTTTTTTAGTGATGGCTGGGTTGAAAGAAAAGTTTATAAGATGATCCTAAGCCTTAGTCACCTTATCATATTCGGTATCGCACAGCATCAGCTGCGCTGGCTGAAAAATTGAGGGTGAGGAGGTAGAGGAGAGTTTGTAGAAAGAATCCGTTTTTTTTGTTTTCTCCAGAAAAATAATAGAAAATACCAGAGGGGGGCAAGGAAAAAAAAGGGGTGTTTAAAAAAGGAAAGTAAGGTTGATAGTATAGCCTCTGGGACGCAGGTGCTGGGAGGGGAAATAGAAACTTAACACTCATCACACGATAAAACCCATGGGAGAGAGGGTTGTGGTGAAACGCACCACACCTCGACCTGTTTGGGTGAGGAGTGGCTTCTGCAGCGCGGTTCGTCCCCTAGAACCGTAAAGTGTGTTCAACGTGCGTTGTTTCTATTTCCTCCTTCATGAGGTGACAGAAAAAAAAGTGAAGTTGATAGTGCAAACGCCTCTGGGACGCAAGGCACTGACACTCCGAAAAAAAAAATGGCTGACTTGAAATACAAAGCCCTCTCGTAGACAGTGTACCTGAAAGATGTGCCTCACAGAGAGGGTAGAAAAGAGGGGGGTCTGTGGGCGCAAAAGGGAGGGGGAGAAAATCCAATCTGCCATATTATTTTTATTTTTTTGAAAGCTTTTTTTTTTTTACCATTCCTTTTTTGTAGGGAAGGAAGCATGTTCAGGGTCCTGGAAGTCTCCAAGAGGAAGTTGCCCTGAAACACACTTTTTTACGTAAAACTATTGGAAAATCTTAATCAAAGTCTTCGGCATCTTTTTCGGGAACAACGTTAGTTGACGAAATGCAACTATTCCCTACCCCGGGGGGGTTTTGTTCGTTCACACACACACCAAAGAGGTTCATAATAAAATTAGTAACTCTGACAGGTAAGTAAAATGAAGGTTTTTTTTCGTTGATTGCACAATTACCCTGTTGGAGGGGGTGATTGGCGACCGTATTTGAGGAACTGTTTCTCCTTTAAGCTATGCTTGTAGGTATTTAAAAAAAAAAAAAACAAAGAAGATGGATATTAGAGACCTCACAGCGCGGGAAATACACATCTTTAAGTAGCAACACCCCATAGAAAAGAAAGACGTGCACGCAGAATGCGAGCAACACAAAAGAGAACAAGTGTATTTGATGCAGGCACACCTCCGACTGAAGGAAAGACGGAAAAAAAAAGGTTCTGAACAGATTTCCTTCCCCCTTTCTCCTATTTCCACAGGCCATGCAGAAAAGACACGCGAATCAGATTGAAGACGAAAAAAAAAGAAGAAAAAAAAAAAAGAGAGCTTTGTAAGACGAACCTAACAAGCAAAAAACAATACCAAAAAAAAAAAAAAAGAGAGAAGCTGAAAGTGCAAATGCCTCACCGTTCATAGGCGGACGCAGAGGTACCCTGGTTCCCCGCGGGTGTATCCAAACCCCAGAGAGCACTTCATTAGTATGCACACAAAACAAAACCCCCCCCCCCCCCCCCCCCGCTTGAACCATTTATTTTTTCTAAAAGTTCCTCTTATTGTGTATACCGAATGGGGCGAAGAAAAGAAACCTTAGAGGGATGGATCTTTTGCGCATGGTTCTTTTCAAAAGATTTCGTTTTTAAGGAAGACGAATGCCTTGCTGCACACGTCTATAAAAAAAACAGGGTCGCTGTGTGAGAAAGCGCTGTCTATGCGGGTGCAAAGTGGCTTGGATAGAGAGCCACCACCCCTACAGCAAAGAAGAAAACGTGAAAGATGAACGTACCTCTCTCTGCATGCACACACATCTTTGCCACTATCGTTATCGCGCTGGAACACGCTGGGTTTGAAGATGGGCTGTCCTACATTACGTTACAAAGACGGTTGTTCCGGATGATGTCGTCCCTCAGTATTAGTGTAGACACCCGAGGATAAGCTCACTACCGGTTTTGTTTTTGTTTTTTTTTTACGCACACTACTTTGTGAGCGAAAAGTGTCACGTCGTTCACTCACCTAACCGTGCTCCACAACACACACCTATCCTACAGGTGTGAGATGGGTGTTTGAAAGTTAGTTTTGTTTTTGTTTTGTGTTTGCTACTTTATTTTGTTCTTTTTTGTTTTGTTGTTGTTTACTTTCGCAGCATGACCAAGTGAGATGGGTGTGTGTGGAAAGCGTCGACGCATCAAACAACAAAGAGAAGGGAACGGCAAGTGACACTTTGTGCGCCAAAACTGAAAACCAAAAACCGAATAAACAGAATACAAGTGGCATTCACAAATATTTTTTTAATGACCATAAACGGGTGTGAAGACAAAGAAGAACCTTGAAAGAATCTACCTTACACCCACGCCATCTCACAACTATGAACCGACCATTTCATCTGTTCACTATATAAAAACAATCCATTTTTTTTATCGAGCGGTTCTTCCCCCTCCCCTCCCCCCTTATGACAAAAAAAAATTATAAAGATGAACCTAAGCCTCTCCATGCTTGGTCGCTAAAAAAAGATCCGCTTCTTTGAGGTTAGTAAATACAGAAAACAAAATCTTTTTTTTTCTTCTCTCTCACTCTCTCTCCCTCTCCCCTCTCACAAATACGACAAAAACTCCTCGTAGGGGTCGCTTTGCTGGCTGCGCACACTTCTCACGCTGGGCACGCTTTTCGCGCTTCGCACACTCTGCTGCACACGGGATGCCCCCCCTCTGGAGCTCTGCTGGGAGGCGACACTCTGTGCGGCACTACTGAAAGGGGATGGAAGGCCTACGGTCAGACTCAACACACCACCGCTATTCCTCCCATTCCTCCCCCCCGAGAGAGGCGATGTCCGCGAGACCTGTCGCGCGGAGGCAGCCCTGCCTGCGAAGTTGCTACCTGCACCTCTTGCCTCCCGAAGCTGCCTGCGGAGAGATGCATTCTCACGCAGCAGCATGTGAACGAGGGCAGCCTCCACCTCGGGGGCAGGTCCAGCCAGGTCGTCTTCTTCATCTTCGTCTTCGTCGCCGTCCTCCTCCTCCTCTTCCTCCTCATCGCTGAACCCATCATAACTGCCCTCCGGAGGGCACAGCTGTTCCCCACCGTCTCTCAGATCCCCTTCAACATCTTCATAACTACAGTAGCCTTCAGCCTCGTCGTAGTACTCTGACGGATATTTGGGCGTTTTTGATCGTTTCTGCGTCTTTGCCTGCCTCTGTGCGTAGGTGCGGACCGGGGGTGGGGTTGGTTGGATGGGCGAGGAGGAGGAGGAGGAGGAGGATGCGACGTCGCTGTCCCAGACCTCCTGTGGGCGGTGCGGGTGTGGGTCGGGGTGGTGTGACGTAGGGGTGGGAGACTCTGCGAGGAGTTGGGAGCCTGCGGTGTTGTGCATCCACGCAAGCTTCTCTTTGTCGCTTGGTGCTGGTGCAGGGGTACGTGGTGCGACAGGAACGCTGCAACGTCCGACACGTGCCTCGACTGAGAGTACCCCCGGTCCCGTGTGTGCTGCAGATGCCGTCAATAGCGTGTCCTCGGAATCGATGACCACCCCCGCAGACACCAACACACAGGATTGCCCGTATAGGGTGTCCACCGTGCGCTGCAGGTGTTCGTAGCTGTTTGCAGCAAACCGACGCTTCACGCCGTCGTATGAAACCTTCACCTTCACTGCGTCGGACATAGTGTATAAATAAGAGAAATCTGGAATAGGGTGGGTGGGTGGTAGTAGGGTAGGGTGGTGTCTATTCACAGTCAAAATGCAAAGTATACGAAGGTGATGTAAGTACATTAAGCAGGGAAACAAGCGGAAGCACACAGTATCGTGCAGGTAATCAGAGATTAGGTGAGTGGGTGAAAACGCAAGTAATATGTGGGGGGAAAGGCCAGGGGTGTGGAGTCGATTTCAAGTAGTGAGCAATAACAAACAAAACCCCGTAAAAACCTCCGTAGTAGCAGCGAAAACTAGAATAAAATTTGAACATGCTACGTTGAATCTGGCGTAACAAAAAACGGCGTCCACGTATCATTGGTTGAGCGACGCTTGCCCAGATGACCCATATCAGGAGAATAAAAATCGAAACAACAGAATAAAAAACAAAAACATTATGACGCTTTGCCAAATGACAAAGCAATAAGAGAACCTACACGATAATAACAAACACCCACTTAGAAGTAAAAAAACCCAAAAAGCATCCAGCACAACTCCCTACAAAAAAAATGGTTCTATTCGGCACTCAGCGAAGGCTAGGGCCGGCACATAGTTGCAAGACGGCCCCCTTTAGGGTGCTGTCCTACACAGCAGCGTGGTTGTTGTAGACCTCCGTCGCCGGTTGCTGGGGCCATTCGTCTACGTGGTGGTCGGGATCCTATTCAACGAGAAGCCCGCTTTGCCGCACTGCATCGGATACAACCCTGCAGCTGTAGGGGACATCGACTCTCGTCAGTGAAGTGCACCCGGAAAGAAACCCCTGGCCCACCTCCGTAGCCCCTCTCAGTGGTGACAAGTCCACTGCCGATAGCGTTTCGCATCCAGAAAGAAAGCTGTCACCAATCCGCTTCAGATGGCTGAGCGGTGCCAAATCAATCGTGGCTAAGCTTTTGCAGTCGGAGAGAAAACTGCGACCAACCTCAGTAACACCGCTGAGTGGTGTCAAGTCTAGTGTTGTTAAGCTTTCGCAGTGCGACAGAAATCCGAGCCGAATCAGCCTAACACCGCCGAGTGGTGCTAAGTCGAGTGTGGTTAGGCTCTTGCAGTGGCAGAGAAAGCTGCGGCCAATCACCGTAACATCGTTGAATGGTGTTAAGTCGAGTGTGGTTAAGCCCTGGCAGTTCGACAGAAAGCTACGGCCGATGCTCGTGACACCGCTGAGTGGTGATAAGTCCACTGTGGTTAAACTTTTGCAGCCTAGAAGAAAGCTGCCCTCAACCTCCGTGACATTGCCGAGCGGTGTCAAATCAATCGTGGCTAAGCTTTTGCAGTCGGAGAGAAAGCTGCCACCAACCTGCGTAACACCGCTGAGTGGTGTCAAGTCTAATGCTGTTAAGCTTTCGCACTCGTTCAGAAAGTGGGCACCAATTTGCTCAAGAAAGTGGGCATCAATTTGTTCACCGACAAATGGTAGCGTCAGCGTGGCCAAACTCTTGCAGCAGGAGAGAAAGTGCGCCCCAATTACCTGAACACTGCTGAGTGCTGACAGGTCTAATGCTGGTAGGCTTTCGCACTGTGAAAGAAAGTCGCGCCCAATGTGGGTGACGTGAATCAACCCAGAGAGATCGACTGTTGTCAATGAAGAGCAGCTCTCAAGAAACCCGGCTCCGATGTCAAGCAGAACAGACACAGCACTGAGATCAAGTTTCACCAAACCTGTGCCTGCCAAGAAGCGGTAGGGGGTCAAATTCGTCACCTCTGCCTGCAGAAACAAACACGCCACCTCAGGATCCGTAACGCTATCCAGCCTGCTTCGCGTGAGGTCTGTCTCACCCAACGCACGAAGTGCCGCGATAGATTCATATTTCAGCGTTTTCGTCAGCACAATTGTGTCCCCAGCGCTCAATTGCGTCATGTCGTATCCTTCACCCAGCAGCCTCCCTCCGCAACTCATACGGAAGCTGTCTTCAGCCAACCCCACCGCAGACGCGACCTCCCGATGCATCACCGCAACTGTGTCGTCCTCACCCACCTCGACCATGCGTTTTATTGCATCAAACCCTTCCACAACCAGTTCCATATTTTCTTTTTGTAGTTTCGACAATCTATCCTAGTAGAGTGGGGGGGTGCTCTGGGTGCGAGATGGAGGTGTGGGGTGTATGTAAAAAAGCAGGGGGTAAAAACACAAAATTAAATTTTCTTTTATTATTGCAAACGACAAACGCAGCTTCAAACCTCTACCTTTGACCCCCTCCCTCCCTCACCTATTATTTCAGTGAAAATAGCCAGGTAATTGACTTCACTAAAAACGCAGATGACTTGTCAGCTTCCAGGCTTTACCAAAGAAGAGTACCCCCTTCGAAAAACACTAAAGCAGATTGTGTTTTTGAACGGTTGTGTGACGTTGTGCAAAAAAATTGAGAAAAAAAAAAATGAATAGCTATTGATGCAGGCACAACTCCGACTGACCCACTGTACGATACCAGCTATGAAAGCGCAAAGTACCCTGCAAATAAAAGGCGGACGGTGAGCGAACCCAATGAAGGGGAGACAATTTCGGGTATTTCCCTTTGTTTTTGTTTTATAAGAATAGAAAGGCCACTAAATATGAAATGAACTAAAGCCTCACAGTACCAAAACCACCTAAAAAGGAAAGGTTCAAGGTTCAAACACCAGACGCAGGAACCCTGCAGAAACTCACTACTGGTTTTGTTTTTTTTTACGCGCACTACTTTTGTAAGCGGAAAGTGTCACGTCGTTCACTCACCCAACCGTGCTCCGCAACACCACCAACAGATGAGAGATAGTGCATGGAAGCGTTAACACCAAGCGACACAAAAAAGGGTATTTGCATGGAATTCTAATTATTCAGGCACACTAGACACATAATACACGACAGTGAAGTAAATGACATGACATGTGCCTTTTACATGTGCTCAACAGGTCATTTTACCTGTGGCACATGCCACTTTACATGTAAAATGACATGTGTTTTACCTGTAAAAAAAGTTACATGTAAAAAGCACATGTTATGTCGTTTACTTCACCGTCGTGTAGGACGTTAACCACCCCACCCACCCTTCCCTCCAAAGGTATGCGTTCTCAATCATATGGGAATTGCACAACACAGCGAAGAAGAACATTACACACACACACACACAAAAAGAACAAAACAGCGGAACACCGCCGCGAGTTGTAGTGTGTGTCGCAGGGCCCAATGCAGTCGCGTGTTGTTAACGAAGAACAAAGAGTAGCTGTCAGTGAACGAGAGAAGAGAGAGGAAGAGGGGACGGTGGAGAAGAAAGGGGAGGGTGCAAGTATATTTCTTTTTAGTCGGCGCGGCATTTAAAAAACAGAAGCTGAAAGTGCAAACGCCTCACCGGTCATAGGCAGACGCAGAGGCACTGGTTCTCCGCGGGTTATCGAACCCCAGAGAGCACTAACTGTGAAGGCAAAGTCACAAATGTCAAAAAAAAAAAAAAAATGGGATGTCCCAAAACGCAATTGCAATGTTAATTGAAACTGTCACACCATTTACCCTAAAAGTCACTTTTTTACATAATAATAATATATTATACAATATATTATACACAATACACTTCGATGGTCGATGACACAAAATAATACGAGAAACAAAATAATAAAGGGTTTCCATAAGAACGTACACCTCTCGTGCTTAATCACCTTAAAGAAACCCTGCTCATTGGTCTGCACAAAATAAGTCGAAGAACATCGACTGCCAGAAATCTATAGTGGAGAGGGAATAAATAATGAAAGTGGTGCTCCGGGAGGGGTCGATATTGACAGGTCGCAGACATGGTCACTGACACAGGAACTTTATAAACACCCCTCCTAATGTGTTGACAGGTCGCAGACATGGTCACTGACACAGGAACTTTATAAACACCCCTCCTAATGTGTTGACAGGTCGTTGACCGATTTCCAAAAGCACCAGAAAGGGGAAAAATATTTTATTTTGTGAAACGTAGCGAAAGCGCTGCATAGAAAAAAACACGGATACAAATGAGAATTGACCAAAACACAACAAAAAAAAAAAAAGAAAGAAAAGTTTATAAGATAACCCTAAGCCTCTCATGCTTAGTCACCTAAAAAAAAACATGGTTGAGAAGAATGGCTAAAAAAAGATCCGGTTTTTTTACATTTTTACAAAAAATAAACCGTCACTACCATACCCCTTATGGGATCGCCTTTCCTTTTGCAAAAAAATTCCCCCAATTTTTTACCCTTTTCGGGCCGAAAGGAGGGGGGGAGACGAAACAAGACAGAGCAGGTAGCTTCATCGTACTTTGATTCTGCAAAAAGAAAGTGAAGTTGATAGTGCAAACGCCTCTGGGACGCAGGCACCGACACTCCGCGGGTTATCGCACCCCGGAGTGTTGCGCATGGGAGTGGTTTACAGGGAAGCTGTAGAAAACCTTTCGGCAAACCGCTTTAGAATAGAGAGCGTGTTGGCGGCGGCCAGGTGGGTGGGAGGGAAACCTTTTCCCCTGGACGACCGCGTGAGAGAGGGTCGTCAAGGATCTGCTGGATGTAGTTTTGGTAGTGGGTGTGCAGGTCGCTGCGGGCGACCCGGGGGAAGCAGTGCTCCAGCAGATCTACAACACGGTCGAATGCGTTGAGCGTGTCCAGCTCCTCCACAGAGGTCTCCGTTGTAAACGCATCTCTGTTTAGTAAACTGTAGTGCAGCCGCCGCTGTGCCTGGAAGACTGCTGCCATTGCGCTCCCCAAGGAGTTCCTCGGGCGGACAGGAGAGTGGTGTTCGCACACACAGACATGCTCAATCCGCGAATCCTTGCTAGACGTAGACCGCGCACCACGCCGTTCGCTCACCTCCTGAGGCTGAGAGAGAGGGAGGGGTGTGAGGGGAAGAGGGGTGCAAAGGAGGGTGTTGCATACCAGCAGGTCGTTCGGGTCCTTCTGATCATGAACCATAGAGTTCCACTCAGAGACAAGGGTGTTCCACGGCTTGAGGCCAACTTCGAAGGATACTGTGTCGACCAGCATGTCGCGTGACATAGTTTCGACCTTGAAGCGAAGCATGGGGCTGTTGCCTTTGACGCTGTGGATGAGGGGGTTCAGGATGTGTTGGATATTGTGAAAAAGGGTAGTGTGTTTAGGGAAGGAGGGAATTATGGAAGGTGGGTTGTGTCCCGTTGTTGTGGGAACTGAGGGGAAAATATTGGTGCAAAAGGTGGTGTCCATACCCCTTGCTCTCAAGGACGGTCTGCAGGAAGACGTCCGGCCCGCGGAAGATGTCGGCCTGCGTCGCAGAGTTCATGTAGAAGACACAGCAGTTCACGTCGTCGAGGCACTCCTTGTAGGCCTTGACCCACATCAGGCTTGCGTCGACACTCTCTTTGTTCTCGTAGGGGATCGTGAAGGGATCGCCCTTGCGTGCGTATTTGCACGTCCGTGCCTGCTCCGTGAATGTGTCCCAAAACCCGGGGTCAATCTTCGACGAAGGAAACTCACACGTCATGTTGTTGTCTGGGTATTGGTCCAAGTACTGCAGGGCCTGGGGGGGAGGAAAAATGTGTCAAATTCAAAAGCCTTCTTAAGATGAAACTAAGGATGAAACACGGGTTGCCTATGATCGTGGTACGAAATTTTACGATCGTTACGGCAGGCAACCCGTGATGAAATAGTAAAAAAATAGCATACCTGAAGCAACCGTTCCTGGTCCTGCCGGTACGTCCCCGGCTCAAAGGGGAGGAGGCGCGGGAACAACGGCGGTTCGTCACCCATTGTGCTTTTGCCTTCGCTTTGCACGCCCCCCTTTTTTGGGGTGTTTTTTGTTGTGTCAAGGTGGGGGACCACTCTCCCTCTGGTTTTTTGTACGGTTGTGGATAAAACAAAGGGTGAGGAACGGTGAGTGACGACACCTCCCCTTTTGCCAGTTGTGTGCACGTTTTTTTATGCAACTTCCTCTATAGCCCACCGAGGTTGTTTACAGAAAGGTGGCGAGGGAGGGGAAAGTACTTGAGGTGAGGGAAACATCTTTATTTGGGAGGATGGGGCATTATACACACTGTACCGCTAACTGTATCAAAGGAGACCTGGAAAGACGAAAATGCACTCCACTGTGCACATTACCCGGCTGCACATCCAAATACAGCGACAGGGGGGGTTTTGTCCCAAAATACGTATTTTTCTTCTTTTTTCACAAATAAAAATATAAACTTTTGTTACATGCGTTTCCGGGGAGAAAAAATAAATTGAAGTTATTGATGCAGGCACCTCCGACTGACCCACGCACGATGCCAGCCCCCGGATGAAAGCACAAAATATGCAAGGCAGAAACGAGTCCCTCGCTAGGACGTGGCCCACTGCGGAACAGTGGTGTTGGTGTCTCACACAACACCAAACCATGCACCTAGAGGGAACGACAAAATCCCCTGCATGTGGCGCCACTCAAAACAGAAAGGGGGCGAAGGACGTTGGCCCCTTTATGAAGTGCAGGGGGAAAAGATCTGTTTCCTTTTGAAAACTTGGGCAGAAACATAAAAAATTAAAAAAGGGAGTTGGTAAAGATTCTAATCCTCCACAGTTAGCCACAAAGAAAAGAAGAAGAAAAATGACCTGTCAAGGTACCTTGGACGAAAGGATTGTGGGGATGGTAAGGTATTGTGTGGGCGAAGCAATTTTTTTTTAGTCAGCAGTTTTATCAGTTCCTCCCCCGGCCCGCTCCTTTGCTCCGTTCTCTGTTTGCAAGGCTTTCGCGCCACAATTTGAGCAAAATAAAACACAAAAAAAAATCCACTCTTGAGTTGTGGTGCAAGCGGTTGGCAAAAAAAAACAAAAACAAAAAAAGTTTGTAAGATGAACTTCAACCTCACTGTGCTTAGCCACCTTTTTTACAAAAACTGAATTATAGTCAGGGACTACTCGGTCCCTTTCCCTTCCTTTGCTCATTCTCTTCCAGAAAATTGCCTCTGTTTTTTTTTTTTTTTTTTTTTTTTTTTCACGCTTTTCCGTGGGAGGAGAGAGGAGAGAGGCAGAAACGAGAAGAACACAAACAACACCCCCCCCCCTAGGTGGGGGCAAAACCCCTATTTTTTTGAGGCATTTTGACTTTTTTGGACTTCCGCGCAAAGTACGTACAAACCACCCCTCATACCCACCCAGAAATGGGTCAGAAACACCCTGTGACCCGAAAATCCATGCTAAGGGCGACTCAGAATATGAAAAAATGCAAAAAAATAGTGAAAAAGTGGCCTTTTGACGGTTTTGGCCATGTTGGGTAAAATGGCCATTTTTGGACAAAAAAATCAAAAAAACAGCAAAATTTCGACGTCATGACAGCTGCTTGGGCACAAACCTACCCCAGGGAGGTCCTGTGAGTCTATTCCGACCTGTTTTGGACACTTTAGGTACTTTTTTTGGCCGTTTTTTGGTGTTTTTAGGTCAAAAAACATCCCCGGACTATCCCCGGACCGGACTTGCGCCCTGCTTTCAGACCCACTCTGGGCCAAAAAATGGGTGAAAACCCCCGAAAAAGCACTCCGGGAACCCAGATAGTTCCAAATATCCACCAGAAACCCACCCAAACACCTCAAAAACATGCCAGAAAAATATTTTTAAAAACACACTTTTTCAAATAAGTCATTATGGAACCTGCCCAGATGAACTTTTTGAAAAAAGTGTGTTTTTGAAAATATTTTTCTGGCATGTTTTTGAGGTGTTTGGGTGGGTTTCTAGTGGATATTTGGAACTATCTGGGTTCCCGGAGTGCTTTTTCGGGGGTTTTCACCCATTTTTTGGCCCAGAGTGGGTCTGAAAGCAGGGCGCAAGTCGCGGCCCAGGGACGTCCAGGGTAAAGTCCAGGGTATTTTTTGACCTAAAAACACCAAAAAACGGCCAAAAAAAGTACCTAAAGTGTCCAAAACAGGTCGGAATGGACTCACAGGACCTCCCTGGGGTAGGTTTGTGCCCAAGCAGCTGTCATGACGTCGAAATTTTGCTGTTTTTTTGATTTTTTTGTCCAAAAATGGCCATTTTACCCAACATGGCCAAAACCGTCAAAAGGCCACTTTTTCACTATTTTTTTGCATTTTTTCATATTCTGAGTCGCCCTTAGCATGGATTTTCGGGTCACAGGGTGTTTCTGACCCATTTCTGGGTGGGTATGAGGGGTGGTTTGTGGGTACTTTGCGCGGAAGTCCAAAAAAGTCAAAATGCCTCACCCGTCCTGCACGGCGGGGTCCACACACCCGAGGGTCCGTAAATTTTACGGACCCTCTTTACGGACCCTCAAGTGCGGACCCGGGTCCGTAATTACGGACCCTAGGGTCCGTAATTACGTACCCTAGGGTCCGTAATTACGGACCCTAGGGTACGTAATTACGTGGTCTAAGGTGGGAAATCACTGTTTGGATGTGTGACTGCTGGTCGAAAAGCCCTGGGAGCAAACCGAGTGGTACACAGGTACCACATGATAGACCATGATCATGTGGGCCTATCCCAAGTTACATACCGAAAAAAGTCGTGAGCTCGGTTAGTTATCAAAGACGTCTTCCACCATGCACTGAGGAGATAATGATCCAACAATTTACAAGAAAGATTACTTAACCTACTGCTGGAAATTGCCAGGTCGTAGTAACACACAAAGTGTGCCTCCGTTCGGGAAGACCGGATATTCTAGAGACCAAAAAGGCCTCAAGAATATCTTCCGGTAGTCAAGGTATAACCGAGTGAACGGCCCAAGACCCCCGTGGAGAAGTTAAATGTTGTAATGCTATCAAGTAGAAACTGCGAACACTGTCTTACCCTCCTCAATACATGGTGGAATATTTCTTTGACAACAAACCGAGCTCAAGAGTTTTTAAACTTCCCTGAGGGAATGCGAGACGCAAAATTTACCACCAGACCCTGTCTTCGTGCACCTTCGGTGCAACGCTGCAGACAGGCCAAACTGCGTTGGACTCAGAGGAATGCCTGCTGTGCAGTGTATCAATGAGAACCAAGTCCCAGCAACAAGGGGCGCCTTTTGGCGGGCGTTGTTGAGGGTGTTTGGGGTGCAAAGTTTTCCACAATTTTGATGCGCGGGTACAGAAGTGTTGTCTTGTTCTTTCATCTTTAGGAATGTAAATGTCAATCGCGTTTAACTACCACTAGGGCTTGTTCAGTGAACCCACAAGGGGTCGAAGGGGGTTGGTTATCCCATAGCTATCAAAGGTTGTGTCGACCAGGCTAATCCACTATGTTACGCTGTACGTTGTTAAATCCGAAGAAATAACACTTTAGCAGCCGCAGGAAGTTTGTTAAAAAGAGTGCCTCACGCTACACAAACCACCACCCGCGATTGACTTAGATGTTATAACAAAGAGAATTCAGAACAAAACAACACCCTGCCCCATACACACTAAATTGTCATGCTTCAAGAGCATGCCTGGGCCAAAATTACTGTTGACCAAAAAGGCAACAAGACCACCCACAAGGAGTGTGAATTGTGCACTGGTTTTCTGGGGGAACGCAATATTTTCTTGTGTCTAGTCCTCCGCAAGCAGAGGACAGACTTTCCGGAAGGTTTCCAAAGTCGAATTTCTTGCACTAGCTATGCTCCCTTGGTTAATGGCTATAGCAGTGACTGACTAAGTGTACCCACCCCCCTCCACCCAGATCTTCGTCCGCAAACTCAGAATAGATTGATGCGGGTAGATTTTGAGTTGTTGAATGTCGGACCGCGGTGAAGCTTCTCATCGCAATCGCGGGTGCAGTTCAGACTTCACGATCCTGTATAAGTGTAAATGTGGGGTGTGATTAAGTTATGGTATACAAACGTAGTAGTCGGGAAAGGTGAGGTTAATAAAAAAGGCTATTTATTGCCGTGAAATAAGATAGATTTTTTCCACGCTACAGGTCGAGAGAGTGACCTGCTGCACAAATGGTTCGAGTGAAGCGAGGTGAATTATGTGAAGCAGGTAACGAGCGCCTGTGGAACCAAATAGAAACGTAACACTCATCACACGATAAAACCCATGGGAGAGGTTGTGGTGAAACGCACACACCTCGACCTGAGGAGTGGCTCTGCAGCGCGGTTCGTCCCCAGAACCGCAAGTGTGTTCAAAATGCTTTGTTTCTATTTCCTCCTTCATGTCATGAGGTGACACAAAATGATTGGTGCGTAAAAAAATAGCTATTTAATAGTGTGAACATTACGCGTTTATTTCGAGTTGAAAACACGAACAAGTTGAAATATGCGGCATTTTTTTGTTCAATCTTCACTAGTAACTGAAAGTTAAACATAATTACATACCTTGTCTTCCCCGTAACCTGCGCCTTCGCTGCTTTTAAGGTGCTTTCTCTGGGTGCCCAGTACCCAGTACCCAGTACCCAGTCACAGGTACACAGATACACAGGTACACAGGTAAAACCCGTTAAAATTGTGTGTGAAAGTTAAAAATAGCTATATTTGCATTTCATTGAGGACACATAGGCCCACCAAGGGCAATTTTGTGATGTCAAAAAAATTTTTTTTTCGGCCCAAAAATTGACTTGTTTTCGGTAAAACCCACTAAAAATTGTGGTACTCTAAACTGCGTTTTAGACCCCCACAGATGCTCAAAAGTGCCAAATTTTGCTTTTAATGGCCTCAAATCGTCGAAATTAGCCCTAAACGGGGGCAAAAAAAAATTTTCGAGAGTCCCTTTCCCTGGGAGGCTCCGTAATTACGTAATGACACTCCGTAAAGAGGGAGTGTCCTAACATGCCGTTTTACGGACCCTCGGGGTGTGCGGACCCCGCCGTGTGAAGGTTTTGCCCCCACCTAACCCCCCCCCCCCCCCCCCCCCCCACCCGACAAGAAAACCCCCACTACACACTGGCAATGTAATGTTCCGCCATGAACCATCCGACTGGGTTCTGGCTTAGAGGCGTTTAGCCATAATACATTCCAGTGGTAGTACCACATCACGACACTGTCCGTATCGGACAACCGTAGATACCAGGGACCCCTAACCACAGACACACTTTCGCCTCCCTCTCCCCCCTTTTATTGTGAACCCGTACCCTGACCCCAATTTCCCCCCTCGCTACTCCATGTCATTGACTGCCACCTCCTCTTCTGTGTCCGGTTCTTCGCCAAGCCAGCGCTGTGATTGGCGGAGGCCGTATTCGTGCTGCAGCTCGTACCACACTGTCAGAAGCTGTTTGATGTCGTACGACTTCTCTCTGTGAAACGTATCCAGCTCCTCCTTCAGCGTTTCCGTAAAGCGGTTGACCTGCTGGTCTATGTTGTTGAACTCATCCGTCACATTTTCCACTTGAACACCATATTTCACCTTTTTGTCACCATCTGCCGCAGTATCACGCTTATGCGACAGAAGCTCGATACTCCCCTTCATTGCATCCCTTGTAACCAAGGCGCGTTGCAGCCGTTTTATGGTGTCTCTCGCCGCACCACACATGCCGCAGTAATACACCAAGGTCTCCACGATCTGAGAGTGTTCATCCTCGCCTTGGGCTGCGAGGAGAAGCGAGCCGTACTCTGTTGCCACCCCCATTGTTTCGAGGTGCTCCCCTGCAGTTCCGCCTGCCAAGACACGCTCTTTTGCACCAGACTGTGAGACCGACCTACCAAAGGCACGCATAGTCTTTGCCGCCTCCTGGCGAATGGTTGCCGTTTGCTCAAAAGCGCTCCGCAAACGTTGCAGCTCCGCCTCAAGACCAGTCGTGTACGTCAGAACCGCCTCCCAATGGGCATGCTCCTCCTTTGGTGGCGCTTTGCTCTGAAAGAATGAATACACCTTCTGGTGCAACGGCTGCTCCATCACATCGTGATACGACGCAGTGTCCGCGACCCTCCGCTTGAGCGACGCATCTGAGAGGGTAAGAAAGGCGTGCAGCACCTCATCCTTCTGTAGGGTGTCGTGCGCACCGACGCGAACCAGAAACTTCCTCATCGCCCGCATACGGTGGTGTACCAGTGCTGTCGGGTCGTTCGAGCCTAAAACCTTTTCAAAGATAACATAAAGCTTTTTCTCTGGGATAGGCGGTACCAAGCATCCAGGATGTCGTTGGACCAGCTGTGCGCGGAGCCACGCAAAATCATTAAACCGCCGTCTCACAGCGAACGACGAGCTCTGCTCATGCGAGGCAAGCATCTGCGGCAGGTTCGTCCGCGTTGTCACTGCATACGTCCAATGAGGCAGCACACCCTCCTGGTTCTTCTTGGGATCCGCCACATTAAACTCAAACCCCGTTGGCATGTCCTCCATTTGGGTTAGAAATGGGGGGGTGATGGGGGTGGGGTGTGGGGATGGGGGGGTGGGCTCAACCAAGAGTAGCCCGCCTGTGGAAGGGAGAAGATAAAGTAGAGTTGAAATACAAAGCCCTCTCATGACACTGGTGTGATCACCCAAACGGATTCTCCGTGGTTCCCCCGTGGTCCTCCCGAAGGTGCTCTGCAAATCTAAAATATAGCCCGAAACAGTTCTCCGTGGTTCCCCCGTGGTTCTTCCGTGGGTTGTCTACCCCCTGAATCACACCAGACAGTGTACCTTTGGTATGATAAAATGGCTAATACAGAATGAGTAAACAACAGAACTGCAAAATGAGAAGGAAACCTTTTTTTTTTCATATTTTTTCCAGCAATTCAATGAGAGAGCAAGGACATCCCCACCCTTTTTTTTTGTACACGCACACCCATCACACACCCCCAACAAGAGAGAAACAACATCCTCGAAAAGAGGAAATAAGGGAAAAGGATCGGCATGTAAGAATCTGAGGAGGAGTGTTAGCCGAGGGTTTTTTTAACCCCCCACGCCTGATGCTAACATCCCCCCGTACCAATTTCCCCCCCCAAAAAAAACCCCCATTTTTTCTGATTTTTTTGAAATTCTTGGTGGTGGACGTGAGTTGTGTCAACCACAATTTCGCCCCCCCTCAGTTAATTGTTTTGTGGGTATCCAAGCGAATGCTCGGCCCAAATGGGGAAAATGGATTTAAAAAATGAAAACTGACCCGGAACATAAAAAGTTGAAAAGTAGGAGGATCACCAGCCTTGCTTAGTCTGGGCAACCTCAAAAGAAAAACATAAAATTGAAAAAGTGCAGTGACACAGGGTGTACTACATTTTCCAACAATTTTTCTTTTTTAGCACCCTCCCGACCAGTGTCGGAAAAGTACATTTATTTTGGGGGAAAAAGTCCGTCCAGAGAGAAAGGGAGAAATGAACAACAGATACTGGGAGATTGTTTTCTTTTCCGCAGGGGTAGCTTTATTTTTTTTTTGTTGTGGAGAGCGAAAAGGGAGAGCTTTTTGAAAACCCAAAACACAGCTTTTTTCTTTCTGATAAGTAAATTTCCTTCAGAAACGATGACAGGCTGTTTATCTTGCGTATTTCTAATAAGGGAGGGTTTACCTCTACAAGCAAACCACTCTCCTTATTTCACAAAAAGCCTCCCTTGTTTCCGCTCTATTTGCTGTCTTGATTCCCCCTTTTTTTTGCGAAAAAATGATACAATAAAAAGTGAAGCTGACAGCGCAAAACGCCTCAAAGACGCAGGCACTGACACTCCGTGGGTGTTATAGAACCCACGGAGTGTTGTATTCACACGATGGAGTCTGCCCAAAATGGGCGGACCCTTTTCGGGTGGATTCTTGAGGTAGAGAGCCGCCTAAAGGGTCCGCCCATTTAGGGCGGACTCCACCGTGTATATGGTAAAAAAAAAATCGGTGATATGCGGTACGCCGTTTCGTAGTGTCGAAGGTTGCTGAAAGAGCGGCACGTCGACGGCATCACGCTGTACAACATACGTGTCCTTCGAGAGTGCAGCCTTCGAGACCGTCGCCTGCCACGCAAGACACACCTCCACCGGTGGGAAAATGTGAAACGATAAAATGGGCAAAAAATAAAAAAAGTAAAAATAAAGCACCTTGCAAAAAATTCTTGCTAGGTCAGACCCCCCCCCACCCATGTGGGTGTTGGGTGGGTTGGGTTGGGTGTGAAAAAAAAAAATAACAAAGAGAGAGAAACATCACAACCAGAGGGGGGAGGGGGTGTGGTAATCAAACAATGGGGTAAAATGGGCGCGTTACGAGAAAACATAGAGCAAAGAAAAAAGGCTTTTTTGTTTGAGAGGTGCTTTTTCGTGTATAATTTTTTTATTTTTTTTCCCTTTATTTTTCTTACGATGCACACCCTCATGAGCGAATAAGCCTTTATTGCAACAAAAAAATAGGTAAAGATGACCCTTAGCCTCTCGCGATTAGTCACCTAACCACAGAAAAAGACGTTTCAAGTACAAACACCTCACCGGAAAACCAGCGGACTGGCTGATACACACGGTCTTCTGTGGGGGGGATCGAACCCTAGAAAAGCACAAAGATAAGTTGAAAGTGCAAACATCTCACCGTACACCGGCGGATGCAGAGGCACTGGAAACTCATGCCATAAAAAAAAGGGTGAAAAATCATTGACCAGGAATCCAACACTGATGCGGCCAACCTCGATTTAAAAGGGGTTAGGATTGTTTTGGCTATCAATTTCAAAAATTGAAAGCCACGAGTTTTGTAACAAAAATAAGATGAACCTATGCGTCTCGCAGAGCCACCTAAAAGAGAAACGAATCGTTGTGTGAGTTCATATGAAAAAAAAAGAAGACTTGAAAAAGATGACTGCCTCTGAACACACCATTGAGACGAAAAAAAAAAGCAGTTGAAAGTGCAAACATCTCATTGGCGGACGCAGGCACTAAAAAAAAAAGTTGACTTGAAATACAAAGCCCTTTCGTGAACAGTGTACCTTGGTACATTACCAAGGGGGGAAAAAAATGCACAGCGAATATACTATTGCCCCGGGTTCAAAATGATCTGCAGAGGGTGCATCAACAGGAGGGGGTATTACCCTTCTTTAGGGATAAGTATACTATAGGATACAAAGGTGACAAAGATGAACCTAAGCCTTTCGTCCTTAGTCACCTTAACCGACAAAAGAAACCCCCCTACCTAGTTGTTGCAGACCCCTGCAGTTGCTATCGGGAGGAAGAAAAATACCCTTTTTCGAAGGGTGAAACGGCCACCAGAAAGAGAGGATAGCCGTATTATCAAAAGGAACCCTTTTTTTTTTGCGTAGCTTTCTAGTTTCTTCGCAGACACTTTGTGTGTGTGTGTTTGTGGGGCTTGCTTTTTATTTAATCTTTTGTTGAAGTAAGAGGGAGATAGAAGGAAAAAAGACACGATGTACGTGGGCAAGAAAAAGCCCAGTATTTTTTTATACAGTACAAACCCTAATTGTTGAAATTTTTCCCACTAGCGGGAGTCTTTGTACTGGTCGTACTGGTTGTGTCCTCCTTGCTTGGACCAGTCTACTCCCATGAGTGTGTTGTCGCTGAAGAAGGGGTGGAACTTGTCTGCGTCTGCGTTCGGGAAGCCCCCGTTGAGTGGGACACCGCTGAAGCCTGCGTTGCCTTGAAGGCCGAGCATGGTCATGTATGCGACCTGCTGCTGCTGCTGGAGCATTTGGGCATTGCGTACTGGGTCGCCGAAGGTGTTCATGCCCATGCCCATACCCATGCCGCCCAGACCGCCTAGGTTGCCCAGAGACGCCATGCCACGCATGTTCGGCAGCGTGTGGTGCGCGTCCTGTGGAAGGTTCGGGTTCCCATTGCCGTACTGCTGCTGTCTGCCCTGGTTGTTGCGATAGCCCTTGCCGTCCTTGCTGCCTTTGTTGCCATTGCTGTCGCCGTTCTGCCCTTTGCGCTGCGACATCGCAGTGGGCGGCCGCCAGTCGCCCTCCTCCTCCTCGTCGCTGCCCCACTCCGCATTCTGCCTGTCGCTCATCTCAAAGTAGCTGGTTGCGTCTTGCGGCCAGTGGCGTACGCCTCTGTGGGGGTGGTGAGAATTGGTGATATGGATGAGGAGAGAGTGTGGTTGAGGCTTCGCAGTTTGCATACCCTCGCTCTGCGAACTGCTTCGCAGCCCTGAGCTCCTGGTTGTAGTTGCGCACCAGCGAGTCTTTGTTCTTGCATGTGTCGTGGAGCTTCTTGTTGCTGAGTGTGTAGTCGCATTGGATGAGGAAGATGCCGCCGTCGTCGTTGACGGTGCGCTTGTCGTGCACCATGGAGCGGAAGGCCTGCGCCTTGGCGACGGAGCGACACTCCACGAAGAACGCACAGAGGCAGATCGATTTGTGAACCTGCATAGGGGGGTGTGGAGGTGTGGAGTGTGGGGGTGTGGAGGGTGTGCATACCTGCAGGTTCTTGCGCGACCTGTCGTCGGCAATGATCGTGATGCAGTCCGTGATCCCCTTGCACGTGTCCTCCATCATCGCGAGGAACCCGCGCCACATCATCTTCGTCACACCCACCACCCACCCCTTCCTGCGTGCGTACATGCGCACATGAAGGGTGGAACGCGCAGGAACTTCCTTCGGAACTGAACGCTCCTTCTCAGACGACTGCACACGGATCTGCTCAGTGGTGCCCGGGAGGCTTAGCTGTAGATTTTTGTTGTTGTCTTTTTTTGCCACATTTCCTCCCATTTTGCATACCGATGTGATCCCTGGCGGCGGCACGAAGGTCAAAAACGCGAATGCGTGGCAGTGGCGGGTCTTTTGGTTGCGAATCACCTACGAACATGACATGAATATGATGCTTTCCACATTCTTACAAAAACATACCTCAAGCGAAACGACGTTGTCACCTGTCTTGGGACTGAGCTGCGTATTGATTGCGGTACGGATCATTGCGTCGGACGTGTCTGGTGGGATACGGTCCACGTAGACTGCCTGCACATGCCGCGTGCTCACTGCCTGCTGTGGCTGCTGCTGCTGGTACTTGGAAGGCTGTACGGGCTGGGTTGGCTGGGTAGGCTGGGTGGGCTGCTTGCTCTGCGTGAGGGAAGACTTCTGGAAGCTGACCTCCCTCTTGTCCTCTTTTGGCCGCCTCGACGCGCTGGTGCAAAAGCGGTCCTCAATCTTGACCGGCTCCTCGACGATAATCGTCTTCTCCTCCTCCTCGTCTTCGTCGTCCTCCTCTGCCCCAATGATCTCGCAGGTTTGCGAGCGTTTTGGCATTCCATCAAACCCACCGGCCTCCTCCCCAGCACCCGCCCAGGTCCTGGTGGCCCCTCTTGCGGGCATGCCTGAGTCCCCATCCTCCCCTTCCTCTAAGGCGCCACTCCAAGAGTTGCTTCGTGCGCCGACGTCTTCGTCTGATACTGCTGCGGCACGCTTGCGCGCAGAGCTGTCAGCAAGGTTTGACTTCCGCTTCTCTGGTGCTGACCCGAGGATGTCTGCATCTTCGTCCTCAACGAAGTCGTATCCGTAGCTTGTCTTAGACTTTGGAAGCACTCCTGCCAGGCCTGGTGATCCGACTGGTGCTCCGGAGACCTCAGGTGCATATGAGTCGGCGCGAGCCCAGGAGGGGTTCGCGAACTGTGCATCATCGCTGAGTCCAATAAGGCTGACAGCGTCGTTCGCGATCTCCGCAACTCTCATCATCATGGGCAGGAGCTCGCCGTCTGCGTTGCGCACAACCAGCTCTACCTGCAGCTTCTTCTCGCCATCGAACTTCAGCATATCAGCCGCCTTCGCAGCCATATCCGCCACATGCGCATCATCAGGCAAATACAACTTTACCTCCCTCCCCGGAGGATGACTCTCATTACGGATCCACAACGACAAATCCGGCATTTTTTTTTTTTTTTTTTTTGTTTGTTTTTTAAAACCCCGACCCTCCCTGTTTGGGATAAGGGGATTAGGATGGTAGGGAAACGCACTACACAGAAAGATTGTCGCAGCATCAGTGTGCTTCAAAATATGCGAAAGAATACACCGCCCATTCCGCAAGAGCAGCGTCGCCTTCAAAGAAGAGTACGTAAAGGATACGCAACACAGCCAAAAGGTAGGGAACATCTTCCAGCGCTCAAGAGAAGTTTGTTTGGGGGGAGAAAAAGGGAGTAGTGATGATGAAATATTGCCTTTTTTTAATACGATTCTTCTAAATTAAACCGCGGAAATCTCGCAAATTTTCTAATTTTTTGTGTAAGCTAAAACTCTAGGAAATACAAGAGAGATATTCTATCAAAAACCCGCCACCACCACCACCACCACCTCCCCCCACCTACACAACCAAAGCCGCCCCCAACGACCATTTGTGCATCGGCTGCCTTCCCAGGGTAAGCGAGACTGCCGTCCTCTCCCCACCACCACCACCCTCCTCCCCCTCACCGTCTCCCCCCACTGCACATACAACAGCTACACTGTCACCTACACAATGTGCAGAGAGCGCGGCAGCGACGTCAGATGCAGAAGAGGTCTGTCTTGCGTCGACAGACACGATACGGGTGGAGCGTACGATGCCTGCACGGAAGGCTGCGCTGCCTACCTTTACACGGGCAACAATGTTTGACGTGTCTTCGAATGCGACACCCATAAAGGGACAAATCTCCAACGGCGGAGGACCTGATCTCGGTGGAGATGGGGTTGCAGTGTGCGCCGACTCTGCTGAGTCCGCAGTGCCGTACACAGTGCAGGAGGTGACGGAGGAGACAAAATCAGAGGGGCAATCTAGAGAGAGCGCATCTGGGGAGGTCTCACGACGCGTTTTGTACAGCGTAGTGACCTCACGGAGTTCTTCTGCAAGCTGTGCAACCAAGGCTCTCGAGGATGCGAGGTCCGCTTCGGTATGCCCCATCTCTTCGTCAAGGTGTGCCCAGGTACGTCGTTCGGCTTCAAACGCGTCTGCGTGCTCCATATAATGCTGTAAACGTTCCTGACACGCGGCCTCGGAGGCCCTGCTCTCCTGCAGCTGTTGCGCTGCCACCTCCCCCGCAGAGCGTGCCTCGTCCAGCGCAGCTTCAAGCCCATCCACCTGGTCCCTCAAGGCTTCCACCACACCACGTTCCTCTTCAATATGTTGCACAGAAACCCCAAGCTCTGTCAACACATCTTGGGTGTGTCCATGTGCTTCGGAAAGCTTTTGCTTCAATTCAGCGGTTTCCTGTTAAAGGGGTGTAGTGGGGTAATGGTGAGTGTGAATTTTGGCCCCAACAGATGCGCAGAAATTTGTCATTTTTGCTGGCCAAGCGAGGAAAAAAAAAAAAAACGCTCGTCACAGATGTTGGATAAGATAAACGCCAGGATTTCCCATGATTTGAGAAAAGTTTGTATGAACCTAAGCCTCTCAGTGCTTAGTCACACAAAACGAAGGAGCGTTGCGTGGCCATACCCTCGCAAACGCAGAAGCTTCTGCGGCCGCAGTCGCTTCGACGTTGTGCAGTGCGTCCTCAAGGGTGTCAGCACGCTGCTGTGCGGCAGCAAGGTCTGCAAGGGACTGGGTCGCGGTTTCCTGTTCAAAATGCATATTTTTAAAAACACTGGGTGCCAATACATCACGACAAAACAAAAACTCAGCAAATATATCTCTCATGTTCGTGAATACCGCTACTACGCCCCTACTCCCTACTCCCTACTCCCTACTCCCTACTCCCTACTCCCTACTCCCTACTCCCTACTCCCTACTCCCTACTCCCTACTCCCTACTCCCTACTCCCTACTCCCTACTCCCTACTCCTGCCTCCACTCTTCAGGTAACGAATGAAGATCATTGGATGAGGGTAATGAGGCCCTGGATGAGATAGGGTTGATTTAAAAAGAAAATGCATACCGAGCTGTCGTGAAGATGCAGCAACTGCCGTTCCAACGCCTCCCTTCTTTGCTTCTCCACTTCAGCCTGCCCTGCGACAAGGCCAAACTCACGTTGTGTCTCGACTAGAATCTCTTTGAGACGAACGTTTTTTTCATCTGAGGAGCTTCGTAAGGCTTGCGCCGCGGCGACCGAGGACTCCACAGTTTCTATGCGCGAATACAGCTTCTCCCGCTCTGCGGAGAAGGCCTCCTCACGCCGTGTGATGTCCTCTCGCAGGAGGCTGTTCTCCCTCCGCAGCAGTGCCTCCGCTTCCTCCGACGCACGCAGCCTAGACAATACAAACGCAGCTTCCTCATGCGAAATCGGAGCCTCCCTCTGGGGCGGTGCCGGGGGGTGACCCCCTCCACTCTGCAGTTTGTGCACCAAACGGACCAGATCGGTGTCCACAGAAGCACCTTGCTCCCGCAAACCCAAGTCCTCTCTATTCCGTTCAAACGGTATCCCCCCAGGGAGTACCATCGGGAATTTGAAATGAGGTTATTTTTTAAAAAATGAAAGTTTGGTTATGGGATGGGGTGTGTTTTTGTCTCGAATTTTTTGTGTTTCTGTAGGGTTTGAAAATGTTTTTTTTGTATGTTTTGAAAAGTGCTTTTGTGCTCTGTTTAATTTTGCTTGATAGTTTTGTAGACGTGGGGTTGGAGAGGAAGGGCGCGTTACTTTGTATGAGATTACGACTTATCCTCTTTCTCATGTTCTCTCTGTTGTAGAGAGGGTGTGGGTTTCTAGGATAACTCAATGGTTGTAAGGGTGAGAGACAATAGAGAGAAATAGAAACTTAGCACTCATCACACGATAAAACCCATGGGAGAGGGGGTTGTGGTGAAACGCACAACACCTCGACCTGTTTGGGTGAGGAGTGGCTTCTGCAGCGCGGTTCGTCCCCTAGAACCGTAAAGTGTGTTCAAAATGCTTTGTTTCTATTTCCTCCTTCATGAGGTGACAAACATAAAAAAAAAAAAGGGGGATATCCGTTTTTGATTTCTCCTCAAAATATCAAAAAAAAAAAGAAAAAAGAAAGAGGGGGGGGTTTTTAGCCGAAAAATGTGGGGTAAAAGCAGGACGGAGAGGACGGAGAAGGGGGGGTTATTTTATTCCAAAATATATTTGTGTTCCCTTTTTTTTAGAAGAATTTAGTCTAAATTTTTTTAGAAAGAAAACTTTTTTTGGGGGTGAGTAAACCGAGGTTGGGTTTTCACTCTCCCCCCCCTTTTTTTTGAAGGTTTTCACAATTTTGAACATGGGAAAAACCAAATTTATAAACTTACTATTATAGTATAAACAGTAAGCACGAAAGGGTGTAACATGTACTCCCCCCTCTGGGAGGAAAAAAAAAAATAATGGCCCTTCTTCCCAGTTCCCTCCTCCTCTTCCTCAAACCCTCAAAACAAACTCTTATATTTCATTATTGTTTTTTTTTAACTTGGTTGTATTAGTGTAGCCACCCGAGAGAGATACTAAACACTTTTACGTCACAGCAGACGTTTTGTTTTTTTTGTATAGGCCTCTCCTTCGAACAGGGCCGAACTAAATTTAACACATAAAACAAACTGTGATGAAAGGGGGGGGAAAGGGTTTGTTGAAACAGTTATAATTTTTTTTATTCATTTTTCAACATGAAACAAACTAGTTAAACTAAAGGTGCTATATTTTGTTTCTTTGGCTGCAATACAGACCAAAAAAAAAATCCTAAAAAAAAACATCCTCCAAAAGTGACAAAAAACATTTAAAAAATCGGCGATTTAATGAAAAAAAAAAAATAACGGATATTGTGGGGGGATAGGTATGGGGGGTATAAAGTATCACGCAGAAAAAAACGGGGTGAATGAAAATGAAAAAGAAAAGAGGGGGTAAAAAAAAAAACTAAGAGGAACACAAAGACGCATTTAAAAAAGAGTTCTCGCTTCATGTTTTCCCCAGGTTGGGGATGTGGTTGATATGGTTGGTGTGGAAGGCTTCACTTCTCTCATTCCTTTTTTTGCATTTTTTTTGCAGTTTCGACAATCACCTGTCCGAGGACGGGTTCTGTACACAAAGTCGCCCGAAGGCTTTTTTATATACTCTGTTGTTAGAACAGTGTAGCTGCCACGCAGGCAGGTTTCACTAATCCTCCACTTTTTTTTTTTGCACAACGCATAGAAATTATCAGAAAATACCTTTTTTTTTCTCTGAATTTTTCATTTGATAATCTGTTGGGTAAAGTTTGCTTTGCAGTTTTACTCCTGATAGGTGACGGGATTAAAAAACAATAGAACTGCTTATACGATGAACCTAAGCATTTATTTCATACTTTGTCATCACCAAATAAAAAAATTCCCGGACACACATTTCCTTTTACTCTACTACCTCTTTAAGTTGAAGATCCTTACACTCAACCACCAACCTCCCAGGGGGGGTAGTGGGGGAAACAAAAAAAACGAGAAACTGGGGAAAGGAAAATGAACTGATTGAAAAGAAAAAAAAGAAAAAAAAAAAAAAAAGAGAAAAAACTTGAAAGATCAATGCGCCACTCTGACACAGTCATCTTAAAAGTTTATAAGATGACGCTAGCTCTGTGCTGAGCCACCTTTAAAAAAAAGAATGGGTTGGGAAGGAAAGAATGCAAAAAATGATGAAACCACAAAAAAAAAGGGGGGGCTTTTTGGCCGTTTTTTTGGCACTCTGAGCAATACTCCAAAAAAAAAAAGTTTATAAGATGAACCGAAGCCTCTCGTGCTTAGTCACTTTTAAAAAAAAAAAAAGGTTGGAGAAGGGAAAAGAGAATGGCCGTAAGTGGCCATCCAACCCCCTTTGGCTGCCATTCAACTTTCACATGAAAGACGTAAAATAAAGGTGAAAGTTGATACATAATAAAGGAACGAAAAAAACAAGCACCGGACACCGTCTCCAAAAACTGAAATACAGTGAAAACAAACACTAATAGAGAGAGAGCAAAAAAAAAAAGCCGGTTCCTTTCCTCCGTTGTCTTGAAAAAAAAGAAGGGCCAAAAAAGTTATATTGGGTCTCTTTGTTTTTTGCAGTTAACGTGTCCACACACAAAGATTAAAATCTGCCGTCAAAATAAAGACAGATTTTTGTTCTCGCATTTATGTCTTCTCCATGCACTCCTGAAGAGTGTAACGGAGGTTTTTTTTTTTTTGTGATAATTTTGTTTAGTGTAGCTGCCATTTAGAACAGTCTTCACTGTACACAGTTTTTCCTTTGTGTCGGTCAATCTCCTCCTGCAGTGGTTTATTTGAATCCCCCCCTTTTCCACCCCATCCCAGTTTTCCCCCTACACACAGATGCCCACTAAAAGGGGAGAGAAAAAAAAAAAGAAAAGACAAGACCGCACACATTCAAAAAAAGCAAAAAAAAAAAAAAAAAAGAACTAAAACATACATGTTGGTACGTACGTAAAACGCGCAAAAATAATAAAAAAACGCGCAAAATAATCAAAAAATGTTTTTAATAAAAAACGTCACAAAAACGTAACAAAAACGCGCAAAAAAACGTACTAAAACGTACCAAAAACACAGAGCAAAAATATTATTTTTGCTGTAATGTTGTATTAAAAAGTGATTATTTTGATTATTTTTGAAAAACGTAGTACGTTTTTGTGTTTTTTGTACGTTTTTTGCGCGTTTTTTGCGCGTTTTACGTACGTACCAACATGTATGCTAAAATAAGTCGCAAATTAAACGGTGAAAAACCCCCCACCCTTTTTGGTGGTGTGTATGCGTATTGCCTTTGCTTGCCTGTAGTATGCCTGTAGACCCTCTTAAAGTGGTACCTATCTGCCTTACTGTGGCAATAGCCATTCCTTTTTTTTGGATTTCAATTTTGCTAAGAAAATGAAACCTTTCTTCATTTCTTTCACAATATATTCTCATGAGGGGTGGGGGATGGGGAATGAGGGAGAGAGGTTGTGAGGTGGGAAATCTGGGGGGGAAATAGCGAAATGGTGGCAATATTGTGAATGGGAGCCCATTGGAATACGCAAAATACATCACAATACACGTATTGTGGTGTATTTTGATGTATTTTGCGTATTCCAATGGGTTCCCATCACAATACTGCCAGCATTAGAATAGCGGGGGCCCCCCCACATTCTCACCTTCTTCTATACTGTGTACCTTACACACGCAATGCGGTTCTCTTGAGGGTTACACAGTTATTTTTTTGTTGCAGTTTTGGGGAGGTTTTTTTGTGCTCCCGATTCAATTACACCACCTGAAGTGTACCCCGCGTATACGGTCCTATATGCGAGGGTAAAAATCAGGTGCAGTATGCACCAGGGGACTAGCTTGGCTGGGTCAGCGGGTCAGCTGACCCACTTCCTGTACTTAAAAAAAAAAAAGTGGGTCAGCCGGAAAAAAAAAAAAGAATTGGATTTTGGATTTTAGAAAAATTTTTTTTGGGAGCTCGACTACAGGGAACTCCCCCCGAGTTCAGGCCTGACGCTAACCATCATCCATCATCCCACGGAAAATGGCTTTCCCCCCCGACCAAAAACCATCATCCTGCCATCATCCCACCAAAAATCTGAGAATTCTGTAGGGTTTTGCACGTGGGAAGAGTCTAGAGGAGGACCCGGGAGGCTGTACCTTGTTTTTATTTTTTTGCCTGCGGCGCCATTTTTCCTTTTTTGCTCCGCAAAAAAGGGTTCGTTGAGTGACTCTGTGGTGTAAAAAGCTAGATTTTTACACTGCACCCTATTTTTTTTTCGCCTGCGGCGCCATATTATATTACTATTTTTTGCTCCGCAAAAAAAACCCTGTATGAGACCGTTCGTGCAAAATAACACTGTCCGAAACACCCGTGACTACACGGCGGTGAGGCGGTGCATGAAAAACTGAACCAAGGGTTCAGTTTCTTTAAGTCTGGTCGAGGAAGAAAGCTCTGAAACTCATACAGATACCAGTGGTAGTTTTCCGAGAGACCACAAAGTGAGGCGGGCAAACAGCACATTTCGGAGGATTACTGCAACACTGACCGAATTTTGACCGAATTTTGGCCATTTTCGCGAATATCCCCCACCACAAGCTGGGATTGGAGAAAATAGCTCGTAGAACGCCGCTAAACCATCTTCTGTAGTAAAAAACTCGCTGACCCACTTTCATGGAAAGCGACCCACTTCTGGAATTTTCCCCAAAACCAAGCTAGTGCCCTGGTATGCACAATTCTTTTCAAAAAATAAAATCCACTTTTTTTAAAAATGTATCAACATTCACATTGAAAAAATTCTCCCAATGTACACCTTTTGAATAGGCTTGGATACTCTTGTATGATATCAGACCTTTACCCACCTTTGAGGGGAAGAAAAATTAGGGTCTGTACTCAATATAGGCCAAAAGCCATTGTGCATTTTTTTTTAAAATTCTGATATGTAGTTCTTCTCTTGGGTTGTAGCTGAAAAACCAACCATGCAACTAAAACGGAGAGGGAAAAAAGAGTAGTTGAAATGTGTCTAAAAACGCAGCTCAGCCGGAGCTCATGTAAAACAAAAGTATCATTTGGTATTCCCTCACCCTTTCTTGTAGTTGTTTTGATGCGTTGACGTTTCCACATTCACTGTTGGGTGGTGGTGTTGCGGAGCACCGTTGGGTGAACGACGTGACACTTTCCGCTCACAAAAATAGTGTGCGTAAAATAAAAAGAGAAAAAAAATCGGGAAAACCTGAGATTTTTATTTGCACCTTGCCCCGGTGCTATCCATTCACAACAGCAAAAAAAAGGTAGCAAGGTGGGGGCCAAAAGGGGGGGGAAAACGCAAAAAAAAGGGTCACCGACACACAGAGCTCCCTTCCCCCCCTCCCAGAATTTTGTTTTAAAAAAATTGTTTTGTTTCTAATCAAAGAACAGAAAGTGAAGTGTTGATAACATGCAGGCTCAGACTCTTGCAGTGGACACGAGACGCGATAGACCACCCACTACCATCCAACAGAAAGAAGGGGAAGGGACGGGGGGTGGGGCCTTTGACATGCACGACGGTGAAGTAGATGGCTTTGCCTGTGATTTTTACAACACCACTTTGTGAAAACAGTTCACTTGTGTTCAGAGGTACCGTAAATGTAAATATGTTGGAGCGTAATAACGCTCGTTCGTTCCGACATTATTACGGCCCAACATATTTACATTTACGGTAATTACTTCTGAACACAATATTTTTGCAAGTAAAATCATGGCTTGTAAAATCACAATGTCAATTTCACTTCACCGTCGTGTGCACAACGGTGAAGTAGATGACTCTACGTATGGTTTACTTTGTAGCTTCATTGTTGGCTTAGAACAGTGAAACCACAAATCAACTTCACCGTCGAGCGAAGTGGGGGGAAACGGATGAGAGGTGGGGGGTGCACCAGCTTGGTTTTTGCTGTTGCTTTTTTTTGTTGTATCGACATTCACTTTGGACCTCCCGGTACAAAGATCTGTACTCAATGTCGGCCCGAAGCCTTTTGTACTACAGAAGGTATAGCACCAGAGTAGCTTTTTTTGTATTTTCCCATCTCAGATTCTCTTCCTTTGTGTTTTTTTTTTGCTGCCCGCACACTTTCTTCATGTTGTTGTTGTTTTGTGTTTTTTGGTTTTTCGGTCAATGAGGGATAAAATTTGTAAGATGGACTGACCACATCTTCAATAAAATTAAAATAAAAAAAAAACCGTCGTTTTTATTTCTCCTAAATGAACAAGGCAGAAGGGGGAAAGAAACCGTGGAAACCAAAAGCAGTGTCGGAATACGCTTTCCCCCCTTCCTCTTCTCCACAAAACAAAGAAAAATAAACAGAGTGAAAGGTAGAGACACCCTAATACCCTCCCGCAGAGCCATAAAGAAACGTTGAAAGATGTATGTGTCTCGCTGCACACGTGTCTAAAAAAAAAGAAAATAGGGGGGTTTTTTTTGTAAGATGGGCCTAAGCCTCTCGCCGCGTATCGACCACCTAAAAAAAGGACAGAGAACGCGAAAGACTGCACGACATCATTTTTTTGTGTGTGTCGAAAAAAGAAAAAAAGATAACAAAAAGTGGAAAGGTAGAAAACAGGGTGGCTTGCTATTATTCAGCATTTTTTTTTTTCCCCTCAAAAAGGAGAAAAGTTCGGAGAGCTCTCCCAGAGGAGAGATCTGCTCTCTTGTACTGTTGGAAATCGCTCGAAAGGATGACTTTTAAAAAAGGCGTTTTTCGGCAATAAAAAAAAAAGTGGATAGACGTTCCCTTCGCAGTCAACATGTGCTTATCAGCAGATGTGCAGAGATGTACGATTTTAAGGAAAAGCTATTGTCCTACCCATTTAAAAAATGCCACAAAAAGTCGCCAATTTGTTTGCAGCTTATGTGTGTGTGTGTGTATTTGTTTGCGTTTTGTTGTTTCTTGAAAACTTTTTTTTTTCACCATTCCTTTTTAGAGAACGATTTCTTATTTCATGTTCTTGTTCTTTTTGATTATTATTTTTTTTTTTTTGCTTCAGTGTGGACACACACATTCCTCTAAGGGGGGGTGCTGCCTCACTAATTAAGTTCGTATTTTTTATTTGAATAAAATATCTACAGTCTGTCCTTGTTGGCCAGCGGGTTGCCACCTCCGGGGCTCTGGCACATGGAGGAGGAGAGCGGGGATGCACCCGGGTCAGGGGAGCCGATCGGCGGACTGTGAGGGGAGATGATAAATTATTTCCAAAGCGAAAGTAGTTGAAACGTGCTGAAAAACGCCGCTCATGTCGTGCTCAAAGGCGGGGTCCACTGAATCATACCTTCTGCGCTTGGGGGGCATCGTGACCATCCCCTTCTTGGGGTCCCTGAACGACCTGCTGTCTCTCAGGCTTGCGACGCTTCCGTGGGGGTCCTGCAACAAGAGAATATTAACAACAGTTTGCAATTAAAAGGTGCAAACGCTTTTTACGAATGCAAACCAAAGAGGCCTCTCTCTCTCCCCCTCCCCCTCTCGTCTGGACCATACCATCTTCTTGGAACCTCTCGCTCCAATCGCAGCTCCGCCTGCAGGGAATGCACCGCTGTGTGGTGTTCTCGGCGATGAAGCTGTGTTGTTTTGTACATTTGAAAGCAGAATGTGGGTACTTCTTTATCGAAACATTGTATATTGGTGTTGTGTATGATATCAGTTTTTATCAGGAACGCCTAACTGTGTAATATGGTCCTGCGGTGTTCGTGGGCTTTTTTGCTATTTTTTTCGTCTGCTTGGGTTGTACTACCCAAAGGTTAAATTTTTGCATTTTTTTCTTGGCTTATTTGTATGGGCGTGGGGTGAGGGTGGGGGTGGGGATAGTAACATACATTCCACACCACCTTCGTCATAGAAAGAAGACCCGTTCACGTTGTTGTCAGTTGTCAGCAGTGGTTTGTCCCCCTCGCGGTCGCGTGTCTGGCTGCCGTCAAGGTTCCTGGCGACCTTGTCGTCCGATCCCATGACCTCCTGCTGCGGCTGCTGCTGCTTGTACCAGTACAGCACAGCGGCCACCACGAAGGCAAAGAGTAGCACAATCCTGCAATGGTGTAGTTTGAATAAATGTTGTTGTTGTTTTTATGGTGTGGGTACGGTAGATACTAATGACGATCTCAGTAAGCAAAGTGTACGGTTCGCACAACCAGGGATTGCCGGGTATTATATTATTCTCCCCTGAGTCAACCATTAGGAAGACAAACGGTTTATAAGACGCACGTAAGCCTCTCTGTGCATAGTCACCTACGTATGAGGCAATTATAACAGAGTGTAAAAAATAAGTGGCGGGGTACATACACGAAGAGAACGACAACAAGCTTGGTGTTATCCATTGTGAGACCGGCAGATGTCCTGTCCCTTTTAGGTGGCTTTTTTGTGTGTGTTTTGTGTAGGTTTGTTTTCGTTTCCTGTTATTGGAGTGGTATCAAAGAGAAGGGGCTATCGGGGGTGAGAGAATTTTTCAAAAAAAGATCCCCCCTACATTTTTCATTCCTTACTTCGTTTTATTCCAAAACAGGGCCAACGGCGTTGTTGTTTCCCCCCCCCCCATCCCCTCCCCCTTCTTCCCTTCTGTTTATTTTATCTATAAAATAGAGTTTCATAATAATTTACTTTCAAAGAAGAGAAAGTACAAGGACGTCCAATACAGATGATGTGCAGGTATGTAAACATTGACACATATGAACGAACCCATTTTAAAACTGCATAGAGAGAAGTTGAAAGTGCAAACTCAAACGTAAAAAAAAAAAAAAAAACGGGACAGTGGAGATTGCACAACTGTGGCAACACAACCGAGGCAACTACACTATTCCAACATTTTTTCAAAAAAAAAAAAGGCATGTTTGACTATAGACTACTATCACTAGAGAGCAGCCACGAATTTTTCTTCACAGAATCCTTAAAAAGAGAGAGCAAATAGAAGGGAGTACGCAAAGCAAAAGAAAAAAATGATGACCCTAAGCCTCTCGTGCGTCACCTTGCAAAAATAAAAATACTTACAAACCAGGTGTTGCGTTGTGACAGAGACGGGAGAGGGACAAGGTAGAAACCCGGATGGCTAAATGCAGAAACCAAAGCAACTCAATAAAAAAAAATACCTGCCTTCTCATTCCATTTGATGGAATGAGAAGGCATCAGCTTGGCATCATAAAAACCATATCACAGATACTTTCTCATCAACCAAAGGCATCACTGAGGGAAAATTGAAAAAAAGACGCACATCTTTTAACTCAAATCCGGTCGTTTATTTTCAGACCATAACATCTTTGTTCAAGATAACGACGAAACAAAAGGTAGCTTGGCAGATGCACCTCAAATCTGCACACACAAAGTGACAGTGTGTACCTTACTAAAACAAAAAAACAAAAACAAAAAAAAGGCTTTGCAAGAGGAACCTAAGCCCCGCTTCGAGAAGAAGAAAAAATCACCAAATAAGAAACACTGAGCTAGGCTTTCAAGATGGAACGCACTAAGAAAAGTACGACAAAAAATACTTCACTGCAACGACTTTCCTAAAGACAAAAGAAAATGGAAAAGGCGCTTTTTTTTCTTCCCAACACAAAACTACATAAAAACTTTTGAAGATGAACGTGCTTCTCTGAACACATATCTTCACTAATTAAGCAGCACTGAACGCATAACCATCCATTGTCGCCATGAGAAAATAAACAAAATAAAAAAATCAAAACTGTACAAAAACTAAAATTTGACAAATACGAACCGGAAAAGGCTAGGTTGTGCACATGACGCTTTACGCGCAACGTGTAGTATGATAGGGGAGGAGACATGGGTTTGTGGATTGTATTTTGTTGGTGTGGCTGAGTCCAAAATTTTTGGGATTTTTCAGCCACACCATTTGTGAAGAATAAGAAAAGTTTATAAGATGACCCTAAGCCTCTCGTGCTTAGTCACCTTGAAATAGGATTCCCTTCTCATCCACAGAAAAATAGAAAGCATTGAGAGCGATTTTGTTGTGTCGACAATCGCCTAAGGTACCCACCCTGGTCCGTAACCACCGGGTCGTGTGCTCAATGTTGGCCGAAGCCTTTTGTACTGCGGAAGGTGGAGGGGGAAACTTTGTTTTTACCCAGACACCCTTTCTTGCAGTACGAGAACAACAAAACAGTAACTCTGATAGGAAAGTAAAAGGGGGGAAAAAAGGGTGTTTCGTTGATTGCTCAATTACCCTGTTTGAGGGGTGATTGGCGACCGTTGTCGGAGAAACTATTTTTTTCTTGAAGCTACGCTTGTAGGTAAAACAAAACAAAATACGGGGTATGACACTTTACGAATAAGATGACAAAGCAGTTGAAAATTGTTTGTACGCCAAAATATCGAACTAATATTTTTAGAAAAAAAAACCTCTGATAAATGGGTGAGATCTTTTTCCAGGGGGTGCAAAGGCCTCAAGGACACAGGCGTGTACTGTGTACTGTGTGCTATGGCACTGACAGCTCCATGGGAGTTGCGCACAGGAAACCCTGCAGGCAAATGTACGGTCATTCCCCATCGTGTTTGGGGTGGGTAAATATCACCGTTTGGTAAAGAGGGGGGGGAAAAGAACACATGAAACACCAAGGCATTCCGATCTTTTGATATTGTTCACCAGAATGATCAGATAGAGTAAAGATTTCTCATTGTTGTCTCTCCCTCATAAATTCATCTGAGACCAACGCAGTTCTTTGCGGCCTTAGTTCTAAACATACACACAAAAAAAGGGGGGGGAAAGTTGAAAGATGAAAAGCTAATGAGATGAACCTAAGCCTCTCGAGCTTAGTCATCTATGATGAATGTGCCGCACGTGCATGTATACACATCTGAAAAAAGGGCAGATTCCATTTTTCTTGATAAATTGTTGGAGTAGTGTAGTTGCTTCGGTTGTGTCGCCACAGTTGTGCAATCTCCACTGTCCAAAAAGTTCACTCACGAAAAGGCCTCTGATCTCGGGCCTTTCTTTATTGAAAACTTGGTTGTATTAGTGTAGACATCCAGAGGATGAACTCCACTATTTATTGTCCAGTTCACCTTTACCCAAAGCCAAAAATACAACACCCTCACTAAAATACGGGAGTGTCTCACACGAGACAATACCTTAATTTTGTTTGTGACATATTTTTTCAGTAGAATTTTTTCTTGCATTTTTTTTAGTTCGCGCACAAATGTCTTTGCAACTGTTGCATCGTTTTACACTTTATCTTTATACACTCACGAAAATAGAAACCTTTTGCAAGAGGAACCTAACACGCACCCCTTACTCCAGAAAATCAAAAATAAAAAAATACACGCCCATGTCTGAGGCTGCCTCGCTCTCTCTTCTTGCTCTCTCCCACTCCTTATGGTGATATCTTGCTCTTTATTTACTCGCATTTTCCACGCAGCAAAGTGTCGAGGAGGGACATGCGGAATTTCTCTGAGAAGAGCTTTGCGAAGCGGATCCCACGGACGCTGTTCCCGATTGCGTCGAGCTTGGGGGACCATACACACATGCCGAGCACACCGGGCACGACGATCATGATGTTCCCCGACACACCACTCTTCGCGGGCATACCAATCGTGCACGCCCATTCACCGCTGAAGTCGTACATCCCGCACGAATACAAAATCTGGAGGGTCTGCCGCACCTCGCTCTCGTTGACGATGTGCTTCCCGGACATAGGTGACGTTCCGCTGTTCGCATATGTGCTCGCGGTTCTGCATAGCGTTTTCACGTCAACCTCCGTCGAACACACCCGCAGGTAAAAGCTTACCGCCTCCTGCAGCTGTGTGTGGGTACGGACATGTGGTGGAAAGGTGTTCTCTGCGCGCATAAAGTTCGCCAACGCGTAGTTTCCGAATGCGCACGTCTGCTCGCTTTTGTAGACACTGAGACAGTCCGCCACCTCCATCCCCCCGCTCAGGTCCGACACAAAGGAACGGAAGTGTGCCATCCTCTCCTCCACCCCACCCTTCTCGGGTTCGACCATTGCGCAGGTTACAATGCTGCCTGCGTTTGTTACAGGGTTGAACGGATGCTTGTCCCTAGTCAGTGCAAAGTCGTTGAACGCACGTCCACTTGGCTCCTGACCAACAAACTTATGAACATGCTCAGCACCATGTGCCTGCAACGCCATGGTGTAGGCAAACGTCTTCGCCGTACTCTGTGCAGAGAACTTTTCTTCGGAGTCGCCAAAGTGGCATTCCTGGCCGAGCACGGTGCAGATGGAGAGACCGAATTGGCTGTTGTGGGGGTTTTGGGTAAATAGGTTAAGTGAGTAAGGGCAATGCGGTGTGTGTTTGCATACTCAGAGTTTGCGGACTTCAGCTCAGGGATGTACCCCGCATTCGCCCCGTCGTTTTCGGTATTGTTGAGCACTTCCTCGAACATGGCACCTACACTGCGCACAAAGTGAGTCCAGCTTGGGACTGGCATCTTGTCGAATACGAGCGCTCGCATTACAGAGAACTGAGGGTTTTTATAGAATTTAGAGGTTCGGAGGGGGTGGAGGGGGTTAAGCAAGAAGAAAAGATGCAGATGAGGCCTCACGTGGCCACCCATTATTCAAATGAACGGATGAACGTGCCTCCAGCATCCCAATGTTTGAATGAAGAAAAACATACCGTATCCTCGGGCACCTCGTCTCCTGTCCCACATAGGATGCGCACAAAGTCTTCGGCCACAATGTAAAGGTTCAGCGGGATTTCTGTGTTGTTTTTTTGTGTTTTGTTTTTGTTTTTATCAACAACCACCCCGGCCCCCCTCCCCTCAAACCCTACACCCCAACTTCCATTTCACATACTTTGCTTTGGATACGTCGCCGGCAGGCATCTGTTGTATTCAAGAAAGACATCTTTCGACTCTCCTATCTTATCCTCTACCTTTTCAAAGCGTATGCTCAACGCGAGGATCTCTTTTGTCAGCACTTGGTGATGGTCCAGACGCAGCCCAAACTCATCATCGACCCTGGTCACTAAGGCTGCTGCGGGGATAACCTGACCTTTGGGAAGCCCTGCGACAGAGGCTGTTGAGTCGAAGAAACGCATTGCACGCGTTGTGAAGTCAAATACAGGTGCAGTCAGAGAGATGGACGTATCGACACCATGGTCCTTCAGCAACGACACCACGTCGTTCTGACTGTTATACAACGCGCCTTGCAGGGGCGTAGTACCCCACCGATCTGTCACATTGAGGTTCGCATTCCGCTGAATAAGCTCCATTACAATGTCCGAATGCCCTTCCTCACAAGCAAGGTGGATGGGATGCCTCATATCATAGTCCTTCTGGTTCACATCTACCCCACGATCCAACAGTTGCCTCACAATCATGAGATCTCCCCTTTGGCACGCATCGAAAAGACATTCTTTGTCTTGCTGTCCATCTGCCACTGCAACCTTGGATGTCTCCAGTTTACCACCCTTTTCTACCAAAAAGGCAGCAACCTCTGCGTGGTCATGCTGCTTCGCTCCCATGGTGGGTGTTCCACCCCATCGGTCTGCGGCGTTCGGGTCCGCCCCCTTAGAGACTAGAAGTTTAACACATTCGAGATGCCCCGCCTCTGCAGCAAGATGCAATGGAGTGCGGAAGTCATAATCCTCTACAATTGGCGACACCTTGCCACTATCCAAAAGCGTTGTGATTGCCTGCAGATCACCACCCCCCGCTGCACTGCAGAGTCTCATGCAAACTAACAACCCATCGGTTGAATTGCTGTGCATCGATTTGGACCGTCCTTTTATTGCTCCGTGAGACTTCAAAAAGGTCATTACACTGTTTCTTTGGTTTTTTGTTGCAGCATCGAGGGGTTGGGTACCCCATTTGTCGCGAGCGTTGACGTTACCCCCGTGGGCAACGAGGAGTTCGACGACTTCAAGGTGGCCTTCTTCTGCAGCACCGTGGAGGGCGGTTCGGCGGTCTGCGTCTCCAGCGTTAACGTCAGCCCCGCTGTCGAGGAGCTGTGTAGTCAGCGCGGCATCACCTGCCTCTGCGGCATCAATAAGAAGTACTGCTTCGTTTGCAGCATGCGATCCTTGATTATCCATAGAGTTAAGAATCTCCTTTAACACCGGAATCACCATCATTTTCGAAGGCCTCCGCTTAATCAACTCCGTCACCAGAGTATCAAATATCGGAACTGCCTCTACGTCCAGCAAATACTTCCTCCTATCCTTCAAAGGCACGTCGCTCTGCACAGAAGCCACAGAGCTGCGTTTGTTCGCAGACCCCCGTGATTTACCCCCCTTCCCACCCTGCTGCGGCATCCCCGGGGGTTGTGGCAGATGCATTGTCATTTGAACGCTCTAGAGATGACAAAAAAATACAAAATTTGAGAAGGGAGAGAGAGAGAGAGGAGGAAAGAAGAAGAAGAAGAAGAAGAAGAAGAAGGGATGATTTCCCCCAAAAGATGTGCTGTAGAGTGTACGGTGGAAGGGGGTGGGGAGGATGTAGGGGGGTTTTTTAGTGGAGTAGAAGTAGAACCCCATTAAAACGCTACTTAAACCCGAAAACGCACATTTCAAATACAGTCATCCAACAAAGGTTGGTGGGGTAAAAACCCACCAAATTTTTTCGAGACCCCAAACCCACCAACGTTTTTACCCACCAACCTTAGTGGTTTCTAACCTGTGTTTACCATGTACCCGCAAACCCAAAAGTGCAACATTGACGGTGTAAACCTGCGGCAGGTTTTGTATATGGGGGCATCTTTTTTTACTTTTGCGGTATTAATTTTTCAATCTGGACCGGGTTTGGGTGGAAGTGGGGGAGGGGAGGAGGGGCATAGGGGCATAGGGGACCACGTAAAGGAAACTCAAAAATGCAGTTCTAATCCAAAAAACCCACCAAATTTTTCGAGACCCCAAATCCACCAACGTTTTTACCCCACCAACCTTTTTACCCACCAACGTTTGTTGGATGACTGTAGTGTAAAAAAAAAGGTTAGGTTGGTGAGAGGTAACAGCCCTCTCATGACAGTGTACTTTTAGTGAGTGATATGTGTACCGGGGGGTGGGAAAATGGGTGATGAAAGAGAGGAAGAAGAAAAAAAAGTGAAGTTGATGTGTGCAAAAAAACGCCTCTGGGACGCAAGGCACTGACACTCCGCGGGTGATAGAATATTGGAGTGTTGCGCTTTTGGAGCTGATTACTAATACAAAGAAAATACAGCAGATTTGGGGTGGACCGTTTTTTGTGTCTTTTAAGATGGTTTCTTGGGAAGGGTGGGTTTGGGGGTCAAGGAAGAGAAAAAACACTTGACATGTTACCTCTGTATTTACCACCTCCCCCACTCTATCCAATGAGAGCTTTTATTTAAAGAAAATGTTCAAAAATAAAGGGTTAAAAATGCAAAAAGGTCATATCACAGATGATTTTTTTTTAGCAACAAAATGCTGTGTCAAGACCCACTCTTTTTTCCCCCCCATCCCCTCTCGGGTTTTAATGCATGGAAATGCGTTGCCCTTTTAAAAAATAATTCAAAAAAAAAAAGCCACCTGATTTTGCCTGAAATTGTGATGGAGTTTAAATACCGCCAACTCCACTAAACTCCACCAAATTTCAGGCAAAATCAGGTGGAAAAAGTTTTGCAAAAGATGAAAAACTCAAACCTTTCGCACCTTTTTAAAATTGATATTGCCCTCGCACAATCCACACGAGTCAAAAGTTTTATTTTATTTTATTTTTGAAATTGGTTTTTTAAATTGTATTCACCTCCTCTGGTGGAACAGCGGCCGTGCGGACTACATCGGCGTTGTGCAGTCGCGAGGTTGCTTTGCTGACGCTGAGGTGGAAGCGGTGGTCCCAGGCTTTGTTTGTGAGGCGGACTCCTGTTGCGCAGTTGGGTATGATGCTGCTGAGGTCGAGCAGGGGGAGGAAGGCGCCCGACGCGGAGATTCTGGTCAGCTCCTTCATGAGATTCTTCTGCAGGCCCACTTCCTCGTAGACTACGGTCTCTGCTGCTTGGATGCGAACCGAGTCATCTGTCGTTTCCTTTAAGTATTTTTTCCGCAACGGATACACAGACGAATCTCTTGCCGACCCACTCCCTGCCTTCACACCACCACCAAACAACGCAAGCGAAGACAAATTCGAGCACAACGGATGCGCAGTTAACTGCAACGGCATAACCTTACTTAACTCACAAATATCGATGAACTGTGAATCCGCTATGACCTTTAACAAATAGTCCTGCCCTTTCCACATGAATGGATATGGCCGGGTCAACCCGGCACGCCACGCCACAACCGACTCAATAACACGCAACGTCGTCTGCTGCAAGCAGAAGAGCAGCTGAAAGGCTTGGCTTTGAATGTCCAACGTCGACACCCCCTTGCATGAATATCTGTAGGCAAGCTGTTTAATCGCCTGAAGTACCTCTTCCCGCTCACTGATGTGCGACAGTGTCTGCAGTGTCAACCTTTTGTGCTCCAGCATGCTGTTCGATATAAACAGCGTTGCCTGCAGATGCTCGCTGTCCCTCGCGTTCAAGAAGAACCGCTGGTACAACTTGATCTCCAGAAACGGGAAGTGCAGGTCCTTCCCCAGCTTCGTAATCAGGTTCGTCGCAATCGAGTACTGTTGCTCCAGGTGTTCCTTCGTTACTGCGGCCGAAGTCGTCATTTTTTTTAGATTTTCCGGATTGTGTGACTTCCCCCCTGGGAAGTCCCCCCGGGAGTGGGGTCTGGAAATGTTGAATGTAAACACAGGATGTAGTTGAGGGGGGGTGGGGTGGTGGTGCTAGTTGGTAGTAAGGTGTGGACTCTCTCGCGATGGTGATTTTTGTTGTGGCGGCAATCGTCTAGGGGGTAAGTCTGGTAGACTGAGTCGCCAGGGAGGGATTGTTTCGGGAACACAGAAGCGTGCTCATATCACAGAACCAACCCCCATAGACTTTATACAAATAGCAAAAATGAGCAAGGCCTAACAGTAGTGCCTAAAAAAGAAGAAGCTAACTCAGGCACAAATTGTTTGCGACGAAGACCCGAAAGAAGGGGGAGAAGTACACGTTGTGAACTTCAAGAAAAGTGTCGCAGACGGTGAACCAGAACTACGGTTCTTGGGAACACAAACGCGATTCTCTTTGCAAGCGTGCACTACATGCCTTTGAGGAACATCACATTTATGACTTCCGGAGAGTCGTGACAGGTAGTTCCTGGTCAGGGAAAAGGACTGCAATATCCTTGACTAAGGAGCACGACGGGAAGCAGAAGAACGTTCGACAGAGAACGTGGAGGCATCCAAGCGGGGAAGTGCCTCTGCCCAATTCACAGGAGGTCTGACAGGTAACGGTGTGGTGTCCACCTCCGTTTGTGTAGGATAACGTTGTTCGCGCGGCAGACACAAGAACTAGCCTAGGCGCGGAAAGCAAGGCGCGGGAAAAAAATTGATCACCTTTTGTACAGAAAACTATTTGCGCGGGCGGGAACCCTGGAGATGGTGGTACATAAAAAAATAAATGGTTCTTTCTTTTATCCCTGTGGGGTCACTTATTGTGTACGTGTCTTCCATTTGTCTTTTCACAACGAAGAAAAAAAAATGGACCCCCCACTCCCCATCCCCCAACCTTCTAAGCAAACATAGTGAACCGGAAGAAGGCAGGGAACAAAAGCCGTACAAATGCCCGCCGAGCACGGACCCGTCATCAGACGGAGACAGAAAAGCGCGTGTGTACAGAACCGGGGGCAAAATACCTATATGGTTTTCCCTGTGGTAATGCCCGCTGTATCCTCTGTGTAACGCTGATTCCAGTGGTGCGGTTCGTGTAGCGGAAGCAACGTTCCTGTGGAAAGAAAATAAATAAAGCTTGAAATACAACAGCCCACTGTGACAGTATACCAGCACATTGACCGGTGTGTAAATAAAAGTGTAGTTAGTGATGCACCTCCGACTGACCGACGATGCCAGCCCCACATGAAAGCACAAGCACCCTGCGGTCAACAACAGAAGGAATAAAAGGAAACCTACAACCTAGACCAAAAAATACAAACACATGCACGGTTCTCCTCTCAACAAAACATCAAACATACCCTTTACTCCATGGTCACGACTCATCTTAAAGCACGTATCCTTCAGGAGCTGGCGGCCGAACTGAATCTTGAAAAATCCCACCGGCTTGGGGCCGTACAGATCTACCCGCAGGCAATACGCTGTGACCTGCCCGGAGCTGTTGTGGCTGGGGGTCACCGCCATGCAGAGGTTCTCGTTGCCGGGGGTTGTGAGGACGATGCTAGCCTCTGCTGCCGAGCTCTCCTTGCGGGCGACGGTAACACGGCCGTTGGCGAAGGAGTCATCTGTTGCGAATGAGGATGCAAAGATCTCTTTTGTTCTGAGACCGTACCAGAGACGGCGCAAGAAGAAGCGACGCCCAAGAAGCATCGCACGGCACGCCATCTCGCAGACAGCCTCCAGCTCTGGAAGGTCCTCATCTTCTACGTGTTTCGTGCGTTCCACAGAAATATGCGACGTTGTCAAGTTCTCCCTCACCAACGGCGCCTCCCCATGCAACCGTTGTACCGCATAGTTCCCCACCTTCAACAGCATATTCTCGTTTGTGAAGACCCGTTTCCGCAGCCGCTGTCGGTACTCCATCACCAAGTACTTCACCTTGTTCGGGCGGAGGAAGAGAGGGTCAAGCAGCGCATTGATGAACATTGTATTAAAAAATGTCCCTGATCTATTTCCCCCCTCTTTTAATGAATGGCGTTGTGAAGAATAAGGGTAACTCAGGGGGAGGGGTGAAAATAAGAGTTTATAAGATGATCCTAAGCCTCTCGTGCTTAGTCACCTTATCATATTCGTTATCGCACAGCATCAGCTGCGTGATAACGAATGAAATAAGATGCTCGTCGTATGGCTGAAAAAAAAACGGAGCCCCTTTTTTTTTGCTATTTTTCTTGCCTCGACCCATTTTTTTTTTGAAATGGTTTCTTTCGAACGTATACTTTTCTTCTGTTTTATGTTCTTTGTTTTGTTTTGTTTATGTTTTTGATGTCCTTCTAGCTGAATAAGCCTCGTGCATTTCCCCGATGGAAAAATAAAAGATAAAAAAAGAGAGGAAAACTTGAAAAGATGGTGCGTCTTACATGCACGCATATCTCAAAGAACAAGAACGGTTGCCACAAAAGGAGAAACCATACAGTAAAAAAAAACAAAACAAAACAAAAAAAAAAAAGCAAAAAATGAAATACATGGGCTGCATAGATGCCGACAGAAACGCATCGTTCACAAGAAACAAAAAAAAAAAACAAAAAAATATTTTGTAAGAATGAATGCATCTAACTCTCACACCTCTTTTCAATAAAAATAAATTTTTTGTAAGATGAACCTAAGCAACACTGTGCTTAGTCACCTGTCCCCCCCCTAAAAATCAAATACTTTCTCTTCACAAAAGAAAGCGTGAGACAGGTTATTTTACCAAATGTGTTCCAACAGCAACAAAAAAAATCAGGCCAGCTCAGCTAAAGACTGCCAAAAAAGTAGGAAAATAAAAAATGTCATTTGTTGACGCATTTAGTGCCCCTTCTGTTCTGACCCCCCTCCACATCCCCCACCACTTCCCCTTCCCCACTTCCCCGTTTTTTTTTTCAGAAACTTACAAAGAAGTCAGATGTTAAAAAAGGTTGGTAAGTATTGTTGTTGTAGTAAACACCGCGAGCTTCGTCACTACAAAAAAAAAAGAGTTGAAATACAAAAGCCCTCTCGTGAACAGTGTACCTTGTAATGACCGGCTGTACCGGGGGGTGGACACCCAACCCCGAAAAAAGGGGGGTTTACAAGATGATCTTCCTCTCGTACTTAGTCACTTTTTAAAAAAGAAAAGTTGCAAAGGCAGATATGCCATCTTAAATGTGGGTTGTACACATCTTAGCAAAAAAGAAGAAGAAAAAATGGGACAGTACCGATAGCACAGAGAGCACTCATAAACAGGGTAGCGAACGGTTGTTGAAGTGTTCTGTCAGTCGTGAGGTACTCCATGTAATGGAGGGATGCTTCCCCCCCCCCCCCCCCCCGTTTTGGCAACCCACTATGCCTGCATCCCCTCTGTTAGTAGGCTGTGTGTTAATTTGTGTTAATTTCCCATCGCAATACAGAATAGATCACAATACAGGTGTGTTGTGATGTGTATTTTGTATTATGATGGGCAATTATCACAATACAGCTAACCACTACCCAGGCAGGGCTATTTCTAAATATGGGGTCCGGGGGGTCCAAAATCCAATCCGGGACACAAATTTTTTGGCAGATTTATTTTGTGCCAAAAACATCCTTATTTGCATTTTTGGGATTCACCCGTGCAGTGGTGGGGTCAATCTCGAAAATTGGACAATTTTTTGACCACTTAAATTTTTTGAAAATATGAGCCCGGTTGCTTATACGTGGGGCCCATTTTCGGCCAAAAAATGCTGCTCAAAAAAAAATGTCCCCTGAAAATTTTTCAGCCCCAAAACATACTGCGATTGGCATTTCCGGAATCTGTCCGCACTGTGGTGGGGTCAATTTGCAGAAATGGCCAAGTTCTTGGTTTTGGTCAAAATGAGTGTAAGGTAAAGGGGCCAAGGTAAATCCCACAACCCAGATTTTCTCTCCCAGATGCTGAAACATGAAAATGCGCGAAAACACCGGCATTTGCATTTCCGGAATCCGTCCGTTCTGTGGTGGGGTCAATTTGCAGAATTGGGCAAGTTCTTGGTTTTTGTTAAAATGAGTACGGTGCCAGTGTGATGTTAGTGTAGAGAACAAGTTTTCTAAGAAACCCCATCATAGCACCTCCGGCATGCGGCCTGGTGCGCCCTCTCTGTTTTTTCAGAAAATATCAAAAACCCCGTGTCTTGCACAATCTGGAAGAAAACTTTCCAACACAAAAAAAATCGGCAACTTTCTTCAAGTAGAAAGCCCATCACCCCTCTCTTGGTAAGTACGGTAGTACGTGCAAATTTTTTGGCAGCCCTGTATATAAGCCCCGTGCAAATTTTTTGGCAACTTTCATTTTCCAAAAATCAGGGACAGGGACAGGTTTTTAGAAATAGCCCTGTACCCAGGGTGTACAAAAAAAAATTGGTAAAATGAAGTCGTCAAAAATCCCTCACAAGCAAGAACACCATTGTTGAGTTATCATTTTTTTGGAAAAGTTGTTTTTTTTTGATTTTGAAAAAAGTGTAGTGAATTGCTATAGTTGCAGTTCTCGCCTCCCCCCCCAATCCCCCCTTTTTCGTATTTTCGACCACCGTTTTTTCCCCGACGAAGTTGAGCGTTGACTTTCCACAAATACAAAAGAAACTTCGGGTTTAAAAAAAAAATACAAAAACCTCGAAACAGAACTGATAGGAGCGGAAAAAGAAAGAGGGGGAGATCATAAAAAAAAAATATTCATTAGACTGGGGAAAGGGGGAAACCATACAGCTGCATAATGTTCTTTTGGATTTTTTTAGGATTTTTGTGATGGCATTTTTTTGCCAGTTTTAGAGCGATCCTTGTTTTATTTTTCTTTTTTTTTTGCTTTTTTTTTGGTGAGAATAGAACCGTTGTAGAGAGGGGGAGCAAGACCTCGCAACAAAAGAGAGAAAATAAAAAAAAAAATACAAATTGTCTCACAAAGAAAATGCGACCACCAATACACAAATACCCCAGACACTCTCTGCGATATTTTTCGCAGAGGGAAAAATGTGATACAACAATAAAAAAACAAAAAACAAAAAAAAAACAGCAACAAGACGAAAATAGTGGCACTGCGTACGTAAATATGCTGGACTGCACTAAGATTGGGACATTTGCCGACCGTGTGTGTACCTTGGTGTGTCACCAGAACACACTGAGTGGACCTGAACCTCAACAGTTAGCACAAAAGGTCCAACCTATTTTTACACAGCCTTTACAACGTCCTCCCATGAAAAGGATGTGTGGTGATGTGTACCTTTTTTTCCGGCGGACGCCAACTTTACAAAACTGCTGCCTTCTTTGCCTCCGACCATACGACTCAAAAGAATGTTTGAAAATGCAACAAAAGCGCTTCAAGACTGGGTTATCGAACTCCAGAGTAAAAAAGAAGAAAAACAGTACTGAACAAAAAAATGCAAAAGGTTGACGGCACCGAACAGACGCACAAAAGGTGCGGAAGCCGGACACTAAAGGATGAAGGGATTGGGCAATGTGTCCCTGAGAGAAGGGAGCTTCTTATTTTTTTGATAAATTGTTGGAGTAGTGCAGGTAGTGTTGCCACAGTTGTGCAATCTCCACTGTTTTTTTCTGTCGAACGCCAAAAAAAAGGGGGAGAACTGGACACCGTCCTGTATCTCATGGTCTATTATATGGTTACTCTATCTCTGTTGTCCTTCGTCATCTTACTCTTGTCCATTCCAAACCTTAACCTTCTGACTGAATAGAAAGAAATTTTTTGTAAGATGAATGTGGCCTCTCGTGTACATCAAAAAAAAAGGGGGGGTGGTCTTTGGTACCTATTATCTTGATCTCATTGCTGTTGTAAAACCCGAGACAACTGGGGTGGTTTGACGAAACCGGTCCAGGAGGATCGAAAGGCCCCTTAGTACGAAAAAGAGGTGCTTTTTTTTTTGCTTTGTGTTGTTTTTTTTTTCTTTCTGCTCCTCTGAGAGGGACATCGAGCAAAAAGAAGAAGAAATCCAATCGACTTGTTCTCTTCCTTCCTTTTCTTTCACTGCATACTGTTCGAGATGAAGGTTTATATTTCATGTTTTTTCTCTTTTAGTTCTGGGTTGAGACACAAAAAAAAGATAACTTTGAATGGTATAGCTGGGCCAAAAAATAAAGAACAATTTTAGTACCGTTTTTTTGTACTTCTTTTGTACTGCTTTTAGGACTGTTTCCAGCCACACCATTGAATAAAATAGGGGGAAGGGATGCTGAAAATGCGCTTGGAATGGAGGGCATGACAAAATAGCCTAGTACGGAAGCTGACGCCATTGGAAAGAGATAGAACAATTTGGTGTTTGACTTTTGTCCACTCGATTATCCCAATGGACTGGGTGTGTGTATGTTTCAGACTGTGGCTTTTTTTCCCCTTCGTCTTATTGTCATTAGAAACCTCCAATTTGGGGGGGGGCAGCTGAACCGTGGAATAAATGTGACAGGCATAGCCAGGGGTCAAGTGTATGTACTAAAACAAAACCTGCCTACACTGAAAAAAAAATAAAAAGGGAGTGAATTTTGATAACGCGCAGTGAGGTGGATGCAGAGGCACGAAATAAAATGAAAATAAATACAAAAAAAGTGTTGCGCCAAAAGATTCCCCCAACGCAATGTGGTAAAAAAAAAAAGAGCGCACATCGTGAAAAAAAAAATGAAAAAAAAAAAAAAAAAATGAATAAACAAATGAAAAGATAAAGATGAATCTCTGCTGAGCCATCTAAAAAAAAAGTTGATCGGGGAGAGAAAAAAAAAATGAAGCTGAACCGCAAAACGCCTCTGCGGAGGCACTAACAAAAAATATGTTTTTTTTGGGAGAAGAGAATAGGGAATATGAAGGGGAAAAAATAAAAGTGAAGTTTTTTTTTGATAACGTACAGACTGATTGAAAATTGGGGGTTTGCTTTTTTTTTTGCCGATTTGGTTTTGCTTTGCAGACAACCTCTTGGGCGAAGGCACTGTGCCACCCCTAATATAAAAAAAAAGAGGGGGGGTTAGTAAGATGACTGTACTTCCGTTGCGCTCATTCTACAATAAAAGAAAAGTTTATAAGATGACCCTAAGCCTCTCGTGCTTAGTCACCTTACTACAGGAAGAAACCTTATAAGATGCATGAGCCTCTCGTGCGCACACAATCTTAGAAATGGTGATGAGATGAATTTCCCCAAAAGCCACACCGAAAAGTACTGATTTGAAGACACACCTAAAAACAACCCAAAACAAAAATAGAATCTGACTTCAGGATAATTGACAAATGAACAAAAAAAAAAAAAGAGAAGTTGAAAAAATGCAAACGCCTCTCACCGTTCAAGGCGGACACAGAGGCACTGGTTCTCCGCGGGTTATCGAACCCCCAGAGAGCACTTCATTGGTATGCACACGGTTTACCACCGAGAGAGGTTGTAGGCAGGTACATAATCAATGAGAAACTAATATATATTATTGACGTGTAATATTTTTGCCTTTATTTCACGCACAGCCCCAAAAAACCCCGAGGAGTGGTTTTTTTCCCCGAGGGCGCAGCCCGAGGGGAAAAAATACCACTCCGAGGGGTTTTGGGGCTGTAAGTGAAATTAAGGCAAAATATTACACCAACAATACATTTTTTTATTGCACAACGGGGCACTTTTATTTCACAACCCGGGGGTCTGCTAAACGCTTAGTTCTCAAGGCTTACGTTCATCGTATCAACTTCCCTTTGGTGTTGGGGTTATCTTCATTCAAATTTTTCTCTTTTCGAAATATCTTTATCTCCTGTATCACAACCTTGCAGAGTTGCTGATGTCCGACCTAAACACCATTGAGGCAGATGGAGTGGCCACTCCACAGGCAGCACTGTTCCCGTAGGTGGGCACACCCCACCCCCACCAGCCACATCCGCTTCCATCTAAGGTGAAACAGGTGAAAAAATCCCTCAGATGGTCAAAATATCCAAATTTTGCGTTTTTTTGCATTTTTCGGTACCCCAAGACCCCACCCAGGAGTCGAAATCAGGGCGCGCGCTAACTTTTCGGAAATTTCCCGAAAAAATGGATATCGGGTCCAAAAAAATGTACCTACAGGAAGTATGTGAAGGGGGGCAGAAAAATCAGGGTCATGTTACATTTCCGAGAAAATCCCGGGCTGTGGTGGGGGATATACGGAAAAATGGACAAAATTTTGGTGACTTAAATTTTCACAAAATATGAACCCATACTCGTAAACAAGGGTCATTTTCAGGTCTTTCGGACAGCCAGTACACAGTACACAGTACACAGTACACAGTACACAGTACACAGTACACAGTACACAGTACACAGTACACAGTACACAGTACACAGTACACAGTACACAGTACACAGTACACAGTACACAGTACACAGTACACAGTACACAGTACACAGTACACAGTACACAGTACACAGTACACAGTACACAGTACACAGTACACAGTACACAGTACACAGTACACAGTACACAGTACACAGTACACAGTACACAGTACACAGTACACAGTACACAGTACACAGTACACAGTACACAGTACACAGTACACAGTACACAGTACACAGTACACAGTACACAGTACACAGTACACAGTACACAGTACACAGTACACAGTACACAGTACACAGTACACAGTACACAGTACACAGTACACAGTACACAGTACACAGTACACAGTACACAGTACACAGTACACAGTACACAGTACACAGTACCGTGACTTCACCGGCCAACATCGGAAAACACCGGCAAACCCGCAAACCCGAAACATGGTCAAAATCAGGTGGAATATACATAAGCACATCATGGGGGGGTAGGGAACAGGTAGCGCCGCAGGCGCACGGTACCCAACTTTTTTCTTTTTTCTTTCCCCTTTTCTCTGCTTTCTTTTGATTGCGCGAGCCGATTGCTCTCCACGGTGGGGTCACATGTGTGTCCAAAAACTATCTGAAGTGCCCTTACTGTACAATATGGGATTCTCTGATTTTCTAAAGGAAATCGTGTAATCAAAAAATTTTTGTACCGCGAAAAAACCTCGAAAAAACCGGGTGAGGGTGTGGATTTAGCGCGCGCCCTGGTCGAAATTTTCCGGGGAAAAAAAATTTTTTTTTCCCGATTTTTCGGATTTTTGCTAAGGCGCTGGCCCATACAAACCGGGTTTTTGTACAGAAAATGACCGGGGAATAAATATGTGATGCTCAAAACATCAAAATTCTTGCTTTATTTGCATTTTTGGGTCCATCTGAGCCCAAAAAAAATTTTTTTTTTCGGCCGAAAATTTTGTCTTTGCGAAAAAAAAAAAAAAAATCGAGCAGTGAAATAAAGAGTGAAATAAAGAAATAAAGCCTTTTTTATTTCACTGCCGTTTTTATTTTTCTACAGGAATTTGTTAGGGGAGTGAAATTAAAGTGCCCCGACGTGCAATAAAAAAAAAAATCCCCCTTTTTTTCCGTTTATCGCACTGCAAAATTGTCATAAAATAACAACAACAATTTCCAGGCAGGTACCTTCCATCGATTCTATTTCCTCTTGTCAATGCTTGGTATATATTTTAAAAAAAAATCTTGGAGACTTATGTACCTCACGGCACAAAAAACAGGTGCAAGGAAAATTGTGCATCTTACAGAGAGCACGTAGTGCACAGAAAGAAAGAGGGAGGGAGGGAGAGAGAGGAAGAATGTTGTCCCCAATACACACTGCCACCTCGCCGCTATCTCAGTACGGATGGGGGAAAAGAAAAAGAGGAAAAAGGAAAAAAAAAGGAAAAACCTGAAACTGATCAAACGTAATTTTAACAGAGAGGGGAGGAGGGGAAAGAAAATACAGCTACAGCAGACCCCTAAAAAGACCCACAAGTGCTATGCCAGGGCAATGTCGAAGCAGAACGTCGCGAATGTCTGTTTTATTATTTTCAAAATCATACTTTATATTCTACTGTTTTACGAAATGGCACGCTCGGTCGAGCTCATGCAAAGGGTGAGGCGTGAGTGTTCCGTACCGTAAGAGAACGGAGGCGGTTCACAACCACTCAGATCACTTCTTCCCCCAGCCTTTTTTTCCTTAACGGCCTATGAATAGTGGGGTTCCCGGACCCCTAAAAAACCCTAAAATACATACCCGAATGTTAGTCTCCCTTCTTGACACTGGCTTCTGCGGTACTGTCGGCGGGACGAGAGGGCTTTCAAACGCAGGGCGCAGCAAATCCTCTCTGTGGCGCATTTCCTCTATCTCGCAAATCCCTTTTTGCCATTTGTCCGACACCGACCGGGAGAGGTATCTTGTACAGACCTCGGGATCTGATAGAGACGCCCAGACACGGATCAGAAGCACCAGGAAGTCACGCTCACTTTGGCCTCTGTTTGGGGGCAGCTCCATGTCGTATGCCATTAAACCTCCTTCTTCACGCTCGATCATAAGACGGAAGGCGTTTGGGGCATAGCTGGGGGGGACAACGCAGGTGACGAGGTGGCGACGGTCCATTTCAGCAGAAACAAAGGGCTCGGTTTCTGTGTCACTGCGACGCAGTTTTAGCTTTCGTTCTGTCAACGTTAGTACCGACTTCTGCTGTCTCACCGTCGGCAGATGCGACACAATGACATCGACAGCGGCATACCCAATAATCGTTTTCAGCAGTGTCTCTAACATAACCTCTCCCCACCTCATCCGCACCGCCTCTGTTTCGTGCTTAGGTCCCTTAATGCCCTTCCAATTCACTGGTGTACCTACCACCCGGAACTCACAATGTGCGTCGTCAACATTCCCCGTAATGTAGTAAGGGTCTGCCGTCTTTACATCCGTCCAGGAATCGTCGCCGTCCCCACCGTAACGCTTCTGCCAGATAAAGGAGGACTTCCCTTCAGCGCCGTTTCCTTTGAAATGACTCAACAGGGGTGTAGTAGTGCCCACCTCTGCTCGGTTCCCCAGAGGGAATGCGAGCGTCGTGAACACATTGTTTTCGTCAACATGAGAATCGTTTGTCGGTGATTTGAACGTCCCCGACCTTTGCCTCGGAGACGGGCACGTCGCAACGGAGAGCCGCCTACTCCTTCCGGTTTGCGTTTGTGGAATCGGATCGGATGGGTTTTTGAGGAATGAAGAACCCCGTTTTCTTCCGACCGGTGTTTTAGCGGCTCCTCCTGCATCAACAGAAAGCATCATGGGTGAAGAAGGTGACGCGCAATTCGATGAAACGGACGCAGGCGAAGTAGGCCGCATCATTGTAGCCGACCGATGCCTCCGCCCACCCCCTGCAGGCGCAACACCGAGAAGGTTGTTACCCCCTTGCGGTGCATCCACGGTGACAGACACCATGGTCTTCTTAGGCTCTGCCTTAGGCGATGCTGCCGGCTCCTCCGTCTGCAAGGTAAGCAACGGTAGGTTCGGCTTGCGGAGGGACGTTGCAGACCTGGTGCGCTTTGCCTTTACCCCGCCGCCGCCGCCGCTGCTCTCCCCTTCTGTGCCAGGAATGGCCAGGGTTGTGCCCACCTTGCTAACAGAGCCGCGTCGTTCTCTGCCAGGAACCGATAAATTTGCTTCTGGTTTTTTGAATAAGCCTGAGGCACCTCGGGGGCTCGGCAGTGGGCTCGGAAAGTTTGTTGATAAAGTGCGTGGGGAGGTGTATGAAGCGATTCCGGTGTTGGCGGTTGATGCGGATCTAGCGCGGCCTTTGCGTGGTGTGGCGCCCCCGTCTGCAGACTTCTCTGGGGACCCGAGAAGCGAGTTTGTGAACTTCGCAGGGCTGTTCGAGTTGACGTTGAGCTTTGAAAAGGATGCGGTCCGTTTCCTCGGCTTTGCAACAGGGGAGGTGGGCGGCTCTTCGCTGGCGGACGACGCATCGTCGATTGGAATCGGGAGGGTCAACGTCGACACCACTGTCGGAGACGGCGCACCATCACTGGACGGACGCGATTCATCGTACGACGACACACTCAACACAAACTCCCCATCTGCAACCGCATGCGCACCGGGCCCCACCACTACTTCATTACTGTTCAGCGGGAACGCATCTTTCGTTTCCCGCGACGCTACCCCAAGCGACCCCACCACCGGAGTCCCAGTATCTATCGTCAACTGAAACTCCGACGCAGCCGGCGCAGAGTAGGTCACCTCTACGGGCCCAACCGGGAGGTCGGTTGTTTCTGTGGAGGTGGACGACTCTGCGTCGCTGTGCACGACGTCGACTGGTTCGGGTTCTTCTTCTTCGATGTCCACAAAGGAGGTCGGCGACCCTTCCGACCGGCTATGCGCCCGCGCAGCAAGCGCCGCACGCTTCGAGAGACGCGGCATGGGCTCGACGTCGCTGTCGTCGCTGGCATACCCCCTGGAGTTGTAGTAGCTTGCCGGGAGCTCTGCGGCAGGCAGGGCCGGCATGGCGGGGGGCATCTCAGCACTCCCCTCCGAGACAGTCTCCACCGGCGATGTCTCTGGTGTGATCCCATTCTCATGCGTCTCCACCACCTGCTCCTGCTCCTGCTCCACAGAGGGCGACACATAGGTCGACTGCGTCTTCCGCACCTTCGGACTCCCAAAGGTCCCCGAAGACGACCGCTTAACCGGCTTCCCCCTCGCCTCCGGTGGTAATGACTTTCGTGCGCGAACTGAAGGAGACGGAGACGGAGAAGCCAGCTCCTCCGGAGGAGGCGGGCTCAGCGTAGAGTGCCTAGGCGACGTGGAGGCGGAGGTGTTCGAAGAGGACCCCATCTTCTTGAAGGAGAGCGAGTGGCTCAGCTTCGGAGAGCCGACACGTGGTGTGGAGGCGACCTTCAGGGTGGAGGACATGAGGCGGTCGCGAGACTGCTTAGGGGTCTTCACAGTGCCTAGTTCCTGCACAACTCTTGTTCTGTGGAGGGGGGGTTTGAGGTAATGAGGGATTAAGGAGGAGTTGAAATGCTTAGCAGCTCGGTTGTGTTCATATAAAGGGTGGGGGTGTTCGAGTGTTCCGTACCGTAAGAGAAATTGGTGGCGTTGGAAAAAGGTTGAAATACAAAGCCCTCTCGTGAACAGTGTACCTTTGGTATGACCGCGGTTGTACCGGGGGGGTGGACACCCCAACCATGCAAGTCCAGTACATCCATTTCGTGGTTTACATTTGATAAAAAAAAAAAGAAGAAATTGCATACCCTCGCTCATGGAAAATCTGCTTGGTGCCCCTTGAGATGATCGGGATCCCCACGACACGCAGCTTGAGCCCCACCTCTTGGGAGGTGGGGGTGAAGTGCTCCTTCTTCGAGACCTATATGTATGTGAGGTAATTTTTTTTTTGAATTTTTCTCTCCCCCCATTTTTTACATACCGCAGTCCACTTCGAATCAACGAAGACCTCCCAGAAACATTCTATTTTGACTTCCTGGTTTTGGATGATCCACTTCGCTTCGAGACGACCGTTCACCAGCACCGCTTCGTCTGACCGCGAGCTCGGGCTTTTAATCAAATCCTCATCACTCCACACAACCTTTTCACCAAAGGAAACTCCAAATCGTCTGATCGACTGCATCACCAACCCACTAGAGCAGGTCAGGGGCACGACATTCCACGGCATCGTTGCTGTGAAATTGAGAGATTTGCCCACATCACTACGGGTCACTAAATACGACTCTGCATCGCCTACAGTACGCATCCTACCTGCACTGGAGACTGTCTCCCAGAGGAAGTGCGTTCCTGCGAGACACTGCTGGGCGAGAATGTCCTTTGCGCGGAGAACATCAAATTCTACGACATCAGACGGAAACGAAAGCTTTGCCGGAGTCGGCGTATCGAACACCCCTCCAGGGGGAACACTGTGCGACCGTTCTGGCTTGACAAAGGTCTGAGAGAGGTCCGTGTCAACAAACATCCCACCCCCATTCGAGCAGGACCTCTTCAGCACCCCCCGTTTATCCATCCGTGGACCGATCAAAGTACTCTTTGCTGTTACCATTGAACCCTCCACACCATCGCGTCGTACAGGGGTATAGCGCACTGCGATGACACAGTTCAGATCATCGTCACTCAACGGACGATGCCGGTTGCGTGGATCAGAGGTTTCTTCTTCCCATTCACAGTCCGGCCCTGCAAGGCTGCTGGAGAGCGTAACGGTAGAAGGTGAGGTGCCATCTTGGAGACTCACCCTTCCCCATTGAACCAGAGAAGCCCCTTCATCACCTCCGGTGTAGTCTACATGAAGGCGGAGTGTGTCGCCTGTGTATGGTGAGCCTGCAATGCGTATTTTCGCTTGTGGGCGGGTAGGGGTGATGACACCACTTCGCACAACCACCGCCTTTCCAATAAGGCCGTCGCAACGGTGCGGGGTGACTCTACAGACAACGAGATCACCGACGTCCGCTGCAGTCAGCTTGTATGTGAAGTTCGCCTTCTTCTCCTTCTGAAGAAGTGAATCATAGGACGGCCCCGTAGGAGTGACAGGCGAGGTGATCGGCGGGCTGTTGCTACTCAAAAACCACTCCACGAGGTGCAGCCCCTCCCTCCCGCCCACGAATTTGTAGCTGAGACGCAGGGACTTCCCTTCTTCGCACGGTCCTATCAACGCAACGTCTGTCAGCTCGGGCTCCCCATAGACGACAGTGGGGGACATTACCGTTACAGGGCGGCCCCGCCTCCCTTCGTTGTTCACTGGAGTCACGCTGACAAGAAGTTGGTAGCCCGCATCGAATTCTTGCGGGGTGATGCTGCTGCCTTTGCAGCTTTTTGTTGCCCCGGTGATAGGGTTTTTCCATTCATAGATATGCGTGCCAGGGAGTCCTCCAGTGAAGATGCCTTCAACGGAAATGGGTTGGCCTACTACCGCAATTTCAGAGGAGAACCTGAGGTCCGTAAACGCGGGCGGTGTGGAGAGGACAAGAGAAGGGAGGGTCACCTCGTCGGAGCAGCCAACCTCCCCGTCGTCTCGCACCGGGGTGTACACCGCTGTTATCATATGGTCAACGTCCTCTGCCCTGAGGGTGTACGAAATGCCGCTTTCCTGCGGGATCTTCTTCTTCGCGGCCCCCTTCTTTTTACGGTACCACACCACCGAAGAGGCACCTTCCACACCACCTTGGTACTGCACATTGAGGGTCGCCGTTTCACCAACAAACGGCTCTCCAAGCAACTCCAGTCCACTTACCGAAGGCATACACGGTGCGACCGGGGAGGTTACATAATAGAACATCTTGCGGTACCATCCACCCTCATAGACGAGAACCTCTGCACGGAGGTGGCGGCCTACTTCAGTGGCGGCAGGGGTGAAGGTATGGGAGGATGCGTCTTCGATGATCTCCCAATCAAAGTTTTCGGCAGAGCGGAGCCAGCGGATGTGCAGAATGTCTTCCGCACCGTTGCTCGCGTCTGCGGTAGCTTCGCTGCTTGGGGGAACATAGAGGTGGGTGTACCTGCCTCCATCAGGGCCTTCTACAGCAGGTTCGTCGCATACCACCTCACCATCCACCACATAGCGGTACAATGATTCCCCAGGGGTGGTGTACAATGTGGAGACAAATTCGTCGCTGTCTGGGGAGCTTCGCATTGCAGTGCAGATAGGTCTCGCTGGAGATGATTGTGCGGAAGCAGGTGAACCAGGGGTGTCTCGTCTCCGGACCTCGCTCGAAGATTCCATCTCAATGAGGGTCCCAAAATCGTTGAGGCCGGTGAAGAGGTGGACCGATTCTGCTTTGCCTTCTACGCGGAATTCAACTGGAGGAATGTGTTTGTTGTAGAAGGGGCGGGTTGTGTCGAGCTTTGCGCGGCGGTCGATGACAGCGAGGTTTAACTCAAGCTGCACACCTTCTTCCACAGCGCGCTTCTTTTTGCGACGATCTGCATTGCGCACATCAATACCAAGCATCTCGAGGAGGTCCGAGTCTTCCTTCTGTGAGCGTGTCATATAGGCCTCTGCAAGCTTGACTGTCTCGGAGACGGAGAGCCATCCGTCCCAGGTGAAGCCCTCCTTTACGGCGAAGGAGACCTTGCCTTTGATGCGGATGGCGTCCCGGTATTCGTCTTCGAGGACAGCTTTGTTGTCGATGCGTTCGGGGGCGGAGACGGACAGTACCATGGCGCGGTAGGTGGGGAGGTCTGCTATGGGGTTGCCAACGAGGTTGACGGCAGCCAGGGCCGGCAGGGAGGGGAAGCCCTTCAGGGTGCGCAGGTCGTTGTGGTGCAGGGACAGGATGCGCAGCGAGTCCAGCGTGCACAGCCCCTCCAGCGAGCGGATCTGGTTGCTGCTCAGCGTCAGCGTCTCGAGGCACGGCAGGCCGGACAGACCGTTCAGAGAGGTCAATGAGTTTCCAGTCAAATACAAATGCCGGAGGTGCGGGAAGCCTGAGAAAAGAAAGGTTAACTTTAACAAAGTTGAAGTACAATAATTGGGTAAATGCCCCCCTACCGGGTGGACCCTCAACCGTCCATTTCGAGGTTACTGTAACATCAGAAAAAAAAAAATAGTTGGGGTAAGCGTTTAAAAAGGGGCATACGAGTAACTGGAAGCGTATTCGGTGAGGGAGCCTCCCACAAAAACTCGCAAGAGATAATGCCGTTGATGGAGAGGTCGAGCGTGCGCAGGGTCGCGAGGGGGAGCGACTCCTCAAACTGCGTGGTGTCGTGCTCGCGCATGTAGAGGTACGCCGCACAGCAGGCCTGGTCGGTGGCCATCTCCTTGTTGCTGATGGAGGCGGCAGAGGCGCTTAGCGAGCGTTTCCTTGCAGGCGCAGGGGGGAGCTGGGAGGACGCCTTGCGGGTCACATTGATGCCGTTCGCTCCATTCGCTTCGGCAAAGAAAGACCGTTGGCTGGCTGGAAACTGCTGCGGGGAGCAAAGCTTCGGTGTCCTTGGCGAGTCTGTCAACGGGTGCACATACCCAGTCGAATGCCTCGACGACTTACTAGAAGTCCGCTGCAACGGAGGAGCATTCGCCCATAGGTCGGGCACGCGCATTGTACAACCCTCACCTCACCACTATGTAAAAAGAAAATCTCAAAAAAAAAAAGAGAAAAAAAAGAGAGAAAAACAATCGGGTTCAGAAAACCCACCGGGGGAAAAAAGCTCGTATGATCCCCACCCCAACCCCTCTCTTTTATGGTCCAATTGTGGAATGGGGTTGGGGATTTCCTGGAATGTGTAAGGTGGGTGGGGGAGAGAAAAATACAGTGTGAATCACATTGAAAAACCCAATATGGCTCTTTGAAATAAGCAAAACGTGGCGAAAAACTAGGCGAAAAGCACAACCCAATTTTGAGAAATTGTGTGTGGTTTTCGCTCCGAAACATTTCGCGGACAATGTATGGTAGATATCAATAGCTGAGTGCGGAGGTACGCGTGAAAAAAGAGGGTATTGCCGAGCTCTCTTGGGTGGCCGCGTCTGTTTGGTCTGGTGGGGATGACAGTTGGATGAACGCTGTTCCAAAAACGCAACAAACCGGTTGTTTGGAAAGCGAGTGGACGGCAGTCCATCATGTCTGAGGATATGAAAGAACAGGTACACGAGGTACACGAGGAACACATGAACGCATCCGTGGAAGTCTTCTTTGCAACCTTCGCAGGCAACGTGCGGCAGAGTTTCTGCACTGCAAGAAGAATCAGACTGATTCGCGAGGTTCAACCTCAGAGAGAGTGGCAAAGCAGAGGGCGGCTTACAAACTAATGTTTATCAAAAAGGCTTTCGCGGAACCATTCAGCAAAGTTTTGATGGAAGGAAATAAAAGCTATGTGAACAAAAACGAAAGAGCCCAAACCACCCCAACGCCGTAGTTTATCATCTTTGACTACAAGCCAAAGGGGAAACTCCCTGTCCACGGAGAACAGGTCGGTCAGCTCTACTACAACCAAGGTACGTCCTCACTCCTCGGGTGCTGTCTATACTGGTTGGAAAGGAGCGACGTGAAAGGGCACAAAGTAAATTTCTTGTTGCGCTGTACCAACCACGACTCAGTGGTTACTGTCGAGCTGATTTTATACTTAGATGGTGTGTATTGCGTTTGTGGAAGCAAGAAAAAAAGGCCCTGTCTTAAGACACGTTGCGAGGTTTTGTTGTTTTTTTTTGAGCTAAGTTACAAAATTGTAGGATACTACCAAGTCTCACTGTGCTTTAGTACCAAAAACAGAAAAAAGACACACTCGAAACACAATGAGAGTTGTGGAAATGGGTTGTGTTCGCAAAAAAAAAAAAGGTCCTCATTCATTCGCACTCCGAGAGAAGAAAAAAATAGGTTTCCACTACAAACCCTTCAAACGTGCATCACCACCACCATCCAAAAACAGAGCTATTGTTGGTATGCAGACGTCTCTCTCTCTCTTTTTCTTTCTCTCTTGGTGCTCCAGGAGGGGCCGATATTGAGAGGTCGCTGACAGGTCGTTGCCATAGGGGAGGGTCATTTTTTAACGGCCCTTAGCGATTTTTTGGTGGGGCACACACACAGACACAGTGGCCCATACGGACCCTCAGGGTACACGAAGTAACGGGTGGTACATGTGGTATTACATGTAACTTTTGTTACATGTGGTACAGGTGGCGAAATCAGGTAGTGGTACAATGGTTTTGGGGGTGGTTCTGGGCAGCTTTCGGCGGTGATTTCTGGTAAGACCTAAAAAATCCTCAAAAATCGTTGTGAAAATTATGGTGGGTGGGTTTTTTACACATCGACACACGTAACATGATCACATGTACATGTAACTGTTACATTACATGTGAAGTTACATGTCATTTACGTAACGGTTTTTCACATGTAACATTCCATGTAATGTAACTTACTTCACCGCCGTGTGCTCCCCAAACCCCGGGGTACCCCGCGCGGACCCTACACGACGGTGAAGTAAACTGACATGTGCCACCTAAAAATGACATGTACTTAACAGGTCATTTCACCTGTGGCACATGTCACTTTACATGTCAAATGACATGTGGCTAACATGTAAAAAAAGTTACACGTAAATCACAATGTAAGGGGACAATGGGATATACTCCGGACATGGATACCCACACAGAATACACGGTTACCCAGACATCTGTCAGGCAATCACTGATTCACTTCACACAGGTCGGGCAGGCGCTGCCTGCCCATCCTCTTGTTCCTGTCTGCTATCGATTCCAGGTTCAGAACGTTCAGACGTTTAGTCAAAATGCTTTGAGTGATGACTCCTTTTGGGATACACAAAACCACACCAAGCGCGATCGCTGCTTCGGCAACGTGTCGAAATCAGCAGCGTCACACAGCCCTGAGTCCCTCAAAGCTGGAGGTGATTTCTACTACCACAGCTGGTCTGTGAACACATTCACAGACCAGCTGTGAAGCGGCAAAGAGTCGTTCAAGCTGGGATGCACAAGATAGAACGTGTGGATTTTGCACTTTTGACCACCACATATTATGTACCTGTGTACCTGTGTACCTGTGTACCTGTGTACCTGTGTACCTGTGTACCTGTGTACCTGTGTACCTGTGTACCTGTGTACCTGTGTACCTGTGTACCTGTGTACCTGTGTACCTGTGTACCTGAAAATGGCTAAGTACTATTAAAAAATGACCCACCCCCCCCCCGATATTGACAGGTCGCTGACAGGTCGTTGACTCATTTCCTTTTGCACCATCTCTATTTTCTTTTTTTTGGAGCAAAAAAAATTAATCCACATTTATAAACACCACCTACCGCTCTTCGAAAGCCCCCTCCCAAAGGAAATATTTCTCAAGGCTTGGGGGTGACCATGGGGCAGGATTCATCGGCACACCACTCAGAAAGAGACCCATCGTACATTTGGATTGGGCAGTCCCAGCCGAGTTGGGTGAGTGCGAGGAAGACGGGGATGGTAGCGCTGATCCCTGCCCCGCAGTATGTCGTGAGGGAAGCTGGCTGCTCGGTGACGCCTGACGCCGCGAAGAGCTTCTGCACTTCCTCGTTGGAGACAAAGGTGTCGTGGTCGTCTGCGTTGAGCATGGCGAAGGGAGACACATTGATTGCCCCCGAAATATGCCCTGCCTTCCCCCACATAGAATTTGCCCCATCAAAGCTTGGTTTGGGTAGTGCATGAATCACCGGATGGCCCTCCCCTTTCGCAAGCGCCTCCTGCACCGCTTCCTTTCCAACAAACGCGTTTTTTTTAATCAAATCCTCCTGTGGTGTTAAAATTGTTGGCTTAAATGTAGTAGTGTCCGGTCCTTCTGCAGTTTCCCCCCCTTCTGCTGCCCATTTCGCGAGGCCTCCGTCGAGAACACTGTATTGTCCTGCGTAGCCGGAAGCATAGAGCATCCACCAGACGCGTGTTGCCCAGACAGGCTTGGAGGTGGCTTGGTGGTAAAGGATGAGGTGGGTGTCGTTGTCGATGCCCTTAGATTTGCCAAGGCGGGAGAGGAATTCAGATGGTTCAAGCATCATGAAGGTGAGCGGGTTCCCGTATGTGTCGCGGTCGACCTCTTCGGGGCCCTTCGAGAAGTGCTCGATGTCGAAGAACTCTGCACCCTTGATGTGCTGCTTTTCGTACCCCGCACGGCCGGAGACGACCGCATAGGGCTTGCGTGCGGCAGTGTCCAGCACCGTCGTGCAGTCGAAGATGCGCACCTTCTTGTTTACACCAATTTGCTCGCGTAGCCAAGTGCTATTAACGATAGACCTAGAGAAGCGACTCATGTTGTGTGTATTTTCCTGGATGGGATTGGAGAATGTTGTGTGAGATTAAACACTGAAAAAATGTTGTATAGAAGGAGTCGGGGGTAATACAGCTACAGGAGAATTTACGGCTGCATTACCACCCCTTTTCCCCAAAAGCAAGGTGGCAGTTTTGATGCACCAGACGCACACTCCTTTTTATCTGACCTTGAGAAGTAGACTGCAGCCGCCTTGCAGAAGCAACTCTCCTACACGACCACAACCACTGCTGCACAACACGAGTCTCGTACGCAGGCAGGCGCGACCGAAAAGTGCTCTCAAAAAGGGGTACCCCCTCAAGTATGCTACAGAGTGAACACGGCGCTCTGCGGTCGCTGTATTTGGCCCATCTTGTGACGCGGTTTCTCACTGACATCCACGGGAAGGTGTGCACCTTCTTTAGCAACGAGAAGATGAACCGGACAGCCCAGGCAAGGACAGCTGATGAACAGTTGGTTTTCCCCCGTTCTGACGCCCTTTGGATGTGCAGTTCTGGGTCCCGACCTGGTTCCTGATGTGGAATACTACCAAGAAGTACAAAGATGAAAAAGGGGGAGGGGGAGGGGGCAAAAATCGCGAAATGGAAAATGTGGGGGGAGAGGGGTTGAACTGTCGAACGCTTTCCACCCCCCAGAGCGTATGTTTTTGTTGGTGTTTTACACCTGCTGGTATAAAGATCTGCACTCAGTGTCGGCAAAAAGCCTTTTGTACTACAGAAGGTGTTGATGCAGATCGTCCTCAACCCTTGAGAGTAACTTTCATTTCTTCACACATTTCACTATTTTCCAATTTCACGTGTGAAGGTGTTTTTCTTTCTTTGAAATTGTTGGAATAGTGTAGTTGCCACCTGTGCAAGCTCCACTGTCCCTTTGTTCACTCTTTCTTTTTAAATGATTGATGCTAAAGGAAATAGTGTCACAACGCTCTCTAAAAATCTGTTCGCACGCATGACACTAAACAATATTTTTAACTTGTCCTACCCTACCTATTCATTGCCTGGAGGGGGTACGGGGCGGCAGTGCGGTCTCGCTTGCCCAAACTGTTAGTGCATCGGCACTACCTATTTAATTTTGAAATTTTTCTTGCTAGCCGGGAAACTACCACTTTTTTTTTTCTGTTTCTAGAAAGGGTATTAAACCCCCCTCCCAACTATTGTTTACATACAGGTATTGTTTACATATAATTATTCACAGCTATTATTTACATCCAATTACTATTTACATTCGAATTATTTATTTACACCCCCTTTTTTTTGCCGGTTTTTGGTGACGGGGTGCGGATTCGTGACCAAAAACACAATTTTTTGGAATTTCCGGAATCTGTCCAGAAAATGGTGGGGTCGATGTTGAAAATTGGACAATTTTTTGACCACTTAAATTTTGGAAAATATGAGCCCGGTCACTAGGTGGGGCCCATTTTCGGCCAAAAATTTTCACAAAATTCGAGTTTGTAAAATTGACCCTACACCCACATCAATTTCAATACTATACCTCACTTCACCTTCGGTTACCCTACAGGGGAGGTGTGGAAAATGTAAACAATACATGAGTGATAATTATTTACATGTACTATTTACATTTAAATTATTTACATGTATTATTTACATGCACGAATACTATTTACATAAAAATATGTAAACAATAGCTGTGAGGGGGGTTTAGTTAGGTTTTTTTTTTTCCGGCCAAATCTAGCATGAGTTTTTCGTGACCGACGATGCACTGATATCATCACAATCGTGGGAGGGGAGTGTCCCTCATCGAATGATAGTTACTGTTCTTTATTGGTCCACAATTTGCGAACAACATCATTGATTTGGTGTGACAAATGGGGATGGGGAAAAGAGCACGATTATTGACAACAGAAAGGAAAGCACTGCAATGAGGGGGAGTCAACAGGAGGGGAGAGTCCTGGTCTCAGGCTAGAGAGACCACGAATACATAAGCTGGTCAGGCAGATGTATCAATTTTTTTTGTTTGTTTTTTTTTGGAAAAAGAAAGTTTCATGTACCCATTAATAAAAGTCCGTGAGGTTACAGCCAGTAAATTTTACCTCTTAAAAATAGCATCATCCTCGTTGGTGCGGATTGTATGGGCTGACAGTACAAAAGGGAGATGGATACAGCCAGTACATTTTACCTCTCCTGGTATTAAATGTAGCATTATCCAAACACAAATAAAAGTGAAGTTGATAGTGCAAACGCCTCTGGGACGCAGGCACTGACACTCCGTGGGTTATCGAACCCCGGAGTGATGCGCATGGGAAATAAAAAATATACAGATTCTGGGCTGACTTTTGTTTCCGTGGTTTCGAGCTGCCTGCTCCTAGACCACCTCGACAAAACCCTGCGGCAGCAAACTCAGTAGGAGCAAAAAAAAGAAAAAAAGAAAAATCTTAACGTACACTCTCTGTTGATTCTAAAACGGGGGAGGGTAAAAAAGGCGTGAAAGGTAAATTGGGGAAGAGGCTGAAAAGTTGGAACGCTTCCTCACCCCAGATCACACACATTTTTTTTTTTTTTTTTTTTTGAAAAATCAGCCCCTCCGCTACGTTTTCAGATTTTTTTTGAGTTCTGTTGCGGGTGTTTTTTTTCACCCTGCGCCAGTGAGTCTTATCCAGGGATTCAGATTTCAAAATAGGGGGTCAGCTGTTTTTGTGCCCAAAAAATTTTCAGCACTGCTGACCAGGTACATTGGGAACATAGGGAACTGTATTTTTTTTTGCGAAGCAAAAAAAAAATCAAACAAATGGCGCCGCAGGCGAAAAAAAATATAGGGTACAGTGTAAAAATCTAGCTTTTTACAGCACAGAGTCACACATCGAATCCTTTTTTGCGGAGCAAAAAAGGAAATATCATGGATGTCCAAAGTACTTGAAGTACTTTTTTCGGATTTTTTATGGTACTTGAAGTACTTGACCCCCCTTTTTTTTCCTCTCAAAATGACAGTCAAGTACTTGAAGATTGATCAAGTACTTGACAGAAATCAAGTACTTGATACCCTATTTTTTTTTCTCGTACTTTTTTACTTTTTTACCCTCTGGCAGAGTCTGTCAAGTACTTGTTTTCGCAAAAAAAACGTCAAGTACTTGATCAAGTACCCACTTTTTTTTTGTACTTGATCAAGTACTTGACGTTTTTTTTGTGAAAAAAGTACTTGACAGAGGGAGAACAAGTAAAAAAGTACTAGAAAAAAAAATAGGGTGTCAAGTACTTGAAGTATCAAGTATTGGATTTTTTGGGGGATCAAGTACTTGATATACTTCAAGTACTTTGGACATCCATGAAATATGGCGCCGCAGGCAAAAAAAAATTGAGGTACAGCCTGGATGGTGCGGTCAGCAACCCAGTTCCCCATGGTACTCTCGTGGTTCAACCATGTTTTTTTTTTTTTTTTTTTTTTTTTTTTTTGAAAATTTTCAGACTTCTGTTGCGCCGCAACAGAACTTTATACGGTAGCGGAGCCCCTGTGAAAAATAAATAAAACTCCTCTCGAAATTGTTCAAGATTGAACTGAGAGAAAGAAGAAACCCCAAACCCTCCCAGACCAAACGGTCTAACCTGTTGTATTGACATAGTGTGGGGAGAATGAGGAGCACGAGAATCGTCTTCGCGCATACTAAAAGATTTCGATTTCCTACGATATGTCACAAGTGTCATGTCACCGAAAAAAAAGAAGGAAAGAAAATCAATTCAAAAGTGAAGTTGATAGAAACTATTTCCGCGTCCCAAAAAACGGATAAATTTCTTCCAAACATATTCACCTTCACGCAGTATGCATGCTCACAGCTTCCACACTACAAGGGTGCCGTCATGGCTCACAGTTGCCAGGCGTGTGCCATCGGGGGAGAAGTCCAGGCGTGGCAGGACAGCCTGCGAGTGTCCCAGCAGCTCGTGCAGCACAGACCCGTCGTGCGACCACACCATCACGTCACCCTCGCCCACAGCAGCAATCATCTTCCCGTCGCGCGAGAACGTGCTGTCGTGCACAGCACCCGACAGCATGCTCAGAGACACACCGTCCACAGCACTGCCGTCACCAATCGAGCTCCCGGGCAGCTGCGACACAAGGATCATCCCGTCGCTCATCCCACGCAGGAGCGCGTTCCCACCAAAGGACGAGAAGGACAGTGCCGTCACACGTGCGGAAACAGAAGGCAGCTCAACAGCAACAGACGTCCCGTCCAGCCTCCACACAGTCGTCACCTCGTCCACCTCAGACCCGCGCACTGTCGCAAGGTGTGCACCGTCCACAGAGAACCCCACGTTGCGTGCATGGTATTCGATCACACACGACGCCTTCGTCCCGTCCGACGCAAGCATGTCGAACACACGTGTGCGTGCATCCTGTCCACCTCCGCTCACCACGTAGCGCCCGTCCCTCGTGAACTCCACACGGTGCACAGGTGTGCTCCCCGATGCAGACATGTCCACCAGGGTTGCCTCCAGCACACCTGTCTCAGCGTCGCACACAACCACACGCCCGCCCTCCCCAGCAAGCGCCACCAGGTTGTTGTCTGGCGAGAACGCAATGTCGTGCACCCTGAAGCCGTCTGCACAGCCCAGCTGTCCCACCCGCACACCCGTGCGTGCGTCAAACACACGCACAAAACGGTCTGCTGACCCTGTCACCACACGACGTCCGTCCCACGAGAACGCCACCGACAGCAGGCGTGCAGGGTGTCTCACCTCAAATACACACGCACGCGACGTCCCCTGCCCGCAACGCTGTGGCACTGTGTCCCCACACTGCTGCTGTGGAGGAGGTGGTACTGAAGTGGGTGGTGCTTGAGTAGGTGGCACTGGAGTAGCTGGTGCTTGAGTGGCTGGTGCTTGGGTAGGTGGCACTGAAGTGGTCGGCACCTGAGTGGTCGCATCCGCACACACGTAATCGAAGGCAATGTCCCCCACCGCTCCTGAAGAGGGGTGGCTTTCGAACTGCACAAACGCAGAACCATTCATCACAAGGTCCACACCTACAAAGCCTGTTGCAGGTGACCTCCAGACATATTCCAAGTTGAAGTTTGTGTCGTCCTCTGAGCTGTAGATGTACACGGTCATTGCGTTGCTCGGCCAGATAACAGAAAACGTGAGCACAGCTTCTGTGTCACACGCAATGTACCAGCACTCTGTGTGGTCTTGTGTATGACCGGGATATTGCCGGGATACATATTCCACATGTCCGTTGCCTGTCAGGTTGTTCTGTCTGTCACAGGGGACGGACACACCTGCTGGAGCGGATGGTGTGCTGGGTACAGGTGTGGGTGGTGCTTGAGTAGGTGGCACTGAAGTGGGTGGTACTGGAGTAGCTGGTGCTTGAGTGGCTGGTGCTTGAGTAGGTGGTACTGAAGTGGGTGGTGCTTGAGTCGCATCCATACACACGTAATTGAACTCGAGTTTTGACAACCCCCCATTGCCCCAGAGAGGGCCAATAAACTCCAGTAATGCAGAACCATTCAGCACAACATCCCTGGGACTGCTGGAAGGGAAGAACGAGTTCTCCGAGGTGAAATTGCCATTTCCAGAACCGTCAGCTACATACAGGTACAGGGAGGCGTACTCCCATGCTGCCGACCCGTCGTACAGCTGCATGGTGGAGAACGAGATGACAACATCCTTGTCACACTCAATGTACCAGCACGCAATGTGGCCCCTGTTGTTGCTCTCAAAGCTCACGTGCCCGGTCACATTGTCCCCCAGGTCATTGTACTCGTTACATACCCAGCCCAGTCCCGGTGCACGTGTCGGCGCAGCTGTGTGTGGTACTGGAGTAGATGGCACTGGAGTGGGTGGTGTTTGAGTAGGCGGGTTTGTTGCTGGTGGATTAGTCGCTGGTGTATCCCCAGGACACATTACCATGACACAGTTCGTGACACTGCCGTTGAGGTCTATATGGGGTATTGTGCCGATGGTGTAGCTGCTCACGCCAATCAAGACTTGCGAACGAGTTACGTATCTGAGTGCCTCACTGACCCCCTCTATGACAAATTCGTCGTTGATGTACACGTAGTAGGTTGATGTCGCGTCGTCAATGGGCACGCAAATGACCCGAAGATGAAACGTCTCTCCCAACGGCAGCCGTTTCCAAAGGATCACACGTAACTTCGGTGCTGTCCAAGTGCTGCTGACATACAGATACCCTGTGTTTTTGTACTGTCCAATAATAAAGTTGTCGCTGCTGGCGCCGTTCCCAATGTCAACAAAACGCCCGTAATTAGTGTATGCATTGATAATAACGTCCATGTCAACCTGAACTGCACCCCCAAACAGTGTCTCTTCACTGGGCGGCACGGGCAGCTGTCTGTTATCTTTGTCTGTGAACTGGGCCACAGTCACAACGTCGCGAGTGCACGGCATTGCAGTTGGGATAGGGTCCGGCACATCTGTGGGTGGTGCTTGAGTGGTCGCATCCACACACACATAGTCGAACTCAAGAGTTGACCGACCGCCGATTTGATCGCTTCTGAACTGCACAAATGCAGAACCGTTCAGCACAACAACAATGGGACTCCGGTCGGAAAAGCTGAAGCTCTTCTCCAAGGTGAAGTCTGTTCCATTTCCAGAATCCTTCCCTGTGTACAGGTCCAGGTGGCAGAAACCGTTCAGCTGCATGGTGGAGAACGAGATGCCAACATCCTTGTCACACTTAATGTGCCAGCACTCTGTGTGGGTGTTGTCGTCGTTCTGAAAGCTCACGTTCCCAGTCTGGTCCCCCAGGTCGTGGTGCTTCTCACAGGCGTAGTTCACACCAGGTGCGCGTGTGTCCGGCACATCTGTGGGTGGTGCTTGAGTGGTCGCATCCACACACACGTAGTCGAGCTCAAATCTAGACCCGCTGTAGTAATTGCTTCTGAACTGCACAAAGGCAGAACCGTTCAGCACAACATCCATGGGACTTTCGAAATGGCCGAAGCTCTTCTCCAAGGTGAAGTCTGTTCCATTTCCAGAATCGTTCCCTGTGTACAGGTCCAGGTAGGAATAGTAGTACAGCTGCAAGTTGGAGAACGAGATGACAACATCCTTGTCACACTCAATGTGCCAGCACTCCGTGTGGTATGTGTCGTAGTTCTGAAAGCTCACGTTCCCAGTCGCATTGTTTCCCAGGTCGTTGTGCTCCTCACAGACGTAGTTCACACCAGGTGCACGTGTGTCCGGCGTTGGTGCTTGAGTGGTCGCATCCGCACACACGTAGTCGAACTCAAGGCTCGACCACCCTCTGTAGTAATTGCTTCTGAACTGCACAAAAGCAGAACCGTTCAGCACAACATCCATGGGACTGTCGGAATTGTTGAACCTCTTCTCCAAGGTGAAGTCTGTTCCATTTCCAGAATCCTTCCCTGTGTACAGGTCCAGGTAGGAAGAGGTGTACAGCTGCATGGTGGAGAACGAGATCACAACATCCTTGTCACACTCAATGTGCCAGCACTCTGTGTGGTAGCTGTCGTAGTTCTGAAAGCTCACGTTCCCAGTCGCATTGTTTCCCAGGTCGTTGTGCTCCTCACAGACGTAGTTCACACCAGGTGCACGTGTGTCCGGCACATCAGAAGCGTACGGCACACAGGCAAACGACGACGACCATTCTCCCTCGCCTGTCTCGTTTGTGCTGTTTGTGTTTTGACACTGCAGAAAGCCTTGTATTGCGTACCCAGGCTCGCACTCCACAGAGCATACGTGTCCGACATAAGAATTATTGCAGTCGTAACCCGGCAGCACGTGGTCAAGCAGGTGTGCAGGAGGCGACGAGCAACGTGTGTTCAGGTCTGCGAAGAAGGGAAGGTTCCAGTGCACTGACCTCGACATCGCACAAGGCATGTGTGATTCGTGTGAGTTCCACGTTGCAGCGAGTGGCGCTGCGCTGTTACCGGGACTGCCGTCAATCCACACCTCATGCACACCAAGGTTGTCTACCTTCACAATTGCAGCATGCCACGAGCTGAGAACGCGTTCGGGGTAGCACACCTCAAGAGAATCGTGGCCAAGCCTCACCTCACCGATACGGGCAGTTGTGCCTGATTGGTAGCACACCACGCTGCTGCTGTTGGGGAAGGCCTGGCGATGTGCACCGTCCAGATACAGGAAGATGTGACTGCAGGAGCTTTGCAAGACGTCCGCAATGTCGTCCACGTTTGTGTTGTTGCTCGTCGTCTCGCAGGACTGAAAGTCGGTTGTGCTGAGGTGCGCACCGCTCTCTGGGTCCACGACGTTGAGCACAGACGTCGTGTCCGTGTGGGAGGAGTGATACGTTGCAAACCAGAGGGTGACGAAGCCAGGCTGCTCCTCTGACTGTGAAGAGCACACCGTCATGATATGTGCCTCCGTGCTTACACACAGCAGCGCTGCCAAGCATGCGCGCAGCATTGTCTTTTGTTGTGTCAGCAGAATACCTGTTGTTGTGTTGTGTTGCGTTGTTGTGTTGCTATATCATCTACCGTATAATCAGGGGCCAATCATAACGTACACATTCTGCTGATTCTAAAAACGGGGGCAAAAAAACCGCAGATGGAAAAATGGGGAAGAGGCTGAAATGTTGGAACGCTTCCTCACCCCCCGGATCACACGTCACCACCCGAGACGCCCGAGACATACCCCGTAGGCGAATCCGCATCCGCCCTATATTCAAATCCGAATACAGGGCGAATACTGTGGGTTGCGTGTATTCCGAATCCGTAGATAAATTAGAACTTGTACCTGGGGGAGCGTTTTAGGAGAGAACAGCACCTGAGGACAGCTGATGACTACCACGGCCCCTTTGAGTCAGAACACAGTGATCATCTCGCTGTGAAGTTGTGTACGAACATCTTTCTGGCTAGAAATTTATCACAACGGACCCGCATGCGGTGGGTGAATCAAGAGAAGATGAGAAGTCTGCATACAGGCACTGACAAAGCTCCTCAAAGAATTAGGGTTTAGAAACTGGGACGGATGAGTGGAGGTGCTGTTACAAGAGGCGAAAGGGGCGTGTACACATTACTATGTGGAAGACGATGTGACTGCAGAGCAATCTATTGAACAGGATGGACTTTTGTGAAGCACACCCGCAATGTCACCAGCAAGACCAGGCCTCCCCCCGAAGTTGCCCCTCCCGTCAAATACAAAATTTTGCAAGCGACTGGAAACAGTAGAGCACGCCAAGCAGCGTCTCATATGTGAAGGCTCTGCCTTCTTGTGGCAGAACAAATGGGTCCACTACAGTAAGGGACAAGGAGAAGAAGTCCATAACAAAAAAGACAAGCTGCCCTATGTTAGAATATATAGCCTTGATGAACAGACACATCGACAGACGCAGGAACTTCTTGGAGATCGTTCGGAGTGTCGGTGCAAGAACTTCTTGTCCACTGCCAGACCTCGGTCCTGTGAGAGCGACGGAGATGATGCGAATTGTAGCGAAGTGCTGCGGCAATTTCCCCACTCCCATCCCCGAAGGAGGAGGATACGGCAAAACCCGGAGGTGAGTGACCCCCCACCAACGAAGGTGAAGAATATGACATCCTGTCGGAGGTGAATTCGCAGAAGACCACTCTGTCCCAGATGCAGATGGCCGACAAGAACGAAGATGAGGAGGGTACTGTCGTCGGAGCTGCCTCATTATGAGACTCTCAGGAGAATGCACCTGAAGGCTGTAGTGTTCCTGATATTTTCCACCCCAGGTATTTATATTTTTCTTATTTTTTTTGTCCGTCATTTCACTTCACTTCCGGTACGACAAAAGCTTACGCTGTATTATTTGGTCCGTGTTGTGCACACAAAATGACATAGCGAAGCACGCAACTCGATCGTGAACTGAAGGAGTACGGTGAAGTGATCGCACCCGTGGCAAAGTACCTCCTAGAAGTGGGGGGCATGATGTCGGGGTTCAACGGAAAGAAAAAGGGGGCATATTTTTAAGACCTGTCACTCACTCTCACTGGCACACAAACTATCACTCATCCCACGCAGACTCAAGAACTACACCAGAGGGGGAAAAAAAGGTCGGGAGGGAGGGTGGTCGAGTTGTTGTCTTTGTTTACCCCATCAGTGGTGTGAGGACCAGGGGGAAGGTCTGTGGGTAACCACTGCGAGTGTAAGTGCGGGGTTGCATGGGGTTGGGCTTAGATGGAGATTTATCCTTCAGAAGACAGGAGACAGGGGAAAGTTCGTATAATGGATAAATGACGACATTTGTTCTGCACACATCTGACCGGGAAGAGGGGGGTTTATTCGAGTTAAAACAAAGAAAAGTTTATGAGATGATCCTAAGCCTCTGCTTAGCTACCTACAAAACATGAAAGATGAGGTGTACCTCGTGTGTGCACACATCTTTGCAAATTAACAAAAAGCTCAGAGATTGAAGCTGTTGGGGCTGGCATTTGGTTTGACGTATTTATTTTGTTTTTGAACAAACATAGCCCTACCTATGCCATCTTCACGTATTCTTAGATGTCCCCCAAAAAAATGGCAAAAAATGTTGGTATAAGATCCTCTGGAAAGAGGATGCCAACTGTTCCTGTTCTGTTTGCCTTTCCCTTCGCACTGATTCGCTCCAGCGTTTCGGCCGGGATGGGATGGGGGGGTGTGGATGTCGCGTTCAGGGTGTTGCCAGAAGGGGAGGTTTCAACGCAGCTCTGCTTAAGGCTATCCCCCATATCATCCCTTCAACGACATATCGGGCTTCAGCTGCCCGAGTCTCTCGAGCTCCGCCCAACGCTCTTGGAACTTCGGGAGAGCGAGTCTGTACTGTACTGTCTCTTCCCTTGGTGCGTTGTAGAGACTCTGTTGGAGAGAAACATTAAAACCAATCAAAACGTATTGGCACGCATCTCGGTTGTGCAAAAAAGAAATAATGAAAACCCGCTCGGTTTGGAAAAACTAAGAAAAGCGAACATACCTTAGGAAGTGTGGGGAAGAAGAACTCCATCAGCAGCATGACCTCCTCCTCTTTGAAGCCGAAGCTGAAGCGCTCCTCAATGCCACGTCGCAGCTGCACGGGTCCGAGGAGGCCGTCAGAACCGCCTGACCCGAGGGCAGCCACGTCGCGTGTGTTCCTTCTGTGCGAGCTGGGCATAGTTGACAACGTGCGGAACATCTCAAACACGTTGATCTGCCTGCCCTCCATCTTCTCCTTGAACACACGCAGCACCTTTTCACGCAACACCTCGTTCGGGCGGCTACCGGCCAGTTCACGGCAGCGCTGTTCCTCCTCAAGGGGCGGCTGGGTGGGCTTGCCGTACTCAGATTCATCGCCGTCGAGAATGCTCTTTACTGTGTTCCCTGTTTTTGAATAATTGATAATTTTTTTCGGCCATTTCCAAGGTTGTGTCGGGATAATGTCCTTTCACCCGAAAGGTTTGTAATATGATGGGAGACATACCGGTAATCCCTGCAACAAATTCATTGAGAGAGAGCTTCGCGTCTCCGTTGGTACCGAAGTGGTGAATGATGCGGATGAGTTCGTTTGGTTCACATCGGATGTTCAAATTCTTGAACATGGCCTCCACTTCGTGCAGCGGCAGCGCCCCGTCTCTGTCTGTATCGTAATGCCGGAACGCCTCTGTTAATGTGACATGCTTTGCCATAATCGCGCTGCGGAGCTGCATCGCAAGCTCCTTCACCCGCTCCGACGTTACATCGCTTGCAGGCACCACCTCCCTCTCCCCTTTCTTATACTTCTGTGTAAACTCATCCATATCAATGATCTCGAAGGTATGCCCCATGATTTTTAACACCTCACCAACATCGATGTCAGTATCCTTCAGCAGGCAGCTTTCCCCTTCGCCTGCATATTTCTTTACCTTTTGCCGTTTGAGGAAACGTCCTGCGAGGAACCCTGTATTGCGTACGGAAACCTCGTTGACCATGAGGGTACCGTCCCCGACGTAGAAGGTGAGGATAAAGCGGCGTACCAAATCGTTTGAGTCAGAAGGGTTGTGAAGCATCATTTTGAAGCGAAGCAAAGTGTCCGCATGCTTCTGCCAATTCTTGATATTCTGCTTCGGCGCTCTCAGAACCAATGATTTGCAGTTCCCCAACGAATCCTCTTCGGTTCCAAACCCATTGTGCTTCGGCGGGTGGATCACGACCTTCTGCTCCTTCTGGTTGAAGGCGTCCACCTCTTTGTCTTCTTTCATCTCAATGTTGAGTCTCTCAGAGAAGAAGGCTCTGGTAAAGCTGTCAGCCTTATACACGCAGAGTTCGCGGCCGTAGACCTTGATGGTCTGTCCGATCTGGAAGTCGAGGATGTTGTAGAAAAACTCTTCTTCCTTTGCGTCGCCGGTGGGTGCTTCGTATCTGTAGCCGTTCGAGCGTGATGCGAACGTTAGGTCCGTGGAGCTGGTTGGGTTGCGAGGAATCTTGCGACGTTGTACAAAGGCACGGCTTCCTTCGCGGCCGGAGTTTGCGGGGAGTCTCTCCAGCACCTCGGTGGTGTCGTCCTGAATGTGGAAGCGGATTTCAAAGTTGCGCACATCACCATGCGGGTTTTCTTTGTCATCCCAGAAGGCCCAGAAGCGGCAGACCTCAGGCTCCCCCGAAAGAAAGTTTTTGAGACGTTTCACCTCGTTTGGGTAATACGTTGTGACGCGGCCGTTTGCGGAGTGTTCAAAGGTTTTGCGGAGGTCAAAGTCACTGTATGACTTTGGCTGTCTTGCTGCGGGGACTTTGTGGTCCGTTGTGTATTCCTCTGATGGATAGTCCTCAGGGTCTGCAACGTATGAGCCGAGGGCCTCGAGGAACTGCCGTGTGGCAGCGTCGCAGTCGACGATGCGGATGCATTTTCCGTAGATGGTCACATCGTCGCCCACGGCAAAGTCGTTGGGTACAAGGTGCTCTTCGCCTTCGGGGATGTCCTCTGCAGGGATGCGTCTCTCAGGGTGCTTCAGATGGTTGCGCTTCCTCGCAGTCTCGATGCCCGCAGGGATGCGGTGGCGCTTCACCAAGGTGCCGCCCTGAAAGCCTGAGTTTGGCACCCGAGGCTCCAGGACCATGACCGTTTCGTCGTGGGGGAAGACGCAGACGGAGACCTTTCGGATGCGGGTGCTTTCGTGCGCGCTCTCGACGGAGGCCTCGCGCCAGTAGCCGTAGTACCGGAGGACCTTCGAGTCGAGGTCGCGCAGTGCCTTCGCGTCGTCCTCCTGTGTGAGCGGCTGTGAGCTCGAGAGGCACGACAGCAGCGTGTTGACCTTTTCGGAGTACTGTTCCTGCTGCGGGGGCTGGATCTTGACGTGCGTCTGCTGGTACACCTTCCCGGTGTCGCCCATCAGCTCCCTATGGAGGCCCTGCGAGCGAGCGTGCTTCTTCTTGAAGGCAACATCGTCCCAGTTGTTCCCAGGCTGCTTTGGAAGCAGGTTTGTTGACGGGATTTCTATAGACTCCGGAGCCTCAATACCTACACGGCGTGTGCTCTTTAAGGTGGGGAGCATTGTATAGAGGGGGGGGGAGGTCTGTGGGTAGAGTTCAGGGTTTATAAAACGGTCTTAGGATAGGGCCTGCACAAATCAGTGTCGCAAAAAAAAAAAAAAAAGAATTCAGAAGGAATAAAAGCAACGAGATGCAACCCAGGCGGAGATGCTGAGCGGGACTGGAATGCGCCCACCCCAGAGGAAGATGTAGAGGCGCGTTGTCCACCTCGTAGAACGGCCTTGGCACATGCAACGACCGAACGTCGTGTACATATGCCAACGCCTTGGGTGGACGAGGAAGACGACAGCGACACCTGGGATGAGGTGATCCCTGATGCAGTACACGGAAGAGGTACTAGGTTACGAGGGGGTACGAGGAGCCAAGGAGATACGAGGGTACGAGGGGGTACGCTGGACGATTATGTACCGCAGGAGGAGTGGGACGCTGAGGAGACTGAGGACAAGGACCACAAGGAGAGCAGGGTGCAGAAGGACAGGTACAAGGGGAAGGAGGCTCTGGCTGCAGAGGAGAGCCTGCAAGAGACTCTCCTCCGCTGAAGGCCACGTCAAGTTCATCGAAGCGATCGGGCTGCTCGTGCAGTCGTCCACAAAGAGAAAAACACAACACCTCAACCACGAAATGCACGAAACCAAATCTGTGAGACTGCCTCTACAGCTCCACCAAGAAACAACAACACTGTAATGAAGAGTTGTAGTCTGTTGACTACCTGTTGACAACCACCTATGGGAGCTATGGATTAAAGTGATACAAAATGTGCACTTTTTTAAAGATTTGTTTTTTGGGATCAGAGGGGTGAGGCCGGGGTGAGGAAAAAAAACCCCCTCCCTAAAGTGACCACACGCACACTACCTCTGAAGGGTGGGGAGCTAGGCAAGAAAAACAGGGCTTTAACAAACCTTAGAACTGAAAAAACAAAAGAGGGAATCTCACCTCCCTCAAAAAAAAGTTTATAAGATGATCTCGTGTTTAGTCACCTTGATAAAAATAGAATAACGATAAGGACGCCCCGCGACACCACCCCCAAAAAGGGGAGAGGAAACTACAGTGCATGCTGAACAAAACTTATTCCCACCAAGACCTGCAAATACTATACCCAAAGCTTACCCTCTCATCCTTTCAGGCTCCTTTCTTCCTGCATTGGATAAACGCAGAGAGAGATTTTTTTTCCCCTCGAAAAACTCGGTTACATTCTTGAATGATGGTATAACCGCTTCTTGGTCAGTTAGAATTACCTCCTCTTGTAACACCTCTTTCTTTTGAACCTTTTTAGAGAGGAGCATGGTGTTCACCGAATAAACGTATTGCATGAATCTCTGTAAAATCCTCTGCAAGCGACGGAGGCTGCAACTTCGCAGTGTACACCGTGAACGCGTCTTGAGGGATGGGTTTGCAGTTTGGGTCTCTTTGGGTTCTTGCTGTGTTGAGCTGTTTTGCTGTTGACAGAGGGGTATCCATGTACATACACCGTGCCTTCACCCCCGCAGCATGCGCTGCACGAATGAACAGCGCTCTCGATTCCACATCAGGATTCATCATATCCACCACGACACGCCGACCCTTCTTCAACGCCGTCGTCGCAGTGTTTAAACATCTGTCTCGTGTCCCAATGCGCTCTGGGTTGACGTGGGTGTATCCATTCACAACAAAGGCGTTCTTCGCAAAGGTCGTCTTCCCCGAGCACGGCCCCCCCACCACCACCACAAGCTCCGCCCCTCCCCCCTTATTGGTATAGTCCCTTGCAGGCAACGGGGTCTGCTGTGGGGTGTCGTCGCTGCTCCCGAGGGGGAGCGGTCCGCTTAGCGTCTCTACAGGGTTCACATCAAGAATGCGTACCTTCTTTGCGGGCGAACTGCCGGCAGGTCGATTGGTCAACGCAGGCTTTGCGGGAACCTGCAATACGGTTGCCCCCTGGAGTGGCTGCGGTGTGCCCCTCTTCCCTGGGCTAGCTGGTGTCCCTGTTGCACAGCTTAGGTTGTCAAACACCAAGGCCTCGGGTGCTCTGTGGCGCTGTGGTGAAGATGGTGTGTTGGCATTCCCTGCGGGGGTTGCGGATGTGACGGCCGTTGTGTGGTGTGTGTCGAGGTCAATGATGTCCACATCCTCCTCTTCGCGTGCCCGTTTAGGTCTAGCAGGAGTGGAGATACTCTGTGGGAGAAGCGTTCTTCTGACACGACGTTGCTGCATTGAGAGGAATAAAGGGGAAGAAAGAGAGTGGAGAGGTGAAGATGGAGATGGGTTGTGTATGTCTAAAAGGTGGGTGAGGTGTCGGGGCGAGGTTGTAAAATTCGAATAATTCGTATGAGTAATTATACGAATTATACGGTATTCGGTCCCCAGCAGCACCGTATAGCACCGTATAGCACCGTATAGCACCGTATAATACCGTATAATACCGTATAATGCGGTAATCGTATAATACGAATATCGTCTTCGTAAAAATGTTCGGCCGTAATAAAGTTCGTCCTTTTCCGGATTTTTCTGGAAGTTCGTCCTTTTTTACGGTCGAACATTTTTACGAAGACGGTAATACGGTATTCGGTCGGGGTCGAGCACCTATAATACAACCTAGGTGGTGGGGAGAAGAGAGAAGAGAGAGGAGAGAAACGTAAAAAAGGGGGAGAAAAAATGTCGAATAAAGTGAAGTTGAAGATCATGCAAAAACGCCTCTGGGACGGAGGCATTGCATACTAGTAGAAGAAAAAAAAACGTACTAAAACGCGAATAAATAACAGGGAGCCTGGGGTCTGGATAACCTTTCAAAAAGGTGTTATTCCAGAACGGGGTGGGGGAGAGTGTTGTGAGAGGGGAACTCACCACAGCGTTCTTTGATTGTTGTCTCTTCCTTACACAAAAGGTGAATTCTGACACAACAAAAAAAAGGGCCGTTTTTGGGGAAAATTTAGGGATAATGAAGAAGCTTGGTTTGTGCACTAAGGATCAGTTGCCAACAGAAGAAGAGGTACCACAAAACGATGTGGGAGATTACACGGAACGGACGCAATATTTTTCACTACCGTCCGATACACCACTGTGGAACCACATACACTGTTGGTTAATGAAGTGTTGGGCACAAGAGAAAGAAAAAAATAAATAAACAAAACATTAATAGGAAACGAGAAAGAAATGATGCTCAAAACCGTGCATTTGATAAATAGAGTTGAACAATTGAAAGAAAATTCACGAAGACACGCTGTCTCATAACACACCACACGTTGACAACGCAAACACCCCTACGGGCGCAGGCACTGCAAAAAGCTTCGTGTGTTATCAAATTTCCTTCTGCTGAAAGAGAATGAACAAAAAAAAGAAATCAAAACAACAAGAATAACTGCGTGGCAAAAAAGACCCACACAAAATCGAGCTTTAAAAGAGGAGATGAATGATGTTCGATCATTCAAGCATTGAACATCAGTTCATCTCCACTTTTTTTTCAAAAAAAAAAAGACTTCATAACGACGTCTACTTCTATAAGAGGCCTCGTCAATTGACGATCGGACCTTTTGGTAAAAAAAGCGATGAATTTGTTGTGCAAACGTCGATCGTTAATGACAGACAACAAAAATGGGATAATATGCCCTCACATACACATCTTGACATCAAACAGAGCATTTTGATAAGATGCGCCTGGTCACCAACCAATAAGGCCCTGCACCTCTAGTTCCATCCTCCCTCCCAGGTGCCACTCCATTTGTATGTGTATCCGGTGACCCCGTAGTTCATGCTCATTGTGTAGGCGTAACCCGAGCCTGTCTTGTAGAGGAGAAGCCCGCCCTGGGCAAAGAGGTTCGAAGTGATTGTGAAGGGTTGGATGTGTGTCCAGCGGGACCAGAGGCCGGAGTATGTTTCCTCCAGGTCCGCACCGTTGGGCATGATCTTCATGAACTTCACTGCACCGGTCTCTTGCTTGTAGATGCAAAGACCCATCTGCCCGAAGAACGTGTCAAACTTCACCATATGCGTGTAGTCGCCGTCCCACACCGCAGACGACTTGAACGTCCAAGAGAACGTCGACCAACCGATGTTCATCTGGTACACATACACCGACCCCGCACCTCCCCTGTACAGGATAATGTAGTTGACGCCGCCCTCCGTGTAGGGGACAAGCTGGGTGTAGCGCTTCAACCAGGTGGTCTTGCGGATGTTGGTTGTGGCGTCGTTGCCAGCGTTGACACGCTCGAAGTTTGCCGACCCAGTGACGGTGTTGTAGACAAGAAGGTACGCAGCGTTGTTGGCGTGGAAGGGAACAATGTCCGTCCATCCGACACCCCATGTTCCCACCCGGGTGTTGGTGTAGCCCGCGCCGTTTGCGTTCATTTTGATGAATTGAACGTGTCCGTTGGGTGCTTTGTAAAGAATCGCGTAGTGGAGCCCGTTGATGGTGTACGTCTCCATGTGGGTGTACTGCAGGGACCACTGTCCCGACCATGTGATGACCCTGTTCTTCCCGTCTGCGTTCATCCTGAAGATCTTGACGTGCCCGCTGCCAGGGTTGTAGACCAGGTTGTACGTCACGCTGTTGTCCTTCCACACCATAAACTTTTCGCCTGCGCAGTTCTCACTCCGGATCATTTCCTGGTTGCTCGAGGACCAGTGCCCCCAGGTGCTCATCTCGCCTTGGTGTGTTGCCACCAGGTCACCAGAAAACTCAGATTGAACGGCGTTCCCGTTTTCAAGCTGGGTGAAGTGGATGTGGTCCACGGTGCAGCCAGTGTTTCCGGTGTATCCGATGATCTGCCCCTGGACGACCTGCTGCCCGAGGAGCGCGGAGTTGACGGGGTTTTGGAGGTGGATGTAGTGCGACACCCAGTTGTTCCCATGGTCGATGTAGATGCGGTTGTCTGGGTCAGAGCACGACGCGCTCGTCATTTTCTGAGCAAATGTGACTGTCCCTGAGGCAGCAGCACGGACCGCCTCACCACCACAGATGTTGTTCCACGAAGAGTCCCAACGTGCCATGTCCAGACTGTCCTGGTCAGGCCAGTGCCCATTGTACGTCGAGGCCGACCACACCTGCCCACAGCTCCCAGGCACCTCAAAGCGCGGCCGCTGTGCCACCACCCCTGCGAACAGTACTGTAAAGACAAGACTTTTCATTGTTGCCTGACTATAGTTTTGGGTTATCTGAAGGAAGTAAGGTGCAAAGCGACAAGAGAAATGAGGGTTGCAGGGAAGAGTTTTGTGGGGGAGTTTTCTGTTTTTCTGTTTTCGTTTACATTGACAGGGGTATTCGTCTTTGCGCCGCTGTATTTGAAGAAGAAAGAAAAAAATAGCGAGCGACGGTGCCCTCTGGTTCAAGTTCGAGATTATTTGTTCGTTTTGGTTTTGAAACGGGGTCTTTTCCACACATAACACACTTCACACATTCAGGCAAAAAAAAAAAAAAAAAAAGGTTGGTCAGATGACTACGTGCTGAGTCACCTTCTATAACAAAAAACCCCCTCCCTCACGACTCCTTTTTTTTTAAAAGCTAGGTAAGCACACCGAGGGACCACGTTTTTATTTCAAATTACTGTGTTTTGAAAAATGAACCAGAAAATACAAAACCAGAATAATTATGAATGTTTTCTTTGTATGGACCAATTTTTGTCCATATTTTTTTTCAAAACACGGTACTTTGAATCAAATTGTTGGAATAGTAGGTGCAGTTGCATCTTGGGCAAAAAAAAACTCCACTTTTCGCTGTTTTGAAAACTTAGGCACCCTGAGGATTGGCGCTCCACTCAGGCTTACTTTTTGTTGTTGCGTCGAGCCGCATTTAACCCAACCATCTCTTATTATTCATTTCATTTTGCAACACTCCAGGGGGGGAATCTGATAGAAGGGACCAAAACATATGTGGAAAAGCAGGCTTTTTTAGAATTACTCCTCTTTTTTCTGCCCTGCCGCCGCAATACGGTCGTGGATGTTTTCGAGCACCTCCTTTTGCGCTGTGTAGACGCCACGCTCGGTGAGCAGTTTCACTGCCTGTTCGTTGAGACCACCTGGGGTTTGTTCTGCAATGAGCATGTCAAACGCTTTGTCACCGTGTTGAGCACCGTAGAGCGCCGAGTCGTGGTTGATACAGCTGTGGAAGCTCCCGGAGAAGGCTGCGGCAGCGTCGCCTGGTACGCCCTTTTCTTGCAGCCACTGTTGCAGAGCACGGCAGGTGGCGTACATTGGGCCCATCATGGCTGTGGCAGCCTGCAGTGCCCGCAGCTGCTCCTCCTTCTCCACACACACTGTCGACCCAAGATGGTCAAACAATGCCTTTGCAGTCTCATTGGTCGGACTAATCACCGTTGTCCCAACATGATGTGCAACCGGCGGCAGCGGTACCGCCTTACAAACCTCGACCGCACCACCAAGCAGACCTTTGCACACCTCATTGGTCAATGTCGACAGCAAATTAATCACAATATGGTCACCCCGTATCGCGCCAGCCAACGTCGGAAGCACATCAGCCCCGGTCGTCGGGGTCATGCCAAGGACCAGAACATCGGCGGTCTGCACGACAGCTTCGTTGCTGTCGCAGATGTGGATCTTTGAGGGGCCAAACTCAGTGAGGAGCTCCTTCACCTTATCCGTCCCCCGGGGGCTTACATAAAGGGGGAAACTAAACTCCACCTCCGCGCCATCCTTCAACCTGCACAGCCCTTTCACGATGGAACTGTTAATCGTCCCCACACCGACAAATCCGAGCGAGTACGGCATCTTTTCTTTGTGTTTTTCCCACCTCTGAAAATGTTTTTTTAAGGGGGGAAAGAGAACAAACAGAGCAGAGATAGTATTGTGTTGCTTTGATTCTTTGCACCAGGCTAGGAGACATAAATAGTTTTTTTTTTTGTTTCTTTGATAAAGTGTTGGAGTAGTATAGTTGCCTCGGTTGTGTTGCCACAGTTGTGCAATCTCCACTTTTTTTTTTTTTTTCCATTTTATTGCTGAAACGGCATTTGAAACATGAGCCGCATCGCGAGAGAACACTCATCCTGAAAGGGTTTCGGCTGTGAAGGGAAAGGCTCAGGGGAGAGAGACGGGATGCTTGAGACGGGCACACAGGGACCGGCTATGGGTTGGCAAACGAGGATCTGCGACGGTGCAGGAAGAAGAGAGTTTGGCCGATAGCCCTGCGGTGCGGAGCCTGCAAGCGCGCGGTGGAGCGCACCTGCTGTGCCACTTCCCTTTGTAGCAAAGGCACGCCCCGAAGCGACAACAATCTTCGCACAGCTCCAGAGGTGTGCCTGCACCACCTTGCGCACTTCAAGGGAATCCTCCGCTATCTCCCACCCATAGGGCACCTTAAGATATTGGGTCTGCCCCGCCAGCACCGGACCATCCACCCGTACCCTCTCTAGTGTACTGTAGACCCAGGTCCCCCGCACCACCTCGACCCTCTCCTCCACCTGTCGGAGGATAACAGCATCGGCTGCCACAGCGCATGCCATGCATACAAGACAGCCATGGCGTGTGCACTGCATCACCTCACCAAATGCTTGGCGATGGCATACCCCGCAGGAAGGCAGTACATCAGGTAGCTTCGGAGTCGCAGCGCCGATATAGGCACATCCCTTTTCAAGGGTGTCACCTAGTGGACAAGGCATCTGAGGGGGGATGATATGGTAATCTAAAAACCAATCTTCGAGAAAATTTCGAAAAAAAAAAAAGCATCAATGGGGGGGTATACCTGATGCAGCGTCATGCTGGTGAGAACATGGTTGGGGTCTTCAGGACATCCTGCGGATTCTGCTTCGCAACTTACACAGAGCCACATATTGAGACATTGGAGACACTCATATGCGTCACATGCCGCAAGGGAAACTGCACACCTGGTGCACGCAAGCCAGCGTTTGTTGAGACTGAGCGAGAAGCGGGGCTGGGTGTGGTGTGTCGCGATACGGTGCTTGCGCTGCTCTGGGTCGCACGCGGGGGTTGCCGTTGGGTGATGCGGATCGATGTGTCTGTGATCATTCGCCGGGCGAAGACAGAGCCAGCAGAACTCATACCCACACTGCCTGCACCTCATATAATCGCACGCAGCCTCCTCATCCTCTCTCACAATCAGAGCAGGACAGTTCCGGCACGCCACAGCACCCTCCTCCACCCCACTGCCACCCACCTCCCTTCCCGGAAGCCCCCTCCTCGCCAGCATCTCCCCTTCCGCATCGCTGAACGCATCGCAAGCACCTTCATGTGGTCGCCCCCCGCATGGTCCGCTGATATTACTGCACATCCGCCGATCGCAGTGATGGCAATGCAGCGCGCCACTGAAGGTTTCAGAACAGGCCAGCCATTCTCCACACCCTGCACATCGTACCGCATCACCTCGTTCTACCATGCACATTTCTATGCGTGCTTCAAGATGTTCTAGGCATCCTTTTACTCCTAAGATGTTTTCGTATTCGGAGAGGGTTAAAATATGCTCGCAAACCGCAGGACAGCACATAGGAACCGAAACGCCACGGCGCTCCTGTTGTGCGGATTGGTACGCCCTCAAACAGGAGGGGTGCACAACGTGTTGGCAGAGAAGTGTGTGGAGACCTTCCTCCTCGTCGTCGTCGCTGGTGGAGAAGAGGCAGGCGCAGCAGATGTGCTCGGAGGGGGGTGAGGTAGGGAGTGTGTATGGTTGGCCGAGAAGGAGAAGTCGTGCGGCATCGCATTGTGCTTGTGTGCCTTCGACTGCGAGAGTCTGAGGGGATGCTCTGCTCAGATGTGATAAAGCTAAATCCTCGGATACGAGGCGCAAAGAGATGGCTTCGTTGTCAAATGCGGGGAGGCGTACTGTGCGTCGCACCACTGTCCCCCATCGAGGATGCGCAAGGAATGTCATCGCAAAGTTGATTGCAGTCCGCACATCCTCTTCACAACCACTCAACCGGACCACCCCAGCATCGAGGTTGATGCTTGCGAGGGCACCACACATTTCGCATAAATTCGTTAAGAGCTCACCCAATCGCTCTGGGCCAGAGAGGAAGGCTTCGTCACCATTCTTTTGGTCAGGGATTTGCATCAATTTGCGGACACTTGACACCACATGATCGATTTTTCTGCAGCAGTGCCCATAGAGGGTGGCTTCGTGTGGTGTACTTTGCTGTGCCAGGTTTTGTGCACGCCTCTCAGCATCCTCTGCAACAGCTACGCAATAGGACAGCGCTGCAGGGCCTACGATGCTGAGGTCGGAGGGGTATCTCCGCAGCGCAGCAACGACTGTCACGCAGAGGCAGTAGTCGTGGAGAAAGACTCCTAGCACCTCCTTTGCACCGCCACTCCGCTGCGCCTCGCTGTCAACACGGAACTGCCCTTTTTGGGGAAACAGAATGTCAACACTTTGATCAGACAGCGCTACCTTCACGCAAGCAAGAATCGGACGGAGAAGGAGACGTGGTCCATAAAACACACTGCGCAGCCATTCCAAGACATACCGGTGCACCCTCGGGTTCGCTGCATCAAGGTACACACTTTGTATAGTACCATGCCAGCGGGGGTTCGTCTCGGTTGCAGTTTCGGTGTGCAAATCGGTGGCAAGGAATGTATCAATAGGTTTCCCATTTGAGTCACACACATCACATGAAATCCCATCAACCCGGGTAACCACTCCCGAAGCAAGCAGAGGAGGGACCGGATCCGCACCTTCCCTCTTCTGCATTGGTCTGCGAAGTTCTGTCGGTACAAAACTGACGGTATCACCAACAACAGGGATTACCCCGCTGACTGCAGCCCCAACCGTAACGTTCCCCCCACCTCCCACGATCCCTTCGAGAAGTAGATGTTCCGTCGCATTGCCCTCACCCTGCACCGTCTGCACCGGCGTTGCCAGCAACATCACCAACGACGACGCCACGATATTCAGCTCTTCCACAAAGGAGCGCTGCCCTCCCATCGGAGGGTCAAACTCCGGCGGCACCCCCACCTCCGACCCCAACACCTTTCGTACATGCTGTGGAAGCGGGAGGTTCACGTCGACATGCTCTATGTCAGTCAATACTTCATCCCGAAGCCGTTTACCTCTATCCTCTTGGTAGGCCCGAGAGCATTGGGTAGAAATGTCTTGGATTGCGTTCCGCAACTTTGCAATATTTTCAGGACTGCCTATTGCGGTAACTATACCGGCCGGTGTGCAGTCGAGAACGGCGATGGAGGTACGCTGTTTGATTGCCTCGAGGTGGTGTCGGAAGACAAGCGTGGCGTGCGGGGAGACACGAAGCACTGCGGTGGGGGAATCCCATAGGGCCACCACCTCGGAAAGGACCTGGCGACGTTGTGTCGCAGGGCCTGCCGCAGCGACCCATGAGTTTGCATGCAACCTGGTAGGCGAGGGGAACGTCAGAAGCTCTTCCGTCGTCATCGTCAGTTCCTTTGGAATGACAGACAAATTGTGCAACACCGCTGCCTGGTCGCAAATATGCCGTAGCCTTGACAATCCCTCCAACAAACCCGGCCCCGTTGCAAACTGATACGCAAACTCCTCTACGTCCAGCCCCATGAAGCACACCCACAGCTCGCCGTTCCCCATCAATACGAGGCGGTGCACGACGCTGCTCTTCCCGCTGGGCTGTGTCTCGAGCTCGAGGACCAAGGAGGTGATTCCATCGTCGTCAGGAGGGAGACGGAAGAGACGGAACTCAAAGAACTCCTGTGCCAGCCCCTCGATGCGTACAGAAGCAAGCCGTGCCAGCTCGGCAGCAGGTACAGCAGGGATGGTCACCCAACCACGTCGTGCCACCGTGACAGCGTCGTGTACGTGCACCTCGTAGGCACGTTCCCCAGGGGAGTCGCCCCGGACAGTCATGTTAACGTTGTTGACCGCATACACCGTCGCGGTGTGCGGAGGGTGTCCGGGCCGCGTGACGCGTACAACGTCCCCAACACGGTGGATAGGTGCTAGAATGTGTGGTGCGCGGAATATCCCCATGTTCTGTGAGAGAAAAAAGGTGAAATAAATCTGCAAAAAGTATGAACGCCTCGTATTTTGTACGCAACTTTGGAAGAAATGCCCACAAAAGATTATCACTGAAAACTCTGATCCAGGATTTAAAAAAAATACTGATTAAATACCTGTGTTGCATTTAACGCCGCTGCACGGACTGCATAGCGTTTGTGAGGGTCCGCTTCGTTGACCTCACAGAGGAAGAGCAGGCCGCAGTAGGGGAGCACGAGGCGGTGCTGTTGGACCACGCTTCGTTCGAGGGCAGCGGAGACGTTGGGGGGGAGGGCACCCCCTTCGGTGATGCACCAGATGGGGGTGCGAGCGGCGTTCCCCATCTGCCCGGCTGCTGTCGTGCACCACACACGCGTATTGTGTACCGCATACTTCCGCCTAATAAAGTCCACAATACCCGGCCACAACGCAGGAGGATTCGGCGGCAGCTCCACCGCCAACGGTGCACCCCCTTCCTCCAGCCACGACATCACCCGCTCACACCCCAGCCCACATACACACACCATGAACTCACCCCCACCCTCATCCCGGTGATACACCAATGTATCCGGAAACACCTGATTCACCGCAAGCGAAAATGCAGCCAACCCCTCCGAGCTCGTCTCCAACACCATTCTCTTAATCCGAATCTTCGACATCGCCAGCGCTGTGGCGAGCCTTGCGATTTTTGAACGCTCTCCACGCTTCAGTGTCAGATATTTTGTTTTGGACAACACATTTTTTTCTGCAGTGGACAGCGCAACCATTGAGGGAGGGGCATGCACGAAGCCACCTTCCACCGCAATCCGCACAAAACAACGGGAGCAAGCACCCTCTATGGTCTTCCCCGCAGGGCCTACCTTTGCGTAATCATGCACCACGCCGTACCGCCGCCCCTGCATCGGCGTTCTGAGGTATCCAAGCAAAGAAACATTACTCTGTGCCGCCGCGTCTGCCACATAGTTGACAATCTGTTCATTTACGGCAACCTCCACTTTGTTCTCCTCCACGCTCTCTACCTTACACCGCTTTGACGGTACAAACTCTTCAGTATCATCCCTCACCCTCTTTGCCCCCACCGTTTCAGCAATGCCTCCTAACACTTCATATACGAGCCCAAGAATTGCTGGTGTGCTTTCAATCCGTGGGTTGATCCGTATTCCTACAGAGAGACACTGATGGGACACCCATTTTAAAGGGCTGCATGGAAGTTGCATGTTCGAATGAATTGTTTTGTCTGCAACAAAGAGGTCAAGCCCTTCTGGAATGGGTACTTCGCGTTCAATGGTGGGGAGGGAGAGGGGAGTGTCGAGGGATCTGGGGAAGAGCGGTTTTTTGCGTGAAGTATACTCCAGGGCGAGAGACACGGCGGCAGATGTCTTTGGTGTGACCGTCAATGCAGCTATCACCGCAGCGCGGATGTGATCCCCAGGAACCCCCACCACAGCATCGCTGTGTCTCTGAAGCAGCAGACGTTCCACCTCCTCCACACCCTCTACTGCATTCTTCCACGGCCCCATCCGAGCGCTGTCCTGTTGCAACCAGTAGTGTACAATATCTTTTTCATAGTCAGCTGACATTGTAAAAGATTGAGAGAAAAAGAGAGAGAAATTATTGAAAAAAGAAATGGAAATCTACAAAAACGTTGTGTCAAAATGAAGGGGAGGAGGAGAAGGAGAAGGGAGGTTTTTGCCCGAGAAGAGGTTGTCAAAACCCTCAAAAAAAAAATCCTCCAGATGGAAACCTAAGGTGTGGAAGTAAGGGGAGAGCGAGAGGGAGAGGGGTAGAGAAAAGAGAAGTTGAAATACAAAGCCTTCTCGTGAAACAGTGTACCTTTTGGTGTATCGCTGGTGTACCGGAGGGTGGGCATCCAACCATGCAAGTCCTACATCCATTTTTCGATCGGGTTAGATCTGATATGCTCTACTCCCGCTTCCTCTCATCAGTTAGATGGATGGTGAGCGATGGAGACGCAGGTTCATTAAGTCTGCGTGATGCAGGGTCAGGGGGAGAGGAGGGGATAGAGGAGGGGGTTCATAAAAGAGGGTGCGGTTAGTTTGGACTGTGTTTGTTTTTTTGTTGTTTTTGTTGTTTTTTCTTTTTTTTGTAGTGACGGCGTCAAAAGACGCACTTTTCGTTGGTAGTTTTTTTTTTTGTTGTTTCGACAATCATCCAAAGACCCGCTTGGGGAACCTAGGGTATGTACTCAATGTTGGCCGAAGCCTTTTGTACTACGGAAGGTATAGACGTCAGTCGTCCTGAACCCTTGAGAGCAACTTTTCTGAAAAACCCTTACCAGCTAAGTTTCTCGTGAGTGTGGAACACTCCCGGTACTGCTCTCCTGTCGCAAGGGGGTTGTTTTTTTAAGGTTTTTTTCCCTTCTAATATTTTTGTTGAGATGCCCACACTGCCCACACTGCTTTGCCAGTAAATTATTTTCAACCAAACGTTCAAATCTGACCATTTTCGTCAACAATAAAAATACCCCACGGTACGCGTATACAAATGGAGCGGAACCCCCTTTTTACACTGAAAATACCCTGTATTTCTCTGTAAAGTATTGCTGTGAAAAATACTGTGAAATACACACAAGGTGCATCATCAAAGCTTGGGGTGTTTATTTTTGAATTTTTTTTTTTGATTAATTGATGACGTATTTATAGACACCTCGCTTTTTTTTCCGTGCGACCTCTACGCAGTTTTTGGGGCTGAAAGCGGGGAATCGAAAGAGTTACATCGTAGGCTCAAAAAAAAATGCATTTGTGGTTTAGTAAGTGAACGATACCCAGAAGGATAACGCCTTAGCAGGTTTTGGCTGATATATAAATATTTTTTTGTTATATTTTGGTCGGCAAAACATCAAATTGGCAGGTTCTGTGCTCAAACGTCCCCCAAAAGGCTAGTAGGAACTACAGAACGGTAACCTCATCCCCAAAAGAGTGTAACAGAGTGGTGAGACATAACTCTGGTCTCACTCCGTTTTTTTAAAAAGTTTTCGTTTTGCTTGTTTTCCCCCCCGACTGCTGTTGTCAGCTGACACCCTATCATCCCCCCCTCCCTTCTCTGAATTGACAAATTACCCCCTCGCTTTTTTCCTTTTTGCATGACATCCCACCAAAAAAAAAGTGGGTTCCGTACTCTCACCCAAAAGGGGGTTCATGTACAGAATGAGAAACGCGCTGTAACGCGCAACAGAAACACCTCACAGGTTGTGCTGGCATGCGTCGAAGATACATGAGAGTGCATTCGCCAGCGCCCACGCGTCACGCAGGGCACAGTGCACGTGGAAGGGTTTGCCCTTGTCGGCCGGGCTTTGCTCCACCATGTTGGCCACGTGCATGCCGAGCAAGACTTCTTTGGACTTCTGATGGTACGAACAGAGGCAGTCTGACCGTCCCCACAGGAGGGCGCTGTGCACCCTGCAGATGTGCCTGATGGTGTCGATGCTGAAGTACCTGGCGGGGACGGAGTTTGATTCAAAGTAGCCGGCGTCATCCATCCCGGCAAAGAGCGGCTCGGTAGCGACGTCGTCGCCGTCGTCCTCGCCGAAGGTGTTGTGGTTGTCAGCCTCGTCGCTCCTGTCGCCCACGTACCGGACAGAGCCGTGTTGCTGGAGGGGAAGCAGCCGCCCGCCCAGCGCCGAGGTCTTCAGTCCACGCAGGGCAAGCAGGTCGTAGAACACACCTTTGTCGTTCTCCACGTCCAGGAACGTGAAGCACATCTTGGGGATCGAACTCGAGCGGCCACCCTCAGCCTTGTTCTCCTCCTTGGCCTGGTGGTACAACCACGCAAGCACGTTCGGCTCGTCGCGTTGCCCCTTGATGACTACAAGCGAGTCGAAGTCATCTCTGATGATCTTGCAAAGGTTTCTCCACATGCTCACATAGCTCCCGTGCCCACCGACCTTCTCAGAACGGTAGTAGTCCGCGACAGGGACAGTGTTCTTCATGTTCCCGACCATCCCGTGCAGGTGCAGTGCGTTGTGGTAGAACGTGTTGAAGTAGTCCTCGTCTGTGGGGGTGGTGGGGTGCACGAAGTCTTCGCCATGGTCGATGAACTGCTGGAACACGGGGGCCACATCCCAGCGCTTCTGCGTCACGTCGTAGGTGCAGCCCACGGCAGAGATTTCGAACGGGACCATTGACTGCCCTTGCTTCTTGGTGCCGTAACTGCTGAGCTCGCAGTCGATGACAATGAACTTGTCGGGGATTGTACTGCCGCTCGGGCATGACGTGCGCAGCGCTGTCTGCTTGTTCTCGTTCAGGTGTCCGTTGAGGTCTTTCAGCACGACGGTCGCTGGGATGGGCACACGCTTCTGCAGAATCGTCTGCTCACCCCCCGCAACTGGCACTGCACGGACCTTCGGTTCGAGCGGCTGCCAGGACTCCCTCTTCGGGAAGCCAAACTCAGCGAACTGGTCTTCCTCTTGGCCCACGCTGGGGCGCCACCTCTTCGCTGACCACCCCCCAAGGAACACTGTGTCGGTACCTGCAGCAAGACACCTCGGTTCGCTCCTCAAGTCTTCATGGCGGTCGACCTTCTTGGCAGCAAGATCCCAGAAGGTGATGCTGGACCGTGTGTCCGTAGAGACGAGTGTCCCCTGACCCACCAGGCCGATGCTGATGAGGTCGTCGCTGTGCGTGAAGTGGTGCTTCAACGTGCCCGTGGCTATGTCCCACATCTTGATATCCTTGCCCCCGCAAGCAAAGAGCGTGTCACCTGACACGACCATATCGCACACAAAGTCCGTCGTGAACGTTTTGACCTTCTGCAAGGAGTGGTCGTACTCGGAGACCCCGCCAGGACCGGCAATAAAAACGCTCTGCGCGGTAGCGTGCATGCCGAAGGCGTGGAGGTCGATGCCATGCGACGTGCTTACATCGCCTGCCGCTGTTCTGTTGAGCACGCTCACATGATGGGATGTGTCGTCGACCCAAGCCGCAAAGATGACACCATGCACATCCCTTGTTGTAGCCCCATCCGTGTCGGTGTGCACGGTGGTCACAGTGAACTGTTCGACGCAGTGCACACGCGCCTCCATCTCGTAACGGAGCACCTCCTTTCCGTTCATCGTCCTGTGCACGGCGATGGCACCCCACTCTGTGGCGGAGAGGATCTCGTCGTGTGCACACTTTACACAGAGCACTGCGTCGGAGGGGATGCTGTAGAGCTCTGTCCTTGTTTGCATCTCGGCAGGGATGGACCAGACTCTGATGCCGTCCTCGTGTCCGGACACGAGCGTGTCTGTTGCAGGGTCGAGCGAGAGGGCGTACGACGTATCGTCTCTGGCCTTGACAGCGCCACACTCCTCCATCTGCGAGGTGTAGTTCTCAAGGAAGGCGCGTTTGTTCAAGTTCACATTCGAGTCGTCGTCCTGGTGGACCGCTGCGTACTCCACTTCAGCGAAGTCGTCATCCTCGAACGTGAGCCCTTCGTGCTCACTGTCTGTGTCCGTGCTCTGGTCGCTCAGATAGTGGTCCATCGTTACTGTCATTTGTTCTGGTGTGTGTTTCAGTGCAATTTACCTTGGTATTATGTGTTAAGGGCGAGGGGGAGTGGGGAGGAAATGAAAAGAAGTTAGTTGGGAAAGGCTATTATTTGGGGGCATATTCGAAGGCTCATTTTACTTTGTATATCCTTTAGTACAGTGTTCATATCACTGCTTGTTAGGGTAAGATGCTCTTTGTAAAAAGAGTTTGGCGGGTGACGACAAGGGGTCTCTAGGCCTCGTGCTGCTGCAGCTTCTTTGCACCGAGCTGTGTGGAGCGTTGGTGTGCGGTATATCAATAGGAAAAGAAGAAAAAAATGAAGTTTTTTATGCACCTCCGACTGACCCACTGTACGATGCCAGCCCCAGATGAAAGCATAAGTACCCTGCGGTCAACAACAGAAGAAGTAAAAGGAAACCCTAATGGCTTGCCAGTACCGTGTGAACGGGGGTGGTACACAACTGCTCAGTCAGGCGGGCCCACCAGAAAAGAAAAGAAAAAACACACATACCCGCCTTTGCGCAATCACCTTTTGGAAGAGTGATCTGGCAGCTGCGGCGGCATGGAAGAAGTTCGAGTCATTTGCTTCTGTGGAGGGTGGTGCATTTTAATCATTGAATTCCACAAAACTTCTTGGGACGCACTGAAACCGTCAAGAAAACAGTCGAAATCAAAAGTATAACAACGACGGCTGCCACACACAGAAGGGCACATCTCTAGAAACATACCTGCAGAGTGCGACAGCTGCTGCTGCATGAAGTCCATCGCCTCTGAGAACATACGGATCGCGTCGTCCTCGTTCCCCGCAATGCACACAACACCTAGACACCCACGCAGCATGCTGTCCACAAGGTGGAACAACGACCCTGTTCTTTCCACTGTGTCAAAGGCAAGACCTTTAAGCTTGCATCGTTTGAAGAAAACACTGTGCCGGATGGAGCCTATATGCGGGTGGTAGATGAGCCCGCTGTAGGCGTAGCTGAGGGGCTCTCCTTCGGGCGAGAGGGCCATTCCTGTCTCTGAGTCCATGCGGGAGCAGGTTGCGAACTGGAAGAGACGGTGGGCAATGGAGCTGTTTGTCAGGCAGAGCTCGAGGTCGACAGCCCAGAGGCGCGGCTGGCCGTTCCTGCGGAAGACGACAAACTCGACAGAAGCATATCCGATGATCTTCTTCTGGTAGCACACACAGCCTATCGAGAGGCTGGCGTCGCGGATCGCTGCGTGCGGCACCGTCGTTTGTGGGAAGATCACACCAAGCCCACAGTACTGCGGCGCGAGAAGCTGTTCTTGCACGGAGAGTACCTGAACAGAACCGTCGGGGTGGATGTAGATGTTAGCAACAGGGGATGACACACAGTCTGCAGGCACCGCTTCGACAATGCCGCCGAACTCATTAAACGCCTGCATGTAGGCAGCCCAGTCTGGATAAACGTTTTGGTTTACAATCTTGACACGCTTCCCTAGGTAGTCCTTCAGCTCGATGTAGATCTTTTCTCGGAGGCCGGTGATGTTCTGTCTGTCCTCATGTTCTTCGAGGGCACGCAGGCGGCGGACGTCGACGACTGCAATGCCACGCCCGTTGCTTTCATTGTCGATCTTGATGAGCCACTTCTGGTACTCTGGGTAGTCTGAGATGAATTTTGAGAGGACAACAAGCAGCTCGGCCTCTTCAAACATATCGTATGCTCCTATGGGTGTCACGACGTCTGCCAGCTCGAAGATACGCTTCGCACCGCTCTTACTCGCAAAGTGTTGACTCACAGACGGATCCGGTCCAAGCAACGGCAAACCCAGCTTCCCTGCCAGCTGCAGCTCCTCCTTCCCTACAACACCCGGTATGATGTACGCAGTGCGGCCCTTCACGAGAGCCGCAAGACGCTTCAAATTCCGCTGGGAGAACAGAAGCGCCTTCGTCAGACTCAAATGCTCCGGCAAACGACTCTGGTTTTCTGGGGTAATAATATGCAATCTCTGGTTCGCGTCGTTCACTCCTGAAAAAAAAAAAAAGACGATTTTTTTTTTACAGTTTTTTTAAAAACCTTTATATCCCCCACGGACCTCTCAATCATTCCACAATGAATACCATCCCAGAAAGGCCATAGGGTGCGCAAAACAAAAATTGTACAAACCTGATAACTGGAGCAACCTGGTGTAGTACTGTATGGCCTCGGAGTCGACGGGGTTGGGTGATACGTAAATGACCTCGACGTTAGGGTCTAATAGATCGATGAGACGCGGTAGCTGCGACTGCACTGCGTTGAAGTACGGCGTGCTTTCGCATTGGTACGGCGTGTAGGAGAGGGACGGGAGGTGGATCACCATGCGTGGGGACATCTTAATCTTCCCCCAGTTCGAAACGAATGTGTCCATGGACTTGCGCCAGGCACGTTCCTCATGTTGCTGTAGGGAGGTGATCTTGGAGCGTGTTACCATATGCTGCTGGTGAATCTGCCAATGGCTTTGAATCAACATTGCTGCAAAGTGCGATTCTCTTAGGTCCTTGAATTTTAACTTCTGCAAAAACATTCTGAAGGTGCTCTGCAGCTTCACCGCTGCAGTGCATATACCTGCCTCCCCATGTTGAAACCTCTGCCCCGGTACTGTTAACAACGAGGACACCTCCTCTCTGTTTGATATGCAGGCAAGCAGCTCCTCTTGCGAGTACACCCCCAGCCCCACCGTTGCCAGCTTCGCCACCGCCTTACCATCGATGTACGCTAATGGAATGTTAAACTCTGTTAAAAGCTTTTCAAGCTGCTGTACAATCCCTGAGATCGCACCCCACATCGGCTGATGCGAGCGGTGGAACGAATGCCACTCTGGCGTTGTGTCTAACGTCGCGCCCTTCCTAATCACAAACTCGTGGAGGGAGTACATATCAAGCAGCTCTGTGTACGTCCTCGTCTCATCTCTGTCCTTTGCACCCAAATGGTCCTGCGGCTCCGGCTGTGGTGTAGCCTTGCCTTCTTCCTTTTCAATCTCCTCTGTTTGCTGTAAAGGTGCGTCTGGTGAAGGAGGGTTGAGAACCTGCTGGATATCAAGCTTCAAATTGCACATCGGAGCAAGACCAAACTCTGTTGTAAGCAGTTCACGTCGTGCGAACTGATCTGCGTACGGCTGCAGCGCTAACGGCTCTGAGGCAAGCGGTTGGTCACCACTCTCACCACCCATTGCAGCGGTTACATCGAAGGTAGCGGGGATGAGACCACGTGATATACATGAGTACAACCCTTTGTTCAACTCATTCTCGGTGACAATCGGAAGTGGTGCCGAAGGATCCAACCGATTCTCCTGCGGCAGAGTCGGGTGGTGGTCACCAAGCTTCCCACAACGCTGTCTCGAACCCTTTTTGTTATGCCCCGCGGAACGCTCTGTCCGCGTCGACCCTTCGCGCAACACCTGCTTAACCACCTCCATCGCGGAAGACACAGGAACCGTCGTAGACACTGGATGCGGAACGGCTGCAGTCATCTTATGCTCTGCAAGCAGCGGAGGATACCTCTGGGTGTTCTGTCGTCGTGCCATCGTTTAAAAAAAATGCAAGAATTTTAGAAAAACAATAAATTCCCTCAGATCTGTGAATTTGGAAGGGTGTTGTGGGGTGTAGTTAAAAAAAGAAGATTTTGGGGGAAGGGGTTGAGGAAAGGGGTTTCTTTTGTGTACTATTGTATTCGCAGAGATATTTTGTAGTTTCGACGTAGGTTTTTTAAAAAATTATTTTTTGTACAGAAGAGCTGCTGGGGGGGTGGAAGAAAGAACAGAGAAGAAAAGAGGAGGAGAGAGACAAAGGCATGAATTTTGATGTTGAAAAAAGAAGTTTGCGAACGTCTCAGCAGAGTTCGCGGGACATTGAAATGGAATTTTTTTTTTTTGAAAAAAAATATTAGGGTAAAAAGCCCTCCTTTTTGTCATCTTTAAGAAAAGGTGGATGGGAAAGCATCAGTGCACCTTCCACTCAATAGCGGCGTGGGGTGGATTTTGAGTGATAAATTTGCACTGGAATTGTTGAAAACAAAACTTTACGCAAAAAAAAAAAAAAAAAACAAAAAAAAACAAAACCACAGCGTAAGATGGATGTGCCCCTCAGTGTACGCACATCTTTACCACTACCAAAAAAATATATTTTTTTTTTAAAAAGCCGAACTACAAGACTGAACTCTCTCCAATAAGCTACACCGTTTTCACAAAACAATAGTTTTGGTAAAAGTAAACCGAGCCAAAATATTCCGCTTTTTTAATTATCTTGCACCAAAACAAAAAACATCAATTTCATCTACCATGTATAGAGAACGCGCTTAGACGTTGCCATCAACAATCTCCCACTACCCTCTCTAAGCAATAGAAAAGCGGCTTGTTGTGTCTACAGCCGCAATCTGGTTTTTTTTTTTGTGAGCACACTTTACTAGAGAGACGTACATTTGGAGTACATCTTCCCGGGGGGGATGTCAACGGGGGGGACAAGAGACCTTCCCACTCCATGAACAACGACGTTCTCCTTTTTTGTGTTGAAGAAGGGGGGCGTGTAGTGACACTACTATTTTGTTTTTTTTGATAAATTGTTGGAGTAGTGTAGTTGCCTCGGGTTGTGTTGCCACAGTTGTGCAATCTCCACTGTCAATTTTTTTTTTGTCGGAGGGGAAAAGTAGTGAAGTGGATAAAAAAAAGCTGCTGACACCTCGTGGATGCAGGCACGGACACATGAAGAAAAAAAAAAGAGAGAAAGCTGACAGTGAACGAAACGCCTCACCATTTCGTCGGAGGACGCAACATACTGACAGGGGGGGAGAAAAAAACGCTAAAGCTGAGACTAAAAAACTTTTTAAACACGGTCGCCTAAAAAAAAAAAAAAAATCCACAAAAACTTCTTTCAGTTCTGTACGCGAAGGGGGGAGGAAACCACAGAACGGTCATCTCTCATCCCGAGAGAGGATGCACTCTAGCCTCGCTGGTATGACTTTTGGTGTGCCCCGCCCTCGAAAAAAAGCGTACTATTTATCACTTCATTATCAGGCGTTTGTTTCACTTAGGAAAACCCGGTAAATGGAACACACCAACTCCCTCAATAGGGATACCTTTTTTTTTGAATAATTGTGGTGCTCCGGGAGGGGGTCGATATTGACAGGTGGCAGTTGACCGACTTCCGAAAGCACCAAAATTGGCATATTTTTTTTGAATAATTGAATACTTGATAACGAGAGATAGACACCTCGCTTTTTTTTTTTTCCTCGTGTGATCTCCACACAGCCTTTTCCTCACCTATCTCTCGTTTCGTAGATACTGGTACCACATCCCTACTCCCGCCTCCACTCGTCAGGTAACGAATGAGGGTCATTGGATGCCCAGGCTAGCTAGTCCCGGGCGAGATAGGGTTGACTTTTGTTTTGTTTTGTTCTCGGTTCTGTTCAAAATGAAGGAAAGCTCCATCTTGTTAAGAAGAAGCAGAAAGGGAAAGACGATATCAGCCAAATTAAAATAAAGCTGGCAAGGCCCTGACAAAGTCTTCTCAGTTTTGTCTTTTTTTAAAAAAACTTATGTATTCGTTACTTTTGTTCCGTACTTTAATAGAGCATTTTAGGTATTGCTTGGGCTCTTATTTTTTGAGTTTTTCATTTGTTTTTTTTTGTGTTTGTATCGACAAAATTTAAGGTTCTGTTCTCGATGTCACCCCAAAAAAGGACGGGGGTTTTTCAAAAAAAAAAATAAGCATGAACATAGTGCTGGGCACATTCTTTTTTTGAGTAATGTGTGTTACCTTCACTGTCCTTTATTTCGCGAATATTAAAGTGAAAAAAAAAAAAAAAAAGGAAGATATGTCAAATAAACGTTCAGTGTACATCTACAAAAGAGGCAAGTTGACAGTGCAAATGCCTCAAAAAAGAAAGAAACGAAACCACCAATATTAGCTCTCAGTTTCAATACTGAAAGGCGAAAAAAGAAGGGGAAAAAAATGTAGGTTCGAAAAGAAAACTTACACATTCTTTCACAAGAAGAAAAAAACTCAATACAATACTAAAGACGAAAGACCCACCCTCCCCAACAAAATGCAAAATGCTGAGAAGAACAAAAAGACAAATAAAGTTCACGAAACCTACCCTGCAATGCACACTTCTCCTTTGGTGGAGGTGAGACAGCCGGGGGGAGGAAAAAAAAAAAAAGAGAAATGGTGTTCCGGAGGGGGCCTATATTGACATGCCCTTGACAGGTGTTTCCGGAACACCAAAAAAAAGAAAAGTTTGTAAGATGACCCTAAGCTCTCTCGTGCTTAGTCACCTTGAAAAAATAACTCAATAAGGAACGAAGCCCTTTTGCTTTAGCCATTTTGATAACAATCGTTGGGGAAAAAGCGGTTTTTTTTTGGATTCTGTGGACTCATAGAAAGCTGTGTGATGTGTATGGAGAGGGGGGCGATGTTGTCATATCCAAGCGCAGCTCTCTGCGAATGTAGGACAGCTCTTCCCTCTCTTGCGCCCCCTGTAGGGCACTACCCGACCCTAACGGTGGATGGGGGGGAAAAAAGGAAAAAAAAAGGAGAAGGAAAACGTAAAAAAAAAAATGTCATTTTTTCCTTCGTTTCTTCTCGAATGGAAGGAAAAGAAGGCGCGAGGAAAAAAAAAACTGTTGGTGTTGCAAAAAAAAAAAAAAGCAAAATAAAACCAATACTGTGAAGGAATGTAGTGTACAAGAAAAAGAAAGTTGTGCAAAAACGCCGGGACGCAGATACAGGAAAGTACGGCTGAAAATGCGACTCCTAAAAACTCACAGGAATCTTTTCAGAAAAATATATAAAAAAATAGAACACAGATTTTGGCTGAGAGGTGCGAAGTTTCTGCACTTTTCCGTACTTTTTTTTTTTTCGGAAATCTACCGCCCTTTTCCCGCACTACAACGGGGTCTTGGGCGGGAACGGTTAAAAGTTAGAAAAAATGCCCTTTTCAGCCACCAAAACTAGTTTGGAAAAAAGAAGGAGAAGTTGAAAGTACAAAAAAAAAGGCCTCATCGGACAACCTGAGGACGACACTGTTGAAGAAAAAAGAGAAATTGAAAGTGCAAACGCCTCACCGTTCTTCGGCGGACGCAAGGCACGAAAAAAAAAACGAAAAGAGGGGGAAAAAACCCCTCAAGCTTTCGAGCAGCTACCTGGCGGGATAGTACCAGGTCTTTGAAATAAAGCAAAAAAAAAAAGAACCTAAGCCTCTCGTGCTTAGCCCCCTTAAATAAACCCCCTCCACCCCACTCCACAGACAATTCATACAGTTTACTTTGCACCGTTGAAAACAACAATAAAATTTTCTGTGAGCTAAAGAACCCATTCCATTCTATCGAACCAAATCTGAAACCCTTTCGCAGCCAATGAAAAACCTTTTTTTATTATTATTGTTCACTTTGTCAAAATCTCTTTGTTTTTCTCTTTGTCTATTTTTCCTGCATTTTTTATTCTCTTCTTTGTACTTTCTTTTGTTTTGGTTGTTGTTAGATAAGCTCAATCGCCTATCGAGTTCTGTGAATAGCACGGAACTCCTTTTCATGTGTATCCATGGAAATCAGTATCATATGTGATACCGGGCAGTCTCTGTTCATGTTGTACATGACTTTGTTCTTTGTCAGCGTGCACGGCTCGACATAGTTAGAGAAAAAATAGACAGAGAGAAAAATTGGAGGTAAAAAATTTTGAAAAAAGGTGTCGTTTGAGAAAAACAAACAAACGGACGCGCTGTGTGAAAAACGAGTGTTTCTCTGCGCGTGATATTTTGTGGGGAAGAATAAAACATTATGAAAAAAGCTCGTTGCGTTCCCACTATCGTTTCCGCTGCGCTCTCACTAGCGTTCCCACTCCATTCGGTTTTCTCTTACTTAAAAAATCTTTGAAAAAAAAAAATCGCGTTGTGCAACAAGAATATATCCACTGCACGCCCACCCTCCGCTGGATTACTTCCATCTCTCAGACTACGTTGAACTGCCCACCTACCCACTACACTGCTTTGTCAGTTCACAAAACAGGAATGATAGCGAGATACAACGAAGAACAACTGCCTTTTGCGCAAAGTAAACCAACTGGGGGTGTTTCTTTCTCTGGTAAAAGACATCGGCTAGATTTTTCAGTTGGCGAACATGCATGAAACATTGGTTTGAAAAAAAAAAAATAGTATATTTTTTCTGGAAATATAGTACTCATATTTCCTGAGGTACCCCCAATGCTGCTGAGGGATACGATTTCCCGAGCCGAAGGCGAGGGAAATCGTCGACCGAAGCAGCATTGGGGGTACCGAAGGAAATATGGTGCTATATTTCCAGAAAATTCATATTTTCATTTTCGGTAATATTGTCCCGACGCACAAATCCGCTCGTATTCTGTGTGTCAAAAAGCCCCTGTTATGGTACAGTTGTATCTTGTGTGTCAAAATGTGTGTGTTGGTGTGCTGGAAGGAGAGGGGTTCAGATTCATTTATATGATGATATTTACCGACGTGGGGGATGGGGGTAGCTGGAACACTTTGTCACTTTGGGACGTTGATCGTTATGTGGATTTAGGGTGTTTTTCAGGGGTATGTTAACCACGTGTGTGTCTTAGGGACCAAATTTTTCAGTAACGTGAACCAATCGGGTCGCAATGGTTCCTGGGGGCCCGGAGGGCCCCCATGCAGGAAAAATTTCCACCAAGCCTGGGCAATGCTGGGGGCCCATATGGGGTGCCTATACATGTGTTTTCACGTGTTTTTGGGCACTTTTCAGGATTTTCGAAAAATTTTGCAACACCAAAATCGAAAATTTCGGTCTATTTTTCACTCTGCGACATGGTCAAAAAAAATTTTTTTTTTGGCCGAAAAAATTATAATATTTCTATTTCGGATTTTACCCACGATTTGTGTACATTCTAATATTTCTGTGCCAAATATTATAATATTACCCGGTACATGCAAAATTGGCTGTAAAGTAGCCGAAAATATAGAACCCATATTTCCAACGTCGCTGTAGGATTTGTGCAGAGGGACAATATTTCCGAAAATTAAAAAAAAAAAAAAAAAATACACAAAATAAACGAATAGAAAGAACATGAAGAACTGATACCGAACCAAAATGTACCCTTGTAAGATAATTTTTTTTGCCCACAGTAAGCATGAAGCAAAGCACATCTAATTTTGCGAGATGAAGCAATACAAGAAACGGGGGAGGGAAAGGGAAAGGCATAGAAAGGCCCTACTACGTGGCCACATTGAGTGCTAGTTAGCATCACAGCTCATCGGAAAGCTCTCCGTCCGACCAATGCTCCTCTTGGATCGCGTCGCCCCACTCTGGGGTGTGAAGGCGTGGCTCATCGTCGTCTTCTGTTGAACGCCGGCGTGGGTCACGTGACACATCGTAGAGGCACAGCTCGTAGTGCCCGCCACCGTTGGTGACTGTGAAGGTGTTGTCGCTTCTGTTGAAGAACTCAATGACTTTCTGTTGATGGTTGGTTCGTTTTTGGGGTAGATGCATTCTAAATGGTATGATTATTTGTCATCATTTCTGCGAGGACACATCGGGATAGTCAGGGGAACTACTATTATAACGCTAACGACTAAGTACCCACAAGGAGTGCTCCTAGTGGGTACGTAGTCGTAAAACACTATAGTCGTTTGGACCAGTTGCACTGCTTGTCGTCCCCTTGAATGGACCGCCATGGAGGTGGAACACTGCGCGGACGCTCGTCCAGGTGTCTCCCTAGAGGAAAGGAAAATACAGTTGGACAAGAAACTTGGCGACCAAAAAAAATTGGCGACCAAATAATATTGGCGGATTTTGGGGGGTTTCTTGTAATTGGCGACTTTTTTGGTCGCCAATATTACTTGGTAGGACTGTGGTTCTTAGTAACATTGGTTGGGAAGTAGCTTTTTTCGCAATTTTTGGTAAAGTTTTTGTGCCTCCCTTCGACTCACCATGTGTATTCTTGGGTGGCGTGCGTGAGTGCGTGGCGCGGAGCTAATGTTCGACTTTCTTGAAAGATACGCTGCACCTGGTGCACTGAAGGGGCACCTTTTTTGTACTTGTGACTATTGTATCAATAAGAACCGCTTTCCCACCAAATAACTTGGCGACCAAAAAATATTGGCGGATTTTGGAGGTTTTCTTGCAATTGGCGACTTTTTTGGTCGCCAATATTACTTGTCCAACTGTAAACCCCCAGAAGGAGTTGTTCAGCTCTTTTTGGAGAAATGTTGGTAATGAGAAGTCGTTATTTTAAAATGAAACATACATTTAAGCCACTCTGATCGCCACTCGCAGCAGAGTTGACTTTGATGCTCTGTGTGATCGGATCCCATTCCATGCCGACCTGTGGGGACATGAGGTGTTTGGGGATCAACAAATCGGCAAATGATGACAAACCTGCACAGTCTCGACGGGGTGCCCCTTCACGATACGGATGTGTTTGCAGAAGTCGTGGCGAAGGATTGCTGTTGTGAAGGTGTCATGAAGGGGTGGTGTTGTAATGCAATACTCAAAATATGTTTTATATGGCGATGACACTTGAAGGCAGCAGCCTGCTCTCGTCGCATGACGTTTCGGGATGAAGTGAACTGGAGCAGCGCTCCAAAGAAGATGCAGATCCTGGAACAATTCCAGAGGAGCTTCGGAAGTCCAACCATGCAGGGCGCACACCGGTTGTGGAAAACCGTCCACCAAGAGGTGAAGAAGGGGGAGCCAGCGACATGGTCGAACTAGCCAACGGAATGATACAAGGGATCACCGGCGCGCCAGACTCCAAGATGCACGCACTCTTCCTGAGTGCATTTGTGGCAGGGTGGAACCCTGACGGCAAAGACGAAAACGGCGTGAAAGCCTTGATCTTGACCTGTATCGACATGGTGCTCGGCCTTGACGGGCTGCAGACGGGTTTGCAGACGATAAAGCTGCACAATGTTGTGCAAAGGAAAATACGCAAAAAACTCACGAGTGATTCGCGAGCTTGAGAAGTGGTACGCAACCTGGGGTACCCGCTCGACCCACTAAAAAGCATAGTCTCGAGGCATGAGGCAATATTCCTAAACGAGGTCTACACGTAGGGGGTCAAAGTAAGACCGTGTCTGAAGGTGGTACCAAAGTTCTGCACGATATACGACGACTTTGGCTCTGGGCCAGTAGATGTAATTGTGAAAGTGGGCGGGTTGCTAAGTAGTCCTGGAACAGGGTGTACCCGATTTACTAGTTTGTGACAGATGCGAGGGCATACGCCGCCTGGGCTGTGCTCCCTGGAGAACTGAATGGACCGGGCTTCCTGTTCCCGTCTGAAGCCGCGCGAGGTAACGACGCTGATCGCCTGGCAGGAGCGAAAAAAACAGCTGCCGAAATCTCTACCTCAAAATCCACACATCCGCCGTATTTGGACAACAATTATCTTGTACAGAATTTTTGTTCAAATCTGATAACTTTGTGCATTTTTTTTGGTACACTTCAAACAGTTTTTCGTTATCCAAGGAGGGGGGAGCAAAGGTGCCTTTTGCATACCACTCATCGGGATACGCTTCTCTGGTTTGACGTTCATCATCTTTTTTAAGAGTTCGTTCAGCTGGTTGCAGGAATGGGTGAACTGAATTGTACGCGACGAGTCGCGAATGTCGATCGACAACTCCCTGAGATTGCCTCCTGAGAAAGGCGGCTTGCCAAAAGCCATGATGTACAGCGTGACGCCGAACGACCAACAGTCTGTCGGGGCCCCTTCGAACACCTTCGATGTAGTGTCAAATGCCTCAGGCGGCATGAACGCTGGGGTTCCTGCAAACCCTGTGATCAGAAAACACTCCCCGGACACATCGGTCTGCGAGGACACACCAAAGTCCGTCAGTTTCACTTCTCCTCTTGACCCCACCAAAATATTTTCTGGCTTAATATCCCTATGAGCGATCTTTTGATCGTGAAGATACTCAAGACCTCGAGCAATACCTACCGTATAACACTCTAGAAGGCCCAGACGGAGTGGTTCGCATGGATAGGAGCTTGGAAAGATCTGTCCACCTTCGAGATATTCCATGAGAATCATAATTTCCCCTTTGCTTTCTACAACACCGATGCTTTGGATGACGTTGGGATGGTCCAATTTTTTTAAAATGCTGACCTCATCTTTGACAGTCTGTAGGCGATCATTTTGCACGATTTCTGCAATATGCTCTGAGCGAACCGAATTCTGTCTCTCCCAATCCGCAGACCCTTCCGTCGAAGTTGGAGAACACACACCGCATAGAACCTTCCTCTCAAACTTTCTTTTGTCAACGATTTTGACGGCGTACGGCTGGTTGCTTTTGTTGTGTGTACACATATAGACCTTGCCGAACGCGCCCTGCCCAAGAAACGCAATGAGCGTATAATCATTGAACACCAGAGAACCCTGTGAATCGCGTCCCTTCCGCACAGCCTGCGTCTCGTCGGGTACTGCCACCAAATGGGGGTCGGAGGGGACACCAATGCACTCCTTGCATTTGAAGCCTTTAGAGCGCTTTTCGCCGATGCGGTCGTCCCGGCCGCACACAACACAGCTGCGTGTAGAGATTTGGCGGAGGTGGCGTCTGCGTTTGCCTGACTCATTCGTCTTTGCTTCGGAGCGCATCCGCAGAACCTGTGGAGGGGTGAGGGATGAGAGAAGCAAGGAGTGCACCCTTCATAGGGCATTGAAAAATTGAAGGGAAAAAAAGCCGGAAAAAGTCGTTTTTTTTTTTTTTTTTTGTGAGTGTTTTCTGAGTGCACTTCGTCGCTTTATCTTTGAGAAAAAAAAAGAGGGGAAAATAATGTTGTGGAAATACCTCCAGCTCTTTGTGTCTGAGCGCTCCCATGAGGGTCGGCATATTCAACACCTTCTGCCAGCCGCTCTGTTTCTGCAGTGGCGGGGGTGATGCCGACCGCGAACGGCCGCTGCTGTTGAGCCCTGAACTCCCGCCACTGCCTTTCCTTAAGCCCCTACCCGAACCTCTCCGCTGCATGGCACTGGGAGAATCAACCGACGACGACGAACGCCAGGTACTCCTCTGCGGCTCCGTCGTATGCGTAGACGGGGGCGTCACGCTCACCGGGGTGTTCCCCACTCCAAACCGTGTCGGCGACGTCAGGCACCGTGTCGGCGAAGTGATCCCCGCCCCCTCCCCCGCCCCTGCCGCCCCCTCCACATCCCCTGCATCAATCGCAGAATTGAATGTGATTCTCGACCTCCGCCCCGAAGCCTTTCCACACAACACTTCAGGCTCCGCCGCTGAAATCACATTATCTACAGAGGACTGAGGTGAGGAGGCTGTCGGGCACGACCGATCTGGTACAGGGGAGTTAGAACGGCTTCGTATATAAGAGAGAATTCCGCTTGGGGAGCCATCTGCTGTACGGCGCTGTTCGCCTTCCGGTTTACCAGGAGGAAGATCTAATAACGGATGCAAATGCGGTGCGGTAAGCCCCTCCGCCTCACACACCCTAGCCCCATATCGTGGCGCAACAGGTTTGAAACGAGACCTCACTGAGGCTTCTTTGAAATCCGCGGTGTCAGTCTGTACTACAGACTGCGGCCGTGATGTCATAAGAAAAAGGGAGAGAGGAAAGGAAGAGAGAAGAAACGTTCGTATCCAATGAAAAAAATGGGAAATGAAAAAAAGAAAAAGAGGGGGGCTTTTTTGAGGAGGTGTGGTTTGTGTGTATCGACCCCTCCCTCCCTCTGTTGAAAGGTTGATATGAAATACAAAGCCCTCTCGTGAAACAGTGTATCTTTGGTATGACCGGCTGTACCGGGGGGGGGTGGACACCCCAACCATGCAGTGCTACATCCATTTTGTGGTTTGTATCTGATATGTGCTACTCCCGCTTCCACTCATCAGATGAATGGGGATCATTGCGAACACAGGGTAATTAGGCCTGTGTATGTAGGGTCCGGTTGGGGTCCTCTGCCCGTTTCGCAGTGGGTAAACATAGTGGGGGAGGGGAGGGGAGGGTTTGAAAGTGGGAATGTAGGGGATGGGAAGAGTTGAAAAATGAAAAAAAAAATTCCAGCTTTTTTTTTTTGTCTCCTTTTTGCGTTTGCCCCATATCTCATGACACGGTGTGGGCAAATATAAAATGAACAAATTGGGGGGTATACCCTCCATTTTTTATCGCAACTACTTCTAGATCATTGCGGACGATAGCATTAAATTTTATTTTTTTTTTTTTTTGAATAAAGAGGTTCACGCGAAGAGTGGAAAACAGAGCAGAAGTCTCAGCTTTCAGCGTCTTTTTTATTTATTTATTTATTTTTTTTTTTTGTTTCTTTTTTTCGATGGCGGTGGTAAGAAAAATCGAAGTAATCCACTTCTCTGATTTACCACTTCTGAGACAATAGGAGGGGGAAGACCGCTGTGCGACGTCTTTTGTTATGAATTTATTTTGCGTTTATTTTTTTTTCTGATTTCCTCCCGTAGGCTGTGATCAGGGGGGTTGGGGGAATTTTTTTTTTTGAATTTTCTTCATAGGGTGAAAACGATCGTTTTTTTTTTTTTTTTTTTTTTACGAATCTGGCACGGTGGCCCATTCCTACCCTTAGGGTAGGGTCCGCGGGGGGTACCCAAGGGGGTACCCCCCAGACTACCCCATGGGGTACCCCATGGGGTACCCCATGGGGTACCCCCCAAATCTGAGGGGTACCCCATGGGGTACCCCCCAGACTACCCCCGGGGGTACCCCCCGGGGTACCCCGCGCGGACCCTGACTGGCACTGGGGGTACACAGGTACACAGGTACACAGGTACACAGGTACACAGGTACACAGGTACACAGGTACACAGGTACACAGGTACACAGGTACACAGGTACACAGGTACACAGGTACACAGGTACACAGGTACAGCCAGAGTGCCAGAGTGCCAGAGTCAAGGGTCCGCGCGGGGTCCGCCCCCCGATGACATAACGAAGTATCGCTTGAAAATACCGTTCAATATATGTTGCTTGGTGTGCATGAAGAAGGACACACAAGGTATATCAAACGATAAATCAATCAGATAAACGTTACATCATCGGAAAATTGTTGGCACCGCCCCCCTGTCTTCGTATTTATTACCCCGTCGACAGGCCAAACAGTGTTGGGCTCAGAAGAAGCAGTGCAAGACAGTCACTGGGGATCAACATGAGAACCAACTCCCAACAACACAGGCTACCGAAGTAGCAGGTGGGGTGTTGCGGGTGTTTGGGGTGAGAAAATCGATTTTGGTAAGTTGCAGCAGAACATTCTTAAGTTCGCACTAGTCGAGAGAGGCTTACCCGCTGCAGTGAAGCAGTGCACCCATTTAAGGGTGGAGAAGCGTGACACGCACATACAAGTATGTACGTTACTTCAACAAAGGCTGAATTCTGGTAATTCTAAGGGATGTGAATTCAGCCACCACGCAGGTAGTGTTTTAAGGTTCCTCGCTTTGTGCTGCACAGCGGACTAATGACACAAAGGAGTTGCCCCCGCTCTCTTTCGCGCAAACTTAAGAAAATTCTGAAGTAACTACAACCTGGCGTGCGGGTACAGATGCATTGCTTTGTTCTTTCCTCAAAGTCATATCTGATCTCTCGGGTCTGTTCTAAAGTCAGTGTTTAGATAAGCATCCACTTGACTCGTTCTAACAACCGTTGAAATCTAGAACAAAACAATACGCTGCCCCTTCTCACACCAAGCCGCCATGCTTCAAGAGCATGCCCTGGGCACAAATTACTGTGACAAAAATTGGTTTTCTGGGGGAACGCGATATTTCTTGTGCCTGCTGTAGTCCTCCGCAAGAGCAGAGGACAGACTTTCCGGATCCCGAAGCCAAATTTTTTGCACTAGCTATGCTCCCTAATGGCTATAGCAGTGACTGACTAAGAGTTTCATAATAATTGAGGTGGTCTATGGGGTGGGTTAATGGAAAAATTGGTTTAAAAACCCAACTTTTGCGGTCGCCACCTGGTTTGAAATAATTGCACCAGCTCTTCCATCGGCACTGTTTCGCTGTCACGATGAAGGGTCGTCGGTTCGGGTACCTGTTGAGAGAAATTGAGTGCAAAAGTAGAGACTACAACAAAAAAAATCAAACAAACAAACAAGAAGCCGCTCCGTACCTCTTCCATGCAAAAAAGAAAGTAAAAGACTGCCCTTCCTCAGTCCGGAAGTAGCACCTCATCCGGTTCCCTGACGTAAAAGAGTTGTAGAGGTTACGAGATGCCATGATAAAAAAGTAAAAGTGACAATTTTGACAATAAAAATATGCTTCGATTGACATCCGAGCGGGACAAAGGCGAAAAGGGGGAGCGGGGGGGTGTAAAAACCGGGGCTTAAAAACATACCTTGCAGCACTCGCTCGGCCTACTCTCCAGGTACGAGAACATCACTGCACGAACAATCCCACTGATACTGATACCTGCATTCTATTTGTTGCCACATGGTAAAAATGACCAAAACTTCGACCAATTTTTTTTTCTTCACAATTTGCTCATTGAGACTTTGGATTTTTTGGGCCATTTATGACCTACCACGCCCGATTTTGGGCGAGAAGAAAAAAAAATTTGGGTCAAAAATCGAGGCGTCTTTGGTAAAATCACGACTTTTCGGGCGCGAAACCACGTTTTAGACCCCCACAGATGCTCAAAAGTGCCAAATTTTGCTTTTAATGGCCTCAAAGGATCACGGGAGCACCCCTCGTAATTACGAGGGCTCCCCACGCCGTGACGTCGTCATTGCGCGCGTAATTTCCCACGTATGCGGGCGTGGTTGGTCATAAAATGGCCCAAAAACCCCAAACAAAACCTCAGATTGACCAAATCGAGGAAAAATTGTCAAGTCGAAATTTCAGCCAAAATACGGTCATTTTGGTTATACCCCGCGGTGTATGCAGTAGCTAGAACACGTACACAGCTAAGTTCCTAAGCGATTTCCTTCACATTTTTCATGAAAAATTGGTCAAAAATCGACTTGTCTTTGGTAAAAAAACCACGAAAAATCGGCTGCGCAAAACCACGTTTTAGACCCCCACAGATGCTCAAAAGTGCCAATTTTTGCTTTTAATGGCCTCAAATCGTCGAAATTAGGCCTATATAGGGCAAAAAAAAATTTTTGAGAGTCCCTTTCCCTGGGAGGCAATAGCCACCGGGTGTGCAGGGGGTACCCCGGGGGGTACCCCCCAGGGTCCGCGGGGGTACCCCATGGGGTACCCCCGCGGACCCTGAGGGGTACCCCCGCGGACCCTGAGGGGTACCCCCGCGGACCCTGGGGGGTACCCCTCGGGGTACCCCAAACCCCCCAAAGGGTACCCCGCGCGGACCCTACCCAACCCTGTGGGGTACCCCCTGGGGTAGCCCACGCGAGGGGGTACCCCCCGCGGACCCTACCCTGTGTGGTACCCTACCCTGCGGGGTACCCCTTTTGGGGGTACCCCCGGGGGTACCCCCAAAAGGGTCTGCTGGGCCACCGTGGGGAAAAAGTGATCGGTCTTTTTTTTTTTTTTTTTTTTTCACGATCGTGAAGAAAAAAAAAACGATCGTTTTTTTTTTTTTTTTTTCTTCACGATCGTGAAAAAAAAGCACCTTTTTCTTCACGATCGTGAAGGAAAAAAAAAACGATCGTTTTTTTTTTCCCATATTATGTCGTTGATCGCTGGCCCACACCAGGGAGGGAGCCCCCACAGGTGCCCACAACCCCCCTGAAATCGGCCGAGAGTAACTTTTAGCGGTGTTTTGACGTAAAATGTCACCTTTTTTGCCATTTTTGGGGTGTACTTTTCTGGAACAAAATTCGCAAAACCCGAAATACGAATCGTAAAAAATCGCGACATTCTATGACATACGTATACCATGAAGCAGCACGTCACGGCATGGCATGTAACATGCACATGTAATATCGCCAAAAACCTAGTCGTAGTAACATCATCACTGTGCAAACCCCTGTCCATCCAATACAATTCACACTCTTTGTGGGTGGTCTTGCTGCCTTTTTGCCACAGTAATTTTTGGCCCGGCAGGCATGCTCTTGAAGCATGGCAATTTAGTGTGTATGGGGCAGGGTGTTGTTTTGTTCTGAATTCCCTTTGTTACAATATCTATCCAATCGCGAGTGGCTGTATGTGTATCGTGAGACACTCTTTTTAACCCTTTACGGACCAAGAGGACATTTATGCCCATTGTGGCGGGGGATGCGGCGTTCAACACCAGGCCAAGTTGGCCAAAAGCCCAACTTTTGTACTGTCCAACCTCTGTACAATTACGGTATATTTCGTTGGCTGGTGGTCTGAAGAGTGATCTGACCATATTCTCCAGGTATAACAAATGCCCAAATAATGCATTGGCGAAGGAATTTTGCACTTTTGACCATCACACATTACTTGTATTTTTACCGGTTTTTTAATGAGTACAACCTATGTCAGAGCACGCTGTCCCACAGATTTTAGAATTTGGGGGGGTCACGCAACAGGGATTACGCAGCTCCCCATACTTATCGCTAAATATGCCGTTTTCCCCGAAAAATTTTAGAATTCCACGCCCAATTTCTTTCTTTTTGGCAAAAAAAAAAATTTTCGCGCTTCGCGCGAAAAAGGTCCTCAGAAGCTCAATTCCGGAAACAAATACGGGGGGAGCGACGTTTTCCAACTCCTCCGCCATCAGCAGGAACACCTCCGTTTTCTCTTGAATCTGGGACGCTTGTTGCTGAGAAACAGGGCAACAGCGCGTTCAAGCATATTCCCCATCTTTTCAGTGTTAAACTCGTGGCGAAGCCACGGTACGCAACATTTCTAAAAATTGCGCTTAAAATTGCCTACTATGTCGCGGGAAGGGTGGGTTGAAAGCTCGCGCCGCAGTGCATCTTCCTTTTCCGGTAAAATAGAAGAAAATTGTCTTCTAAAAATAGAATTCTGTGGGGGGTAGGTGAGAGGTGGGCGGAGCCCCCACTCCTCCACCCCAGCCTCAATCCAAAACCCTGTATTTTTTTTTTTGGTATTTTTTGAGCTGAGATTTTCAAAAAATACCAAAAATACCAGGGTCAACCGCTGTGATGCTCATTGTTTAGAACACAGGGCTATTTCTAAATATGGGGTCCGGAGTCCAAAATCCAATCCGGGACACAATTTTGGCAGATTTATTTTGGGCCAAAAACGTCTTTATTTACATTTTTGGGATTCGCCCGTGCAGTGGTGGGGTCAATCTCGAAAATTGGATTTTTTGACCACTTAAATTTTGAGAAATATGAGCCCGGTCACTTATACGTGGGCCCATTTTCGGCTAAAATTTTCCTCAAAATCCGGGTTTGTAAAATTGACCCTTCTGTGAAGGAAGGTTGTGGAAAAGGGTCCTTATTTGCATTTTTGGAAGCCGCCCGTGCAGTGGTGGGGTCAATTTGCAGAATTGGGCAAGTTCTTGCAAGACAACGGGTAATGTTTGTTAGCTCTAAGGAGGGAAGGGGAGCGTTTGTAGCTCACACAGCACCCCAAACCCTGGCCTCTCTGTCCACAGCACACAGCTCTTCCCCTGAGTTCCATTTGTGCCTCAACATGCTGAGCGCATCTTCAGTACGATGGGTGGATGAGCGAGAAGAGGCGCAACTGGCTAGTTGCACCAAAGCTGCACAAGCTTGTGGTCGTAGCACGCAGTTTGCGCGAGAGCAAGCCGCCACAAGAGAATGGTTGGTGGGATGAGGAGAAGCTGGTGCAGGAGGAGAAGGAGCGTGCGGGAGCTATATTGACTGCGACGCGACAGCTGAGGACCCCAAGGTTGATGATGATGCTGAGCATCACGACTCTGACATCAGTGAAGGCTCTTGGGACTAAACGCATACAGTCTTGTCCGTACCCATTTCTCCCACACAAGTCACCACCCCCTTGTGACTTGCCTGTAACAGTGGAAACGTTTCCCTCCCAGCCGCAAACCCGTTCAGTGTATCGTGAGCCACTGCAGTGACCCACTCACGCTCGACCCTGTCCCTCCTTGTAAACAGTTCGCCTTCTCCTACGTTGTGCTAAGGAAAACCAAAAAACATGCTCAAAAATGATGGGCACGGGGGTCAGACTCCACTTCTGACCACTTAAAATTAGGTCATACACGTGTTATACCCCAAACTGACCAAGAAATTTTCCCAGTGTTCGATGGTGATCGAATTAAATCGGTGGTAAAAAGTGAAAAATGGGGCATGCCAGGCCCACGTCAATCAGCCTAAAAATGTTGCAACTTTAAACGCGCGTCTCTCCCGTACACCAATATACACTTTTTAACACATACAGTACAGCAAGGGAAAACCAAGGGATTTTACCCTGTGTTCTCCTTGTTACGGCTGCACTAACCTAATCATCAAAACTGCTCGATTTTGGCTTTATCTAAAAGATCGACATCAATTCTTACGAAATATAATTTATTTTACGATTTTGAGTAGAATTCTGTTTGCAGGGCGAAGTCACGAGGCAGGGGGTGATTTTGGGGGTGAGCGCCAAAAAAAGTCCTTTTCCTAGGGTTGACCCACCTCCCTCCAGCATCCAACGATATGACATTTTCACGAAAGTTGTCGATTCTTGCCTTATTATTGTCACACAGAAAAAAAATGTTTTTACGAAAATGAGTAGAACCCCATTCCTACCAACGTGTGGCATTCGTGCGCCACTATAGTGGCACTTGCCATGGGTAAAAACGGTTTTCTGGTTTTAGTGCCTCGCTGGCGACATCCGTTGGGGGGGATTCTGGTGTGAGAATGTTCTCGATTTTTGCTTTATTTGAAAGATTCGCCACAAAATCGTTTCAAGGAAAAGAGTCGGTCAAAAATTCCAAGTAGAACCCAGAAACTCTCCCTTGCCACCCATTTCACGCCCATGCCCCTTGTACTACTAGGGGAAAAAAAAAAAACGATCGTGAAAAAAAAAAACGATCGTGAAAAAAAAAAAAAAAATGTCAAGATCTTGAAAAAAAGTTCAAGATCTTGAAAAAAACCGTCACGATCGTTCTCACACTATGTTTCTTCCAAAAATCTACAACCCTGACAACTAATACGTTCAATGAAATAATACCACCAAACGGCGCAGGTACTGCAATCTTATAAAATAGAAAAAACAGCGAGAAAAAAAAATTGATCTAACGCAGTTTACACGACCTTCATTGGGTTAAGAATGCCCTTGGGGTCGAAGACCTGCTTCATTTGGCGCATCACCTTCAGCGCTGATTCGCATTTCGAGTATTTCAGGGCGTCGCGCTTCATGAGTCCTATACCATGCTCTGCGCTGACACTGTGGGAGGTATTTACGTGAATTGCGATGTGAGTGAATATAAGGTCTTCATCTTGGCCGAACATAAGTGGCTTGAGTGTATGGAAGAAGGGCTGTTCTGCCATTGCTGTCTTGACCATGGCGAGATAACAAAATTTCTTGATAATTATTTTTCAAGGGGGGGGAAACTGCCACATACCTGCCATTTCTCACCTTGAGCCACTCATACAACCAGGGCTCCATGAACTGCCCGAGAGAGTCGTTGTTGGAGATAACGTTGAGGTGGAGGTTGCCGTCCCCGATGTGCCCAAAGCCGACAACGTCCGCTTCGCCTTCGCCGACACATTCGTCGAGGTGCTTCTGTGTATCGACTACGCAGTTGTAGAAGTCGGTCACAGGGAGGCTGACGTCGTACTTGAGGTTCTTCTTGCCGAAGTCTTTGAAGGAGACGGTGATGTTCTCGCGCACAGCCCAGAGCAGTGTTGCCTGCGATTCGTCCTGCGCAACCGTGCCGGTCACGACGTGGTTCTCAAGGGCAGTCTCGAAGAAGCCCTCAAGCTTCTCCATGTCGTGCGCCTCATTCGATCCAAGCGTTTCAAGCAGAAGGTAGAACTTCGGCCTGTCCTCGCCCAGGGGGTGTGCGTTCTTCGTGTGCGACAGCGACATCTCGACGGAGCGTGCATCCGCAAACTCCAACGCAGAGATGAGCTCCCCAAGGTGCTGTCTCGCAAGCGCCATGGTCTCGAGCACACCCTCAAAGGTGTCGCAGCCCACCAACGCAACGTTCGCGGAGTTGAGCTTCGACGGTGCCTGCAGGGTAAGGTCGGTGATGACACCGAGGGTGCCCTCTGAGCCGATGAACAGATGCTTCAGGTCGTATCCTGTCAAAAAAGTAAAATTCCAAAGGAATAAAATAAACCCATACCTGTATTATCCTTTGGAAGCTTGTTTCTCAAATCGAGAATAGATCCGTCTGCAAGCACGACACGCATGCCAAGGACGTTCTGGTGCAGCGAGCCGTAGCGGAGGAAGCGGATCCCGCCTGCATTGGTTGCGACGTTCCCACCGATGCAGCAGGAGCCCTTTGCTGCGAGATCGAGGGGGACCGTCAGGTTGTGCCGAAGGAGTTCTGTCTCGAGGTTCTGCAGGATCACACCAGCCTCGACTTCCACACACCGCGACAGAGGGTCCACAGACACAATCTTGTTCAGACGCTGCACCGACAGCACAACCTCGCCCCCAGTAGGCACACTCCCACCCACAAGCCCAGTGTTCCCCGCCTGCGGCACTACCGCGATATTCCTTTCGTAACAGTACTTCATAATGTCGGACACCTCTTCGGTTGTCGCCGGTTTCAACACCGCCGGAGATTCCCCCGCATACTTCCCCAACCAATCCGTTGTGTACATAGAAATATCTTCGGTCAAGACATGCTGATCACCGATCGCCTTACGAAAGAATGAAATATCCGCGTCCCCAACAGTTGCAAACGATGATGCAAATCTAACAAACCCCACAGAGCGTGGGAAGGTTCGAAGACACTGCATTTTGTATATTTTTTTCTTCTGAAAAAGAGGGAGAGTTGGTCAATAGAGGGGAGGAAGGAAGGGAGTTTGATGTAAAAAAAAATATGGGGAGTTGTGTTGTTCCTTTGTCCTCCTAATATGCTAAGTAACATGATTTTTGCATGGCACTTTAAAATGCCTGTTAACACCACGCCTTTTTGCATGCTACCCCAAGATACCCAACCACCCCCCTCGCCCCCTTCCTACCCGAACAGTATTGTTCGATGCTGCGCTTCGGTTTCAAATGATCAATGAGTATTTTTTTTTTTTTTGCATTTTTTTGTTTTGCTCATTCCCCCCTCCCTACCCTTTGCCTGGCAAACCCCCGAAAAGGGGTGCAGACATTCTCCCCTTAAGGGTTTTCCCCTCTCCCTTTCCCTTATCGAATCGTGGTTTTTTTCTCTCTTCTGCAGGCTCAGATATGCATTGTTCTGCTAACGCTGGGTTCTGACTCAACCAGGATGACGGCACAGTCGGTAAATAGAACCACCTTCGGGCACCACAGAAGGGCAGATTTATTTTTTAGTTTTTTTTCACAAAAAAGAAAAATGTTTAGAAACTACATACCTCCTCAAGCGTCGTAGCCCCTGGTGTTTGTGTGAGCGATTCGAGAACCTGCTGTGGGCGTCCGCCGGCGGACTTCATGGTGCAGGCGATAGTCTCGCCTGGATGTGTTCCAGACGGTGCTAGGTTGCTGCACAAGAGGCGTGCGTCTTCGTTGATACGCGCCCAGTCTGCAAACCCCATTGCGTAGCCAGACGGAAGCGGGGTTAGGACAGGTATTGCATCGAAGCGGCCTGAGATCACACTACCTAGGGCAATGTTTGCGTCCTGTGGGGTATTACAAAAATGATTGGTTTTCTATGTTTGTTTGTTGAAAAAAAAAGCATTTTTTTTGCTTTGCTGTTAGCCACAAAAGGGTGCATAAACACATTCTGTGAACCTCATACCACATCACCCCCGAAGAGCCCTGCCATTGCCAGCTCGAGGATGATCTCTCGTTCCCACCCTTCGGCCTTTCCGTTTTGTACTAAACGCATAAGCTCGCCTACTCCCGCAAGGAAGGAGACGTGCCGGCGCTGTAGGAGCGAGAGGGCGAGTGCACAGAGCTGGCGGTGCGGGGTCGGCAGCGCTGTCCTGCAGACTGTAGCAGCCTTCTCGACTGTCGCGCGGGATGGGTTCTGCTGGCGGAGCAGCGTCACAACGTACGCCACTGCAATAGTCCCTTCGAACTGCGGGTCCTGGATATGGTCTTCGTGCACCTCAGTGGCACGCTCCCATTCGTCGTTCATATCTAACGACGCGAGAATCGATTTAAACGTCAACAACAACGATTCATTCAACAGATCTGTACACAACACTTCCCACGACAGCCCTGGGAGTGGTTCATAATCATGCACGATCGACAACACCGACAGCCAAAGGTTTGCATTTGACAACTGCCCTGCGATGTTAATCTCTGCCATCACAGTACGCAACGCGTCATGCGACTCTTCACACACTGTCAAAAGCTGTGTTCTCGCAAGCACCAAGCTCTGCCTCACCTCTCCAAACCCTTCATACGCAAGAAACCTATCGAGCACCGGGAGCAACCTTTTATGCGGTACAAACCGCCCCTTCTGCGGCTGCTTCAAAAAGAACGGAGCACCCGGAAGGAGCCCCCACACTGCATGCATCTGCGTCGGAAAGGTACCGTACTCCAACGAAAGAAGCAGGCACGGCAATGCTGCAGCATGCACCGCAATGAAAACATCGAAAACCCCCTGAGCATTGTCACCCTCCAGCATCGAATAGAGGTATTCCGCTGCACCCCCTTCTGTAGCGTTCAGCAGAAACACCCGCATCAGGATCAACCCAAACAAACAATAGCTGTTCTGTTCAAACTGCTCTCCTTTCTCTTCACCACTCTGCATTGCGACACATCGTGATAGCCCTGCAGTGGTCACTGCTATCATACTCTGGAACATTCCTTTTCCCATTCTCGACAATCCTTCGATGTACAGTACATACAATGACAAAGAGCATGGGTGGTCTTGAAGAGCAGATTCAAATACTTCTATCGTTGAAACCGATTCAGGTGTAGGTTGGGATGCTGGGGTGATGAGAACATCCTCTAGACTAAGTGGTGCAAGGCGCGCCACGTAGACACTCAGAACTGCGAGGGCTTCAGCTTCGGATGCATCCCCTTGCAGACGTAATTCAAAATCCTTTTGCGCAAAAGGAGTGATCTTCCGTGTAGAAGAAACAAACTCTGTTACAATCTGCGCCGCAGCGCGGGAACCCTCTGCTTCTACCTCAGGTGCGGCCTGCAATGTGGCCAGAATATCCGCAAAATTCTCGCTCGGGATCGCAACTAACGGTGTCTCTTGCTCGACAGCGCCACCCGACAATTCCATCCCACCCATCCCATACTTATTCACCCACCGCAAAATCTTTTCCAGTAGGCCCCTCATTTCAAGTGTATTCACGGAGGAGGTGAAACTGCGTTGAAAAATCTGTTCGTATTCTGTACGGAATGCTGTGATCTCAGGAAATGGAGGGCAGAGCTTCATGTTCATGCAATCTTCTAGACTCTGCAGAATGGAAAGACACATACGCGACTCGCTGGCAACATGGCCATTTGGGTGAAGGTAGGTGCAGCTCAGTTCGTTGCAGCGGTAAGGAGGCGTTTCGTTGCGGCACTGCATGCGAGCGACCTTAGCCTGCGCGACTTGGTTGTCAATGAAGGTCATCCCCGGGCAGAACACCTCAAGAGTCTGTTCTGATACAGGAACGTAACTAAAGTGGCCACCCTCAACGCTTCTCTTAACAATGCTGAGAAACCCCATGAGCGGGGACTGTGCGCAGTGCGGTTCGTACATTTTAAAGCTGTCGGGTCGCTGCTGATGTGTCGTCCCAAAGTAGCCACTGCTGCACCCAAGCGTGACCGGTCTAAAAAAGTTTTTCGAGTACGTCGCGAACAACTCCTTGCGAAAGGCTTCTCCTACCCGTTCTGTGTGGGTGCGTTTTGCGAGAGATTGTTCCTCAAGCTGTTTGCTGGCTATCAGGTCTCCGATGCGAGCCTCAATGACCTGCTTCCGCATACACACCTCTGCGAGTTTGGCCTGCTGCGTGGAAAGGGAGACGGGCTTGGTGAAGAGAAGCGCCAGCCCATCTGCGACATTCTGAGTATAGCACAGCACAGTGTCCACAGCCACCACAAGGCCTGCCACAGCGCACACCAAAGGTGCCTCGTTTGCAGCACCCAAAGCGGCCCCACCCGACCCAAACAGCTCTGTCACACAGACATCCACCATCGACGGTATGGTCCCCGCAGAAGAAGGCCCCTCATACACGCATTTCAGAGGTCGAAACCGTTTAAAATCAGGGAACACAAAGTCATCCCCAGGATTCGCCCGCTTCCTCGCCGCGCCAGTGTCCTTTCTCCGAGGAAGTTTGGTTTCGTCGTCGGGAGGGGGTGAGCTGATCCTCTCGTTTTTTTGTTGAATTTTGAGAGCAAGGTTCTTTTCGAGGGCTGCCATTTCGAGGAGGTTGTGGACACGTGTCATGCATTTGAGGAGGTCCTCTTGGGAGAGCGCGGAGGGGCGCTGTTGATGCGGCGAAGTGACGGACACCACCTCACCAAAGGAGGAACTTCCATTCGCGCTGTTGCCCGCAGTATGGAACCCTGTTGTCAACCCCTCGGGGGCCACGACGGCAGTCACCCCATTCCTAGAAAACTTAGACTGCGACGTCAGGGGAGCCGGCACTGCCACGGCTCCATCTTGCTGCTCCTGCTTCCTTGCTTTTTTCGCCCTTGCCTTCATAACACCCATTACGCCTTCCACCCCCAAAAAAGTGTACTGAAAGTGTGTGTAATAAGAGAGAAGAGGTAAAGTGGGTGTGGTAATGATATAGGGGGGAAAGGAGAAAAAAAGGGGGGGATTATTGCATTGAGTTAGGATAGAGGGCATCCAAGCGAAGGGGAAAATAGTAGTATCGGGGTAGGTAAGTAAAGTTGTTTTCGTTTGATTGCACAAATCCTCCTGTTTGAGGGATGATTGGCCGTACCGGTAATACTATTTTCTCCTTTAAAGCAAGCTTCGTAGGAATAAGAGAAAAAAAAAGGATTATTGGGAACACATCGGTGCTCGCACCAATAAAGGTTAGGTTAGAAGTGGGCATGAGGTACTGTGTGGTTATCTGAATAGGGGTACAAATAAATCAATAGGTTGTTGGCCCATTGATTTAGAGGTAACTGCAAAACAAAACAAAAAATCGAGTTTTTTAAAAAGGGTGTGAACAAACTAAACAAAAACAGTGAAATTTCTGTGTCCGCATCTTTAAAAATTTCCCAAATAGCAGAGGCAAAAAATCTGAATAGTAAACGTCAGCCTCACAGTGATTTTGGCCAAAAAAGCAAACACTCCACGCAGTGCTCAGGGTAGAGAAAGAACGGTCTTTCCCATAACAAAACAAGAAAAAAATTTTTTTTGCAAGATGAATGGTGCCTACAGGGCTCTCGGAGATCACCCCCAAAACCCAAAAAGGGGGTGATTTGGGGTCAAAAAAATTTCCACACACTATGTGCAAAGGGAGGGACGTGGGAAAGAAACAGCGGTCATGGTACCCGAAAGGTTCCTGGCGAAGCCACGGTACGCAACATTTCTAAAAAATGTTGACATAAAATGGCACCGTCGTTGGTAATTATCGTCAGTTTGCATGAATTTTACTTCCATATTTTGCTAAACCAAAATTTCTGGCGAAGCCACGGTACGCAATATTTCAAAAAAAAATGCGCTTAAAATAGCACATTATTACAGCCATACTATGTCAAAGGGAAGGGTGGGTTGTAAGCTTGCGCCGCAGGCGCACGGTACGCTACTTTTTTCTTTCGCCATGCTGCATGCTTCCTTTTCCTTCGGCGTTTGACCAATTGAGTCGCGTTCTGGCTGTGACGGGGTCACTTTGTTCACTGCTGTGTGAACAACGGAGCTCTAGTAGAAAGACCCCCAAAAAAAAAATCCGGATTTCCCAACTTTTTTTTTTTTTTGGGGGGGTGATTTTCAGGCCTTTTGCTAACCATCATGCCATCATGCCACGTTTTTGGGCGTTTTTTATTTTTTTTTCCATCATGCCACCATCCTGCCACGGGGGGTGGTGAGGCAGGGCTTTCGCTCTCCATCACCTGGGGATTTCCCCCCAGATGGCATGATGGCATGATGGCATGATGGCATGATGGCATGATGGCATGATGGCATGATGGCATGATGGCATGATGGCATGATGGCATGATGGCATGATGGCATGATGGCATGATGGCACCTTAAAATTTTTCTGCTCACTACGCTCGCGGAGGTATACCTCAAAAAAAAATTCCCGCTCGCTTCGCTCGCGCTGTACGCTATTTTCTTCCTGCCTACGGTGCCATTTTACAATGTCAAAGGGGATTCCCTTGCATTTTTCAGCCAGAAATGAAACTTGACCCAACCGTTGCAACAGCCCCTGCTTCTGGAAGACGTATTGATTTTGTACGGTTAGTGTACGTAAGGCGCAAGACCAAGGACCGTTAATAAAGGATTAGATTCCGTTTTTGTTATCTCGCAAAACTGACCCTTCGCCTCTCCACCCTGTGGCTGGCAGGGAGGCGCGCGCGAAGCGCGCGACGACCGCTTTTACCAGGTGGGAAAGCTCGGAATGTACTTTTTTTCCAGGAAATTATTTTTTTTGACCATCATGCCATTCAGGGGGAAAATCCCAAAGTTAGCAAAAGGCCTGGGTGATTTTCCTAAAAAATCACCCCCCCCAAAATCCGTTTTTTTTTTTTTTTTGGGGATTTTTGGGCAAAATCACCCCCCCCCCCGAGAGCCTTGGGTGCCTAGCCACCAAGGCTGCGATGCTCCCAACAAGACACAAAAAAGGCAGCAATTTCTCACTCAAGGTTTGCATCAATAGTATCAATAGTAGTCTTCACGCATGAACCGGTCGTCTTCGGGGAACTCATTTCTGAAGAAGCGCTGCTCACGCGCAGGGCGTTGTGTGTAGGGCAGGGGGTGGCGTGGTGTCCTGCGGAGGATCTTGGTGGCGTCTGCGTCGTCGATCATCTTGACGTCTGTGTGGTAGCCGGCACGTTCCGAGCGTGCGACGGCGTCTGAGATCTTCTTCGCAATCTGCGCAGTAGTGCGCTCCTTGGCACCGACGTTCGCGAAGAAGCCGTTCCACTTCTTGAACGGGAGGCGCCGCACCGCCCCCATCTCCTCCACAAGCGCGTCCACCATGTCCCGCGTGGGGAACCCCATCCTCGAGTCGTACCGTGTCTTGGTCGCACCAAACGCATCACCCCCCAAAGCCTCGCAGTACTCCCTGTCCGGCTTCACCAGGTTGCAGAAGAAGACCTGGAACATAACCAGCTTGCACGATGTCTCGTTTGCGTAGAACGCTTCGTCGCACATATGGTCCTCGCGGGTCTTCTCGGGCATCATGTTGCCTGCCTGGAAGCGTTTGCTCTTCTTCAGGGACCAGCGTACATGGCGTGCGAAGAGCTCTGTCAGGAAGGCGTCCTTGATGTCGCTCCACCAGAAACGCTGGCTGACGGTGAGCATGGCGAGGAGCATGCCGAGGTCGGGGCAGATGACCTTGTGGCGTTCGTCGGGGTATTTGATGAAGCGTTCGATGCTGTTGTCGACGTTGTCCACCAGACCTGGCACGGTGTCGCAGCAGTAGAGGAACAGCCTGTGCATCGAGCAGTAGCCTTGCAGTGCCTTCACAGATGCGTGCAGGGTTCCCTTCATCACGTCTGTCACAAGATGGTTCATGAGTTGTGGCATAACGGCAAGGGTGGTGGAAATGCTTTTGTCCACGGCACGTTCATGTGCCCCAAGCGTGCCACGATCGACAGGAATAGGCGCATCAAAGCCCCCCTCAATGTCAACCTCCACCACAGCACAGTTCATCGCCACGCAAGGAATCAGCCCAGCATACTCACCGCTCTGCGGGATAGTGAACGCAACCCCAAGGTTCTCACCGTTCAGGAAAAACGAGATGGTTCTGTCCTTGGAGTTGTACAGCGTTCCGACGATGTCGTTGACGGAAATCACGGGGCCATACTTCTGGCGGTCAGCTCCATGCACCTTGTGTCCTGCAGTAGAGTAGCAGAAGCCGTACTTATCCGTCCCCAGGTTGACATCTCCGTTCTGTGTGGCCCATCCGATTTTGACGGCCCCCAGGGCAGGGGTCTTACCCGCGACCATGAGCTTTCCCATTTGGAAATAGTCGCGCACCTTGATCTGGAAGTAGTGCGCACCAGAGGCACAGAAGTTGCCACCGCGCAGACCCGCCCACATAGTGCTGCGGAAGACGTGTCCTGCACCACTTGTGACCTTCTTCAGTGCACCCTTCCCTGCACCGTCGATGTCGCCACCGCATACAGTCCACGCACTGTTTGTAGAACGGACGCCAACAGAAAGCTGTTCCACCATCGGGAGGAATTGAGGCATCGCGCGTGCGGCGTGTTCACGGTCGATGAAGAGGGGGATCCAGTGTGTGAAGGGTTCCTTCCAGACGCCGAGACGGACGCCCTCCTTGTATGCAGTGTGGCTGACAGCGTCGAATTGGCAGGAGAAGATAGGTCTGCCGCCGGGCGCCTCTGCAGCAGTGACACCGATGCCAAGAATGTCGTCCTCAGGACCCGCTGCGGTTGTGAAGCACTTCAGATGCTGCGCCTCCCAGTAGCGTGCGCGTTCGTAGACAGGCTGCCAGGAGGGGAGCATGTTGGCCATGTATCTGCGTTCGCGCATGCGGGGGAGGAAGTCCATGACAAGCCCGACCGCGTCATGGGGGAGACCGAAGACGCGGCTGGGTGTTGTGTCACGTGCCTGGGCTTGCATCTCTTCGTCGAGGGCGTCCATTGTGCGTTGCACTGCGCGTTGTGCGGCAGGGTTGTCGCCTGCAGCTGATGTAGCAGTGGCGTGGAACTCTGCCAGCGCAAAGGGCGGTGCATCGTCGCACTCAATGGCGCACGGCAGCGGCGGGTTCGCCTTGATCGGTGTGTGGTCGCACACAGGGCAGCAATACCCAGGGCGCCGCCTCACATTGCGAATGCCCCGTGTAAACATACTCGTTTGGACAAAGGTTTTGTCCAACCCGCGCGGCGTGAAGTCATACCCATACCCCTTCACCTCCTTCGCAGACACACACCGCACCGTCACATACAGCGACCCGAGAGACCCCTGCTTCATTCTCTTCATCCCTGCCTTGTCCATGACAGGGTGCAGCGTCAGCTTGAAGTCGGTGTCCTCTTCTTGGAACTTATCGAGGGTGAGCGTGGCCTTCCCCAGATTCATTGATTTGTTTGACCCTCCGTCCAGCACTTCGAAGTGGATTGGATAGGCTCCTTGGTGTGCGTCCACGTCGAAGGAGAACTCCTCACGCCAGACAGATGAGGTGGGGGCGGGCTCCTTGACCATCCACGAGGTGGTCTCCTTGCGGTTCACGTTCATGCTGGTTGGCATTGTTACTTCATCACCATGCTTGCACGACACCTTCACATACGGCTTCCACGACCAATACGGCTGTGCACTGTACTCAAGACTCTCATGATACAAGCCTGGGTTCGTCGTCAGACCCTCCGCACGGTGCACAGTCACAAACACCTTATGCCCCTTGCGCTTCACACGACGTGCAAACACCATGTCGTCAACAACCACCTCAGGAGAGGACCCTTCGTTCTTTTGGTGCTCCTGGTAACGTTCTTCAAGACGTTCGCAGTCAGCTCTGCACATCGCAATCCATTTCGGTCCGTGCAGGCCAGTGCTGTCGCAGTGCGACCAAAAGCAGTTCCCTGGGGTTGCGTACCGATGGTGGCAGAAAGAGTGCTGGTCGTACTCCCAATCACGCCAGTCGTCCACCTCATCCCAGTTCAGCTGGTATTCCCAGGTTTCTTTGCCGGTGTGCGGGCGGATGCGGATTTTGCCGCTTTTAAAGCCATCAGTTGAATCTGCACCGCCGTAGAAGAAAGACTGCAGTTGTCTCAACATTGCTTGGACACCGTACGCAGCGGACCATCCTGTATAGGGCTTGAGGTTGTCCACTTCGAATTCACCCTTTTCCAGCATATCCACGCAGATGTAGTTTCCATAGATGTTCGGATGCTCGACGTCGGCGCCAAGGATTTTGAGTGCTGGGGGCACTGCAGGGTATTCCGGCGGGAATTTGAGTTCAAGGTGGAGAATGCCTTTGCCTGTCAAGCCTCCTGGGGCTGCGACGTTGCAGTGCCATGTGAAAAGGTTATTGTCCACAGGAATTGCAGCGACACCCCAGCTGGGGTCGGATTGGACTCGGATGAGTTCGCGGGCAAGCCTGCGGGTGGCAGAGTGGGTGACGATACCACGACCAATGCGGGTTGCCTCCTTTTGAGTCTGTCTCGTGACATTTTTACGCCGCCAAGAGATTATGCTGTTTCTCCGGTCTGAGTTAAGCAATTCAATATCACGTCTCTTCGTAGCCTCCTTCAGAGGGAAGACTTCTACCAGTGCGGTGACCTCTGCCAGCCACGTCTTCATCTCCTTCTTGGTTGGGGCAACGTATTCATGGTTGGTGACCTTCCCTGCAGCACCGTAGCTTGCAGTCGCCTTGGCCTTCCTGTCTGCAGCATGCTGCCCCTCAGCCGCAAGCATCTCCGCCTGAGCAGACGATCTGCGCTGTGCATCCTGCTGCGCCTGCGTGAGAAAGCTCATCACAAAAGACCTCCCAGAAAAAAGGAGGGGGGGGGAAGTAGTATTCTGTGGGAGGGTGATGGTGGTGGTGAGGTTAAGGGAGCAGATCACCTTACACACAATACACGTTGAGGGCCATATTCTGCGCAAAGAATCCCTCTATAAGTTATCAAACACACTAAACCTACTAGAATATGTTGCTTTTTTAAAAGGTGAGAATTAAGGGGTGTTTTGTATTGTTTTTCACAAGGGGGTTGGGGCTGGGGGATATGGTTATACTAAGGTGTCGGATGTTTGATTCAAAAGAAGGGAGAGGAGGGAAGGGGGGGATTTTTTTTTTTTTGTATCGGCAATCAATCACCTGCCCGAGGACGGGTTCTGTACACAATTTTTTTTTTAAGGGGGCGAAATAGTAACGTCCTCTGCGGGCGCAAGGCACGGACCGATCAATATGAGGGATGGGTATTAGCCGTGGTCGTTCATGCCTAATCTACCCCTATCTCTCACGCCGATGCTGCAGCTGTGTTTGAGGTAAATGCACCTCACCACACACGTCTACAATGCTAATATCGGTTATATTTGTTTGCGGCAAACAAGCGCAGAATTGCCGCCTTTTTTTCCCCTGTGTAGGGTGTAGGGTTCAGTTCAGAAACCCAATGCTGTCCGGGGCCTTTGTACTACGGAAGGTACCGATATCATTATTCCTCATATTTTTTCCCCCCTCCCGCGAGACAATATGGCAGCTACACGAATCTGCAAACAAACAGATTAGCAAAAGAGGGAAAGCTTGAAACGTGAATGCTCTCGTAAAATACACGCATTTGTTTTAAAAAGAAAAAGAGACTTTTGTTAGCACCCAAGTAGTTCGAATAAAAGGAAGGTCGCACCCTATATGAGTGTTTTCCTTTTTTTCTCCCCCCATCCCATTTACCTTAATCCCCTAAGCTTAAGCTTCCCTTTGCAAGAGAAAGAACTAACCACAGAGAAAACGTTGTTTTATTTTTATCACAGAGTGCGCGCGCAAGCGACGGGTTTAAAAAACCTCATTTTTTTTTTTTCATCGTAGCATGTACTTCTGGGCTATTATTTTTTTATTGAAAACTTGGTTGTATTAGCGTAGTCACCCGAGGATGCACTCCACTATATTTATTATTATTTTACACGACTTTTTGACAACCAGGTAACCCTTAAACCCCTTACACCCCCCTTAGAAAAGGAGCGTAGAGGTAAAATAATACTTGGCAAAAAAAAAAAAGTGAAGGTTGATAGTGCAAAACGCCTCTGGGACGCAGGGCACTGACACTCCGCGGGTTATCGAACCCCCGGAGTGTTGCGTTAGGGAGTTGTCTACAGAAAAAACAAGAAGTTTGACTTGAAATACAACAACCCGCTACCTTGGTACAATGACCGGGTGGTACCGGGGGTGGACCACCCAGCCATGCAGTCTCACATCCATTTCGTGGTTTACAGCTGATATGTGCTGCCCCCGCTTCCACCCATCAAAAAAAGGGGTACGCTATTAACTTCATAAACCGCACCGGGTGCAGGTGCAGGTGCAGGTTTAGGAAATGCCCCTCACCTCAAATGCCCCTCACCTCTGGGAGGACAACTGGGATCTCTTTGCGAGAGGCCTTCTTCTTTGGTGCTTCGCCACTGTCGGCAGCGCAGATGACACGTGCCGTGTGTGCTTCTTGGTAGTCGTCGTCTCCTTGCACAAGGTGTTTGTACGCCTGCAGCTTGCAGATCGACTGCAGGTGCAGCTTAGCCTCGTACCTGCACGTTTCTGTCTCAAATACACTGAACTGTGTTTTGTCTGACGTGCAGTACACGTGCAGTTCTGTCTCTCGTTGCTGTCCAGTCAGGTCGCATGTGGTCCCGTCTGTCAGCAGTGTTCTGAAGTGGTAGTTTCCCTGTTGTGTTTGTTTAAAGGTGAGAGAGGTTGAAAGTGTAAATGCGGTAACAATGCCATACCAAATCGCCGTGGGCAGTCCACGTGCCGTTCGCTTTGACTCGTTTGAGGTTGGCTACTTGGTGCATCTTCTTCATAACTTTCTTGCCGCCGATGTTGTAAGCCTGGTCACGCACTGCGAGGCTGTCGGTCTGCGAGTTAGCGGAGACACCACGCCCGATGAAGTACTCAGTATCGATCACGTCCTCTACCTCGTGGTACTGGCGCAGCCAGTGGCGGAAGCAGAGTTCGTATGTCCACCAGCCACCTGTCTTGAGCATGATGCAGCCTTTGCTGCCGAGCTCCGAGTAGACAGCACCGTCGACACCCTTCACGTTGGTGGATGTCAACACGTTTTGGCGGTGCTCCCTGGCAAGCGCAGAACGTTGGTTGGGCGACAGCTCTGAGTCTTGGTTCAGATACGCAACGATGTTTGTGTACTCCGGGAGCTGGCAGACGTGCTCGGAGAGGAGTACGGCCGAGTATTTGCACGGGGACACCTCCTGGACAGTGAAGGACTGCTCGACAGTCGCCGTGTCGTCCACGACGGCGCCCTCCTGCTTGCAGTGCATCTGCAGCTCGACCTCACGCGGCTTTCCTGTCACATCGCAGACCTCCCCGTTGTGATACGACGTCGCGAAGTATGGACGCGACTTCAGCTTTGCGTCTTTGGTTGTGCTGTCGGCCACGATGCGCCACGTCCCGTCCGCAGCGATGCTCTGCTTTGCGTAGAGACGCTTCACCTTCTTGTGTGCAGTCTCCGACTCATCTTTGTACCGCACCCCGACACCACACGCAGGCCCGGTCAGCACATCACGACCCACACCAAGGTAGTACTCCGACTGGATGATGTTTGCCTCGTGGTGGTACTGCCGGATGTAGCGGTTTGGGCACAACTCATATGTCCACCACCCTGCTGTCGCCCAGAGGATGGCGTGCCCTGAGGGGACAAGCTTGACCAGCGCGTCGTCCAGTTCGCGTGCAAGCTGCGGCGATGCTGTAGGGGTCGCAAGCGCAGCAATGGCATCGGAGTGGTCCGGTAGCGACTCATCGTTGTCGAGGCAGCACTTAAAGGTCTGCCCTGTCCCGGTCGCAAAGGGGAGTGGTGTCTCGCTGCAGGAGTGCGGCAGCTTCTTCTGGAAGGTGACCTTCATTGGGGAGGTGGGGGTGATCTCGTCCACGACGGAGGCGTCCTCAGAGGGGTCGCGCTTCGCCCACTTCGGGAACGCCCACCTGGGCCATTCACCCGGCTCGCCAACCGCAGCGACCGTTGTTGTCGTGTCCGCGCGTTCTTCTGCCTCGTCGTGTGAGTGCTGCTCCCCGTTCGATTCGCTGCTCGTAGAGATCTGCACCAAACACAGCACCACTAGCAGCAGCTGGCGTGTACCAAACAATATCATTCTATGTTTTGTTGTTGTTGTGTCGGTCTGTCGAGTGGGGGGAGGTTCTTTGAGTGAAAAGTGAACTTGGTGTGGCTGAACCCAAAAAAAAGGGTATTATTTAGCAGTTTGTTAGCACTTTGTTAGCATGCATTTTTGGGGGGGTGGTGTATAAAAACTTTTTTCCCCACGGGTGTTGGGAAAAAAAAATTTTTTTTTCGTTGGTGAGCTTTTTAACGCCGGCATTTGCATTTCCGGAATCCGTCCGGCCAGTGGTGGGGTCAATTCGCCGAAATGGACAAGTTCTCGTTTTTGGTCAATTTCCGCAGTATACACAGTATACACAGTATACACAGTATACACAGTATACACAGTATACACAGTATACACAGTATACACAGTATACACAGTATACACAGTATACACAGTATACACAGTATACACAGTATACACAGTATACACAGTATACACAGTATACACAGTATACACAGTATACACAGTATACACAGTATACACAGTATACACAGTATACACAGTATACACAGTATACTCAGTATACTCAGGGGGAAAACTCACTTTGTGGGCGCCGCAGGCGCACGGTACGCGTGTTTCGTGATTTTTTCCAGCCCCGTTCTGTGCGTTCTTTTGACTCAGCGAGTCGATTGCGTTCAACGGTGGGGTCACACATGGGTATGCAAGAGTGGAGGCGCGCCAACAGGGGGAGTGGAAAAACCAAGGTAAAAAAATGTTTTTATACACCACCCCTAAAAAAAGGGTATTATTTAGCAGTTTGTTAGCAGTTCTTTAGCAGTGAAATTTGCTGGTTTCAGCCACACCAGAACTGTGAAAGCTGATAAAAAGAAGAAAAAACGCTGTTTTGCTTGTTTTTGTCGATTCACGTTTTTTTTCCTTTGCTCTTTTTATTTGTTTTGAAAAACGGGGGTTGGTGTGTGTTGCGTATAAACAAATACCACAACAAAAGGGTCTAAGTTGCCCCTTCTCTGAGCAAGAGAACAATCTATGAAAGGCAACAGGGTGTCTGTGTGTCTCCTTTCAGGTGCAAGGATATTTGAGTTAATAAGCGACGTGGAAAAAGGCACGATGTAACAAAAGAAGGGAGGAATCTCCTGCACCGTACAGGGACACACAAACTCTAATCTAAAGGTAAGGAATCATTGAAAGACGGCTATTAGACCTCCAACAAACTAGCATTTTCTAAAGGGGCCCTTTAAGGGATGGCAATGGTCCTGATAAGACCTTTGAATATGCCGACCATAAGGGAAGCGCCATTGTGAAAGATCTTTGGTATCTTTGGCATCTTCTCTAGTAAAAAAAAGAATAGAATAAAGTGCAGTACTCCAAAATATGTTTGGCGTCCAAAAAAAAAAAAAAAAAGAACGATTTTTATAAGATGACCCTAAGCGCCCTCGTGCTTCACCTTGAAAAAAGTTGACATGAAATACAAAGCCCTTTCGTGACAGTGTACCTTGCTACAATAACCGGTTCTGTACCGGGGGGGTGGACACCCAACCATGCAAGTCCGACATCCATTTCGTGGTTTACAAAAAAAAAAGGGCGCCAAATTACCCCAAATCTGCTATATTTGGACGCCAAGTTTGGAGTACTGTAAAATAAAAACAAACCAAAATAAACAAACCGAATTTATATAGAGAAAGTTATATAAGATGACCCTAAGCCCCACATAGTAGTCACCTTAACGGAATTAAATGGTGTCTTGAAAATACAAAGCCCCGCGACAGTGTACCTTTAGTGAGGCGAAAGAAGCCTTTGATATGAATGGGGCCTCTTGTGAACACTCATCCATAGCTGAAATGCTACGTCACCAAAAAAAAACAAACACATTTTTTCCAAAAATGCACATAAAATTTTTATTTTCTTTGAAAACTTGGTTGTATTAGTGTACACCCGAGGAATTACTGGGGGGGGTCGAATAAAGCACGTACGTGTTTTATTAGGCGTCCCTACACTTCAGATCCTGAGGTTTGAAAAAAAAAAAAAGTTCGAAAAGGCGAATAAAGCACGTACGTGCTTTATTCGCCTTTTCGAACTTTTTGGAAAGTTTTTCCAGTCGCAATTTTTTTTTCGATTTTTTTTCGCCCAAGAGGTGAATTTGTTGCATTTCCGAGCCAATCCCGGCTTGTGGTGGGGGATATACGGAAAAATGGACAAAATTTCAGCGACTTAAATTTTCACAAAATACGAACTACCTTGTCACAACACAGGAAAAGTTCAAAAAGTCGAATAAAACACGTACGTGCTTTATTCGACGCAAAAAAAAGCAAAAAACCCATTTTTCAAATGCGTGCTTTATTCGACGTACGTGCTTTATTCGAATTACCTCGTTTATTCGCCCCCCCCCAGTAAGCTCGACTATATTTTTTTCTTCAAACTTCTAACACGAAAGAGAATCAGGAGGAGTCGCTGGAGGAGAGGTCTTCGTAGCCTTTTGGGTCGTCGCGGGCGAGTTTTTGGAGTTTGGCGACGACGTCTGCTGCATCGTCTGGTGGTGCCATGTGGACTTGGTTGTAGTACACAAGCTGTTCGATGACTTCTGTGAGGGTGCCGGGGGTGATGCCACGTTCGCCTAGGGCAATCTCACGTTCGCGAAGCATGAATATGGGTACCTGCGTCTCCTTCTCGCCTATCGCAATCATCAGCTTCGCAAGCGTCAGCAGCTGGTGCTGCAGCTGCGGCAGCACCAGGTTGAGCAGATCAAACAAACACCACCGCCGTCCCTTCGCACGCTGCGGTGTGGTCAGAAAGCCCTTCTTCACATCCGACTGATGCTTCCGCGCCGCAAACAGCACTCTCTCCACAGCTGCGACAGAAAGGCTGTCGTAAGGTATGTTGAACATAAACAGATCTCCCGCCTTCAGGTCGCTTACCGTCCACACCCGCTTCTCGACGCTGCTCTTCTTCGTAGGGGGCTTCCAAGGGTTTGTGGTGTTGTTTTCACGCCACCTCGGTGCGCCTTTGATGCTTGACCGCATGTCAACAATTGAGCTGTGAGAAAAAAAAAACGAAAGTGGAAAAAGAGAAAAAAGGTAAGTGTGTTTTCATACCTCGAAAAATGTGTCGCGTACTGCACCAGAAACTTCAGTGCATCGTCGTGCGCATTGAACTGCGCAGGGTCGATCGGTGCTGCAGTAGACACACCACGGGCACTGGCACTTCGGCTGTTGATAGGAATATTTTTTTTAAAAGAATCCCTTAGAAGTGGAGGAAAAATTCGGGTTGAAAAAGATCCGGTCCGACACGGTGATTGCCCCAATTTTTTTCCCACTCAGATGACCCTATTTGTTCCTGCTAATCCATGCACTTTGCACAAAGGCGTAATAAACACCCATCACATACCTTCTTGGCTCAGTCAGCCCTAATGGCTGCGAGGTGGACCGACGTGCTGGTCTCTCTGCGTCCGGCCTCTTATGTGCTCTCACTTGCGCTTGCGGCGGCTTTGCATAGAACGCCTCTGCTGGCGGCCCTGGAGGCGAACGCGCACTGTGTACATACTGCCTCTGCCCCTGCCCCTGCACCCCTCCTCCCCCTCCCCCTCCCCCTTGCCCCGACAGCTGCGACACATGCCTCGTCTCCTCCCGCGGACGTGACACAGACCTGCTCTGAGAACGTCTTCCCTCTGAGGCAGACCTCAACTGTGCCTGCGACCACTGCGGGGGCGGGGGTGCACACAACACCTGCGACCCGATGTGCGTCGGGGGGAGCACCGGGGGCTCCGGACTGAGTCTCTGTGGGGAGGGCACCTTTGTGTGCCCATCCTCATCGTCTGAGAGCGCCAGGTGTGCGCTGTAGCTCAGAAGGACCTGAGTGAAGCGTGACATCCGCCGGTCCTGGATCTCCGCCATGTTGTATTGCATCGACTGCGGAAGCAGCCCGGTAGGCTGTACACCGCTCAGTGCTTGGTATACACTCTCTCTGGTGGGCCACCCTGATTCACTCCATTCAACCCCTTCGAGAACGTTGAGTCTCTGCCCTGTGGTGGAGTCGAGAACAGCCATGTCAACGAAGTAGCCCATCGCGGCTTGGTCGAAGTAGTACAGCAGCGCTTCTCGTGCGGCGACACACCATTCGGCACCACGGCCGACGATGTGGGAGAGTTGGTTGCGGACGTCGGAGGATTGGGCAAGGGAGAGGCACACAACGATGGCGACTTCGATGAGCGCGATTTCGCGGAAGCTTTGTGCGGACTGCTCTTCAGGAGAACCGGACGCTGCTGCTGCGATGAGAAGGTCTAATAAATCCCGCAAGGAGCTGCTTGCGATGCGGCGCGCAATCCCCATACGCCATGACGCATTCTGCACCACCCTGCGCAGTGTACGCGCTGCACGCGCTGTCACATCCGCGCTTGCATGGTGCAGAATCGTCCTCAACAACGCCTCCACCCCATTCGACGCTACAAAACGCGACGTAAACTCCGACGGCTGCTGCGCAAGAGGCAGGGCAGGCGTCACTGCAAGCACCTCTGCTGTGCGCCGTGCCTCCTTCTCGACCACTTCGTCAATCACCAGACACGACTTTACCACCAAATCCGTGCCCTCACCACCCGAGGCCAGAAGTTGTATGCACACATCCGCAAGCTTCGGGTCTACAGCACAGCGGGGCACCTCCTTGCATATCGCCTGGAAGGTTTCGAGCACCATGATGCGAACGTCGGTTGACCCATCAGACCCTGCGAGTTGTGCGACAGCTCTGCCAAACCCGGCCTCTTCCACCTCCCTCGCATGCGTATTGACGCATTCCCTGATGCACGCAGCCGCACAGTTCCGCACCGTCGCTGACTTCTCAATCGTCATCAACTGCAACAACTGCGCTGTCACCCTCACCACATCCGCCCTCCCTGCTTCATTACGCAGTGCATACACATAAAGACACTGTGCAGCAGCAACCTTAACCTTCTCAGGGATATGCCTTGCACCAGACGCAATACCTACCAACGTTACCGGTATTTGCAACCTCTCAAACTCCGCCGCCAGAAGATCAGCACACGTCACATTGAGACCAAGAGCCTCCTTATCAGGCACATCGTCGTACGAAGTGAGCGACACTATCTGCTCCAAACTGCGAAGCACCAACACCCGAAGATCGCTGATCATCTCTGTCTTTTGATCCTCAGCGGTCACTCCTGGGACGTGAACCAGCCAGGCAACGAGATATGTTCGAAGTGCCTCCAACACCCCAGGACCTTCATGGGAAAGCAATACACGGATCCGCTCTTGGGAGTTGTCGCGCTTCAACACCGCAACCGCAAGGGTAATAAGCTCGGAAACACTCTGCAAGGTGGGAAGATTTGCAACGTCCGTCCCCGGCTCGTAAGGGGACTCCCCGGTAAAGGTGCGGAGTGCGTTGAGCATGCTTGATACAACGGCAGTGAGGCTGCCCGCTTCTTCCTGCATCGACTCGAAGGATTCCATTGTGGGAGCTAGGTTGGTTTCTGTCAAGTGTTGTAGGGGAGAGTAGATATAAAAATCGTAAAACAAAAGAAAAATTCTATTGGGGAATAGTCAGATTTACCCTACCCTATTTTGAAAAAGTTCAGACTTGCCCTAAAAGTGTTTTTAGGGCAAGTCTGAACTTATTTTTAGGGCAAACACTTTTTTTAGGGCAAGTCTGAACTTTTTTGGGGCAAGTCTGAACTTATTTTTAGGGCAACCCTGAACTTATTTTTAGGGCAAGTTGGGGGCTCTTGGGTCACAGAGCCCGGCGGTCGTCGTTTTTGCGTTTCTGTTTAGGGCACGTATGGGCTATTCGCGACGAGTCCTGGTAGTGAAATGAGCAACCTATGGTATGCAGCTTTTCCTCCTCACTCCTCCTCACCCCGCACGTTAACTTTAAATAGTGTTTTGCCAATAGTCCACCTTGTCACATAATCCGGATTATTGTCGGTAATCAGGATTATTGACTATTTTCACACCCGTTTATAGGGCATGACACCTGAATTTCCTTGTGCCCAGTACACACCACTTTCCGAGCAAAATTAAATAATGACACAAATGGGAGGGGAAAACCCTCTGACCTTTATCATCACTCTAAAAAACTCTCAGGTACCGCACCGCACCACGATCCGAGACCCGTACAGAACAGAAAACAGAAAAAAGACGTCCGCACCCAAACGCGACTCCTGATAGAACACGACGTAGTAGTAACAAAAAAAAAATACCGATTACTGCAGTAAGTACAAAGCCTTTGGGCGACATTGTACAGCTCCTACATCATGTACGTGATTGTCGATCCAACCAAAGAAAAGCATAGTGCACCCTCGGGTGTCTGCACTACTGCAACAACTATTTCTATAGCTACAGTTTCCCCACCTCTACCTTTAACTTTTTATACGAGGATGTAATTCTCCGGGATTACTCCGCGATTGTCGTCACAACAAAAAAGTCCAGAGGACTTGTTGGTCGCCTTACTCATTTGGATCAACGGTATGTGTATGCTACTCATTACAATGTTAGCCACTTCTATTGCCAGACACCGGGGCAAATAGTAAGTGCAAGAAAACTGCTTTTTGGAAACCAGGAAAACATGGTGGACACTCCACTCCACGTGCGGACATGTTTGGCACTTCTGCATGCGTGCAGTATCCAAATGTGTCCCCGTGGGAACAAAGTGATAAAGATGTGTCCACTGTGTACAGGGAAAAAACTTTGCGCTCCCCCGGACAGTGCACAATTCAACACCCCTTGTGGGTGGTCTTGTTGCCTTTTGGAACAACAACAAATTTTTCCACGTTGTTGCATTTTGGCCAGGCATGCTCTTGAAAGCATGACAATTTGATTGCGTATGGACAAAGCAAATAACCAAGTATGAATTCTGAGTTGAAATGTGAGAAATGTTGTGGGAAGGGGAGTTCGCTCCTTTCAACGATGACCTCGTTGTTCTTCATAGGCTCGTCTTAACCGACCACATAAATAAAATTGTGCCGGCCTCGAAGGAATTCTAAGCACGCCCTCGTGGTAGCTAAACACTGACTCTCTCTCTCAATTCAACAAAGAAGGAATACTTGGTAATTTGTGGAGCACCCGTGCATGAAAATTGTAAAACTTTGCGCCCCACGTTGCCCCAGAACACGGCTTCCTTGTAACCGGTTCTGGCCCAACGTGGACTGCCTGTTCACCCTTTCCGGGTGGCTGGTGGTTTCTGGCATCATTTTTGGGCTCCGGCTCAGTTAGGCATTTTAGGGCAATAAAACAAGTCATACCACATGGGGCCCCAAGAGTGCCCCAGCCAAAGTGGCTGGGGCACTCTTGAGTGGCCTGACTTGTTGCCCTAAAATAAGTTCAAACTTACCCTAAAAATAAGTTCAGACTTGCCCTAAAATAAGTTCAGACTTGTGGTGCTCCAGGGGGGGCCGATATTGACAGGTCGCTGACAGGTCGTTGCCATAGGGGGGGGTCATTTTTTAACGGCCCTTAGCGATTTTTTGATGGGGCGCACACACAGACACACAGTGGCCCATACGGACCCTCAGGGTACACGAAGTAACGGGTGGTACATGTGGTATTACATGTAACTTTTGTTACATGTGGTACAGGTGGCGAAATCAGGTAGTGGTACAATGGTTTTGGGGGTGGTTCTGGGCAGCTTTCGGCGGTGATTTCTGGTAAGACCTAAAAAATCCTCAAAAATCGTTGTGAAAATTATGGTGGGTGGGTTTTTTACATATCGACACATGTAACATGATCACATGGGTGAATTTTTTTTGCCCCCCCCCGTTTCAAATCACGAAACATTTTTTTTGGCAAAGACATTTTTCAGCTGGTAAGAAAAAAAAAATTTTTTTTTCGAGCACAGGCCCTGTCAGGGGGAAATTTTTTTTTTTTTTTTTTTTTAACCTGAAAATTGTCTTTGCCGCGGAAAAATGTTTCGTGATTTGAAACGGGGGGGGGCAAAAAAAAAGCCACCCACATGTAACTAATACATGTAACTGTTACATTACATGTGAAGTTAGATGTCATTTACGTGTAACGGTTTTTCACATGTAACATTCCATGTAATGTAACTTACTTCACCGCCGTGTGCTCCCCAAACCCCGGGGTACCCCGCGCGGACCCTACACGACGGTGAAGTAAATGACATGTGCCACCTAAAAATGACATGTTCTTAGCAGGTCATTTCACCTGTGGCACATGTCACTTTACATGTCAAATGACATGTGGCTAACATGTAAAAAAAAGTTACGCGTACATCACAATGTAAGGGGACAATGAGATATACTCCGGACATGGATACCCACACAGAATACACGGTTACCCAGACATCTGTCAGGCAATCACTGATTCACTTCACACAGGTCGGGCAGGCGCTGCCTGCCCATCCTCTTGTTCCTGTCTGCTATCGATTCCAGGTTCAGAACGTTCAGACGTTTAGTCAAAATGCTTTGAGTGATGACTCCTTTTGGGATACACAAAACCACACCAAGCGCGATCGCTGCTTCGGCAACGTGTCGAAATCAGCAGCGTCACACAGCCCTGAGTCCCTCAAAGCTGGAGGTGATTTCTACTACCACAGCTGGTCTGTGAACACATTCACAGACCAGCTGTGAAGCGGCAAAGAGTCGTTCAAGCCTGTGTACCTGTGTACCTGTGTACCTGTGTACCTGTGTACCTGTGTACCTGTGTACCTGTGTACCTGTGTACCTGTGTACCTGTGTACCTGTGTACCTGTGTACCTGTGTACCTGTGTACCTGTGTACCTGTGTACCTGTGTACCTGTGTACCTGTGTACCTGTGTACCTGTGTACCTGTGTACCTGAAAATGGCTAAGTACTATTAAAAAATGACCCACCCCCCCCCGATATTGACAGGTCGCTGACAGGTCGTTGACTCATTTCCTATAGCACCAACTTGCCCCAAAAAAGTTCAGACTTGCCCTAAAAAAAGTGTTTGCCCTAAAAATAAGTTCAGACTTGCCCTAAAAACACTTTTAGGGCAAGTCTGAACTTATTTTCGGGCAAGTCTGAAATTTTTCATAGGGCAAGTCTGAACTTTTTCAAAATAGGGTAGGGTAAGTCTGACTATCTCCCAATTCTATTTTTTTTTTTGGAAAAAAAACACACAACATAGATACACCCCTCATAACCCCGGGATTTTTTTCTTTGATAAATCGGATTGCCAAAAAGAGAAGTTGAAAGTGCAAACAAAAAAAATTGGCTAAGATGAACCAAAGCGCGTTCGTAGTCACTATAATTCATCTGGGCACATTCATCTTCGCAAAAAATAAAAAGGTTTGTAAGATGATCCTAAGCCTCGTGCTTAGTCACCTTGATCACAATCATTATCGAAAAAACAAAGATATGAGGCTGTGATGGGGGTTTGGTGGGGCTCAAAGCCCCACTTTTGGTCTGGTTGTCCATTTTTGCATTCTCCCCCCCACTACACACCCACACTGACGAGAATTTTTTTTTTGTGTCGAAATCCCGCTTTTCCACTACCTTTGAGTATTCCCAACAAGCTCTGTTGTCATGAACAGAGTACACTATTTTAACCTCTTTTTTCCTTTTCCCTTCTTTTTTTGCTTTTTCTGACAACGCCCCAACCCCACTGCCCCAAACCCTCCCTTTTTTTAGGTATTATCCCACTACTGATCCTCCTCCTCCCCTTCCTCGTCTTCGGATTCGTCGAAGCCGTTCTCAAGAATAGACGCATCAATCATTTCAAGCATGTTCATGAGCTGTTCCGCTGTGGTCTCGTCGTGGCCTTGTTTGAAAACGTTTATCAGACTGAAGTCGCTCTTTCTCTTCCTCTTCTTGTTCGATGCGTCTGCAGGCTTTGATGCGTGGGTCACTCCTGATGTTGTGATTGTCACTTTCCCTGTTGTCTTCGACTTAGCAGACTGGATCCACATTTCTGACTCGGTGACGGGGGATTTCCCTGGCTGCAACTTAAGGGTCACACGGGTCACCATCTCCGAAGGAGTGACAGACTTTGTAGTGTCAATGTCGATGACGGTCTGCAGCACCAAAGCGTCCTCCTCGGTGCATTGGTTCGCAAGGAGAGGGAACGTGAGGATGCCTGCCGCCCAGGCAGTGGGGTTCAGTGCAAGCAGTGCTGCGTTGCGTTCCTTTCTCAACGGCGCCGTAGCGGTGTGTGTCTTCGCGCTCGACTCGAACAGTGCGACCTCACGTTTGAGGTTGATGTCATCAACAAGCTGCTGGTGCTGCTCAATCTCCTGCTGCAGACCGTTCAGAAGAGCCTGACGCTTCTTCGTTTCCGCCTCGGTCCTCACAGATGCCGGCATTTTTTTATGTGTGTTTAGTGTTTCTGTTGGTTTCCCCTTGCGGATTGAAAAAAGAATTTTATTTTTTGATAAATTAGTGTTACCTCGGTTGTGTTGCCACAGTGCAATCTCCACTTTATTTTTTAAACATCTCACCCCATACTCCAAGCTGAGGGCCTTATACGGTGCATATCAAAAAAGGGGGAGGGTTTTTTAGAAAATTCTATTATTTCTCTTTCATTCTAGTTGCGGATTGCCCTTCAGGCCAACTGTTTGGAGGAGAAGGGCTGAGAGGTGCATGAGGATGAGGCAGGATGCCTGCCAGGTGAGTCGTTCCTCGCGGAGGAGCGCTTGCCGCATGGGGACGGCGAGCGAGAGAAGCGCGTACAGGGGGAGGAGGTAGGGCGGGATGCGTCGTGAATGCCGTGCCTCGCGCACCGCGACAGACACCCCCAGCACCCATACCCCAAGCAGACGCAGTGCATCTGTACACGTCTCCGACGTCACTGCCATACACCGGTCCGGCGCAAGCAACAACACCGTCCCCACCGCCAGCACGCCTTGGTCATAATACGCCGTCACATCCACCGCAGCCCGCACCCCCCACTCCAGAGCACTCTGCATCATCCTCCCATATATTTAAAACCCTGGGAGGGGGGAGATTTGGAGGGGGAAGGAGGAGAGAGAGTATGTAAGATGCACTTCAGCCTTCATAAGTAGTGGGCGTAGCGGGCTACGTCTTGGGAGGTCTAGAGAGTATAAAGTAAAGTTGAGAGTGCAAACGCCTCTGGGACGCAGGGCACTGACACTTTGTTTACCCCCCTTTGATTTCCTTTAACCACTTTTGAGTAAAAGGTTGGAAGGGTTCACAAACAAAAAAATGTCACGCATCTGCAGAATTTCTGTTTTTTGGCTCCCTTCCCCACACACCACTCTGATGAAGCGGGTAAACGGTGTTTGGGAAAAGCCAGACAAACTCCAGGTGGTCAAAGGAGGTGACCCTCAACGAGGTTGTTGTGCAGGATCAGTTGTATAGCTTTGGAAGGGTTGTCTCGGGGACGGTCATTTTCGGATTTTTTCCACGGTTGATATTGTATTGTTAGAAAACAGAAAGTTGCTGATGCAAACACAGAGCCACAATGACAGCTGAGGGGAACCAACAGAAGATGAGGAAAAAAAATAAATGGTTCATTCGAGGGTTGGAAAATGAGTTCTATAGAGGGAAGAGAAAATAGCGGAAAGGTAGGAATTTTTTTTGTTATGTTTACAAACAAGTCTGGTTTACTTTTGTGTCGGGGGGGAGAGGGAAGAGTTGGGGGAGTTGAAAAGATAATAATAAAGGTGTAAAAGATGACCTTCTCTGTGAGTAGCCACCTTTTGAAATGAAAAGGAATAAAAACTTGCAAGATGAATATCCCTCTGTGCAAATATCTCGACAATAGCTGCAATAGGGTGTTTGCTTGCATCGTGTTTCTTGTGTGAAACACGGTTGTTGTTTTTGTTTTTTTTTTTTTTTTGACAACTTTTTTTGCGGTAAGAAAAACTAAAAAAATGGACACATTTTTTTGAAGAAAAAATAATCCAATGCGAACTGCATTTTGTGTTACACGGCGCGGTAGTCAGCAAAATTATGCCAACCTAAATGACATGACATAATCATGACAACTCCAGGGTTGTCAGTAACAACCCAAAAAATATGACTGTTCGCAAGGTATCTCGCGTGAAATAAGGTTCGAAATGACATGACAAATGCTATGTCATGAACAACGAGGGTTGTCATATGTCATATATTTCATGTCATTTGAAGTGTCATTTTGCTGACTAAACCGCACCGTGTAAACGTTAACCACCCCCCCCCCCCCCCTAGAGGGTCGCATTGGCTAACGTTTTTATGTAATTTTTATTATTTTTTCGCTGGTGGACCATTTCAGTGGTGACCCACACCCTGTGCCACCCCAAAAATGGGTTTCCGGGGGTTTTTGGGGGTTTTGCGGCAAAAAACGTGAAAAAACGTAAAAAAAATGCGTTTTTATTGGTGTTTTCATGATTTTGTACTGTATACAGCCTATGATTGGAGGAATTTGACATATTTGACTAAATAATTCAAACCAAGATCGGTTCGAAGGGTCCAAAAGGGTGCAGCTCGTCGAAATCAGGCCCACAGGACCCCCAGGAGTACGATTTCCACCGGAGAGTGACCCCAAGAGGCCTCTGGCATCCCTAATTTGGCATTTTCTGCCTCCCCCCACAGCCGTGCATTTCGAGCCCCAGCTGAAGCACTTCATCAGGACACGCCATACACACGCCCCTGATCTGCTCCCCATCCACGAACCTCCTCACGAACTCAGCAGCATCCTCAGACGCTTTTTGTGAGGGGGAGGTCGTTTTTTTATTTGTTACGCCTGTCAGGGTAGGAGAAGGTGGGCAGTGAGGGGGGAGGGGTGAGGGGGGTGTTTGAGGCGCATACGCACGGGTTCAGGGGGTCATGTTCAACTCAATATTTCAAACCAAGATCGGTTCGAAGGGTCCAAAAGGGTGCAGCTGGCCGAAATCAGGCCCACAGGACCCCCAGGAGTACGATTTCCACAGGAGAGTGACCCCAAGAGTCCTCTGGCGGCCCTAAATTGGCATTTTTTAGCCCAAAACCGCCCCTGCCCCCCCATCTGGGGGGGAGGGCAATTTTTCACTCCTTTTCCCCATTTCTAGTGCTTCTAAGTCCTCCAAAGGGTAAAAAACTGGTTCCATTGGGTCCGCAGACCATTTTTGGGGGGGGTATGTACCCAAATTTGCATCATACCCTACTTTATGTGATGGCCAGGGGAAAAGTCCTGGACTGGACAAGGGGTGGACAAGGGGTGGACAAGCACTTTTTTTGACTCAAAAACTCAAAAAAAATCATTTGCAAGTGGTACAGAAGCCTGTTGGTCGTTGAAATCAGGTCCACAGGACCCCTGGGACCCGATTTGCACCGGAGAGTCACCAAAATAGACCTCTGGTGATCCAAAAAAATCAATTTTTTTGCTAAAAAACCACTTTTGCCCATTTTGGGGTAAAAGTCCATTTTTCACTAATTTTCCCCATTTTGGGTATTTCTGAGCCCACCAAAGTGTAAAAAAATGGTTTCATTGGATCCTCCGAACATTTTTGGGGTGGGTATGTGTCTAGTTTTCCACGGGAAACGAGTATCTATGTCACAAAAAATTTTTATTTCACTTTTTGTGAGGACAATGCGACCCCCTAACCCCCCCCCCCCCCCCCTAGGCATACATGGTAAGCGAATAAAAAATTCGCTTTATTCGCTTTTGGTTCGCTTTTTTATTCGCTTTATTCGCCGGCGAATAAAGCGAATAAAGCGAACCAAAAGCGAACGAAAAAGCGAACAAAAAGCGAATAAAAAGCAACGTATTTTTTGTCAAGTCTAGTGTGTCGAGTGTACTGTACTGTACTGTACTGTACTGTACTGTACTGTACTGTACTGTACTGTACTGTACTGTACTGTACTGTACTGTACTGTACTGTACTGTACTGTACTGTACTGTACTCCCAATCCCCTGTGTATACTGTGTATACTGTGTATACTGTGTATACTGTGTATACTGTGTATACTGTGTATACTGTGTATACTGTGTATACTGTGTATACTGTGTATACTGTGTATACTGTGTATACTGTGTATACTGTGTATACTGTGTATACTGTGTATACTGTGTATACTGTGTATACTGTGTATACTGTGTATACTGTGTATACTGTGTATACTGTGTATACTGTGTATACTGTGTATACTGTGTATACTGTGTATACACAGTATACACAGTATACACAGTACTCAGCTCCCACTAGCTCTCAGTAAGCTCTCACAGCCTGTTACGTGTCCCACGGAGACGATCATAGATCACCCAAAGGCGAATAAAAGGCGAATAAAGCGAATAAAAAAGCGAACCAAAAGCGAATAAAGCGAATAAAGCGAATAAAAAAGCGAACCAAAAGCGAATAAAGCGAATTTTTTATTCGCTTTTTTGGAAAAGCGAATAAAGCGAATTTTTTGTTCGCTTACCATGTATGCCTAGGGGGGCGGATTGTCCTCACAAAAAGTGAAATAAAAAATTTTTGCAACATAGAAACTCGTTTCCCGTGGAAAACTAGACACATACCCACCCCAAAAATGTTCGGAGGATCCAATGAAACCATTTTTTTACACTTTGGTGGGCTCAGAAATACCCAAAATGGGGAAAATTAGTGAAAAATGGACTTTCCCCCCAAAATGGGCAAAAGTGGTTTTTTAGCAAAAAAATTGAGTTTTTTGGATAACCAGAGGTCTATTTGGGTGACTCTCTGGTGCAAATCGGGTCCCAGGGGTCCTGTGGACCTGATTTCAACGACGAACAGACTTCTGGACCACTTACAAATGATTTTTTTTGAATTTTGGAGTCAAAAAAAGTGCCTGTCCAGTGCTTGTCCGGTGCCTGTCCTCTCCGTGACTTTGCCCATGACCATCACCTAAAGTAGGGTATGGTACAAATTTGGGTACATACCCCCCCCAAAAATGGTCCGCGGACCCAACGGAACCGGTTTTTTACCCTTTGGAGGACTTAGAAGCACCAGAAATGGGGAAAAGGAGTGAAAAATTGCCCTCCCCCCCAGAGAGGGGGGTAGGGCCGGTTGTGGGCTAAAAAATGCCAAATTAGGGCCACCAGAGGCCTCTTGGGGCCACTCTCCGGTGGAAATCGTACTCCTGGGGGTCCTGTGGGCCTGGTTTCGACGAGCTGCACCCTTTTGGGCCCCTCGAACCGATCTTGGTTTGAAATATTGAGTCGAATATCACCCCCTGAACCCGTGCGTATGCGTGTAAAGTACCCCCCTCTCCCCTCCCCCCTCACTGCCCACCTTCTCCTCCCCTGACAGGCGTAACAAATAAAAAAACGGCCTCCCACTCACAAAAAGCGTCTGAGGATGCTGAGTTCGTGAGGAGGTTCGCGGATGCAGAGTGGATCAGGGGTGTGTGCATGCGTGTCCTGATGAAGTGCTTCAGCTGCGCATCGAAATGCACGAGTGTGGGGGGAAGGCAGAAAATGACAAATTAAGGCCGCCAGAGGCCTCTTGGGGTCACTCTCCGGTGGAAATCGTACTCCTGGGGGTCCTGTGGGCCTGATTTCGACGAGCTGCACCCTTTTGGACCCTTCGAACCGATCTTGGTTTGAAATATTGAGTCAAATATGTCAAATTCCTCCAATCATAGGCTGTATACAGTACAAAATCATGAAAACACCAATAAAACGACATTTTTTTTCGTTTTTTCACGTTTTTTGCCGCAAAACCCCCCAAAAACCCCCGGAAACCCATTTTTGGGGTGGCACAGCGTGTGGGTCACCACTGAAATGGCCCACCGGCGAAAAAATAATAAAAATTACATAAAAAACGTTAGCAATCCGCCCCCCTACCCCCCCCCCCCTTACCCCCAGAACCCCTACCCCACACCCAATTTTACACATGAAAAGGGAGAAAAAAAAATAGACGTTTCTGTCATTTTTTCAAAAAAAGAATACAATGAAAAGACACAACAAAAACTTGCCAGGTTAAGCAGGACACAAAGGGGGACCTACAAAAAAAAAAAATACAAAAAAAAACTTATGCACCAGAGCACACTCACCTCTGCAGAGAAAACGAGAGAACTTGAAAGGCGAGTGAGTGGGACGCAAGAGTGCCCAAAAGAAAAGAAATATTGCGATATGAGTGCACCTCTCTCTTTCTCTCTCTCTCTCCCTCTCCTCTCCGTGCACACAACACCTTACAATTTCGTCAAAAAGTTACTTGTGTCTCTTTGTCTCAAAGTGTTGTATTGCATTGCAGCATCCTTGTCAAAAAAAAAGGGGGGAGCAAAAACGCTGTGGCCTTCTCTGGGGGGAAATTTCTTTTTCTTTTTTCGGAACTGAAAGTGAAGGTTGGTAGTGCAAACGCCTCTCTGGGACGGAGGCACTTAAAACTGTCTATAGGAGGTGCTAGCCAAAAGCAAATAATACATATGTTGTTTACGAGGTCAGAAAAGACAACGAACTGACAAGACGGCAGCCAAAAAAAAAAAGACAAAAAAAAAAAATGCTTGAAAGATGAAGATGTCAGATCTATACAATTTTTTTTTGTACAATCCCAGTATACACTAGGTATACAATTTTTGTATACACTAGGTTGCACACTCTTGAGGGAGGTTGTACACACCGTACCCTAGGTAACTTTCACCCAAAAAAAATCAAAAAAAAAAGTGAAGTTGACATGTGCAAAACGTCTCTGGGCACCGACACTCCGTGTGGGGAGAAAAAAAAAGACCAATAAAATGGTGTCAATATATCGGATGCAAAAAATGAAAGAACATTGAAGTAGCCACACCCATTCAGATACCCTCTGGACGGCGTGCTCTCTATCAAATGATCACCTTTTTAAGAGAAACGTTTGAATGAAACAACCTAGGCCTCTCGTGCACTCACCTTGCAAGAGCACTATTCCAACAACCCCCCATATTAACCCCATTCCCTCCCCTAAAAAAAGTTTAGTGTTAACAAGCATCCCCCCCATCCCCACTGTACCCCTCACATACACATTGGGGCCATATTCTGCGCAAGAATTACCCCCCCTATTAGCTATCAAACACACACAGGCCTCCCTCATGCTTTTACAGTAAATATCACTCCAGTATCGAGCTCGTCTTCCGAATTCTGTGAATTTTTTTTTTTTTTTTGAATTGCACAATTTGTACCCCTGACATACCAGATACACAAAGGCGCCTTGGGGCCAGTCACACCATTTCTCCCCTGAGTCACTTTCGATGACCTCGCTGTTGCCAAGCCATGTGAAAAGGTGGTAGCCTTTCGCTTGGAGTACGGGAAGTGATATGTTGTGGAAGGAGCCGCGCGCGAGGAGGGGGCGGGCGAAGGAGGCTTTGAAGGGCTGTGGCGCGTGGAAGACGAGGTTCTCGCGCGACTCGTAGATGCTCACTGCGACGCAGGTGTTCTCACGTACATAGCCGCCGTTCACTACAAGCTCCCATACAGGGTCATGCGACGACCCGAGATACTGCATCCGCTCCTCCTCCGTCAACGCTGCACTATCCGTCATAGGAAACAAAAAGCACGGCGACAGCTTCGTACACCTCCCCACCTTCCCCTTAAACTTCGGAAGCCCCTTTATGGTGAAAACCTCGCGCGCCTGATCCACCGTCACCTTCACGTTGTAGACCGGCCTAAGGAACAACGGGCCGAGCGACTGCGGGAAGCCGAGCGAGGAGACCATATCGCGGAGCTCCTTCGCGGGGGTGTTTGTCAGCGAGATGGTCGAGACAAGCTTTACGTTCTTCATGGTGGTCTTCTGGATGAAGTCGCGGGGGTTGGAGAGGAAGCCTGAACCATATCGACCGACACCAGGAACATAGGCGGCTCTAGAGGAATCGAGAACTATGTTTACATCTCGGAAGATGCCTGCGCGTGTCCCGGTCAGGGCGGAGTCGAGAACACAAAAGTCTAGGGCAAGCCCACAGACGTAGGCGTTCCGGCTCTTCCCTAGAGAGTCTGCTAACGACGTAGAGCTGTAGCAGCTCAGAATATCCGGTGGTGCATTTACATTCACGACACCATCAAATTCGAGTCCAGAGCATTTCAAAATACGCCCCCCAGTCCAATCAACGAGGCACCCACCACATTCGCGCCCACCCTCACGGTGCTGCAGACGCACCTTCAAATGCTCCTGCGAATATGGGAAGCTTCCGAAGCTGTCGACGTCCTCGTGGAAGCCTTTGAAGATGATCTGCACCTTGTCTTTTCCATATTGCTCTATGGCCTCTTTCAGTGCCTCGCCGATGGGGGAGTAGAACTCAGAGCCTGCTGTGCCTTGGACACAATGAGGGGGAAAGTGGCCACCTTGGGTTGTGAATGAGATGTGGTCTGCTGGGTGGTAGTCGCGTGTTGCAACTACCCGAGCACCATTAGAGAGGAAAGTGTCAATAAGTTGGAGGATAAGCGGAACGCTCATTGCACCTTCCGCCACGCCAAATCGTCCGCCCTTTGTGTTGAGGTCATCTGCAGGCAAAAAGTCGTTCTGCATGTCAATCACAAGAAGCACGTCATCGGGACCCACATCAATCGACCCTGTCTCCAACGCCATCCCGTTCTCCTCAAGCATTTCTACATATTCCTTCAGCAGTGGGCCGACCCGCTGCAACCCCCCACGTTGTGTCATCTAAAAAATACTCAGAAGAGTAGAAAAAAATAGAAAAAAAGAGATAAGATGTGTAGGAGAGGGGGAGAAAAAAAGGGGTCTGTGTGTGTGTGGGAAATGATGATAAAAGAGGTGAAGATAGAATAAAGTTTTGGGGGTGGTGCGGGATGCGGGGTGCAGGCTATTCTCACGAGGGTTTTGGGGTGGGTACATCTTCTGGAAGGGTGAAGGTGAACGACACGTTAGAATGAGGGACCGGTGTACCTGGTCGATAACGGCGAAAAAAATGCATTTCCGAGCAAATCTCTGTTCTCAGGACGGATTACTTCTAACACCGAGTACCCAGTACCCATGGATTGGTCAGGCATGACCAGCGCACCTTGGGGAGGTCAAAAAAAAAAAAAAATCCTTCAAAAAAATGCGTTTATTTGAAATATTTGAATCAATCCCGGACCGGGAACATAGTCGGATGTGAAAACCGACCACATATCACTTAAACATATGTTTCCACAGGGCCACAGTTTCGGGAAGGGGGGCAAGGGAAAGGGGGTAGAGGGGGGGAGGGTGTAGGCAGGGTGCGGGGCGCGGGGGTTTATTCTCATCGGAGGGGGAGTGAGCGCTCTTCTTTTGGTCAGAAGAAAAGAAAAGAAAAGTTTATAAGATGAACCTAAGCCTCTCGTTGCTTGGGCCTAGCGTAGCTACCGAGAACAAAAAAAAGAGGGGGAGTTTGAAAATGTTTGTTGTTATGTTTGTACTCTTTGTTTTTGCTATTTTGTGTTTGTGTTTGTTTAGCTTTTTTAGATCCTTAACCAAAGCGATGTGCGAACTTTAATGTAGTTTCCGGCTTACTCTGTCGCAGTGGTTGTACGGGAACTTTCAGTGCTTTTTCAAAAAAAAAAAAAAAGGAAAAAAGAGGGGAGGGAAGTTTAAAAGTGTAAAAACACCTCACCCGAATGACCACATGAGAGAGAGAGAGAGAGAGAGAGAGAGAGAGAAGGTGCAGGGATGGAAAGAAAAAAAAAATGGTAGTTGTGCAAAACACCTCTGCGGGCAAAAAAAAAATGGGTGGGGTGGGGCCTATATTTTGCATTTACCGCTATTTCCCGGATCCAAGAACAGATTGTAAAAAAAAAAATAAAAATGAAAGAACCCCTAAGCGGGGGTAAGGGGAGCAGAGGGATGGGGGAAGGCACTATTTTTTATAACCATTTTGCGCATATATGGGGTTCTTCTCCTCCTCCCATTTTACACACAGGTGTTTTTTTTATTGGGATAGCTAAACTACCAGACTGGACAATTTTTTTTTTTCTCTTTTTTGATAAATTGTTGGAGTTGCCTCGGGTTGTGTTGCCCACAGTTGTGCAAATCTCCACTGTCTGGTGTATCATTTTCACCTCGTTTGACTCGATGGGGGAAGGGAACAAAGGGTAGGGCGGCAGGTGGGTTATAAACCCTTTTTCCTTTTTTTGTGGCAACAGGAACAAAAAGTGAAAAAAAGTTGACTTGAAATACAACAGCCCTCATGACAGTGTACCTTGGTACAATGACCGGGTGGTACCGGGGGGTGGACCACCCAGCCATGCAATCCCACATCCATCTGATATGTGCTACTCCCGCTTCCACTCATCAAAAAAAAAGGTGGGAATAAGTTGGCACTGTGCAAACATCGCTGGGATGCAGGCACACACCACCTCTAACTTTCCAAAACAAACAATCGTTTCATATACTAACTATTCTACTGAATAGAAGGTATAATAAAACAAACCAAAAAAAAACAAACAACATCCACCACCACGGGCACCTTTCTGCCCTAAACGAACGCAATATAATACGTGCATTATGTGTATGTGGGGTTTGTGCTCTTACTTTTTTTTTTTTGATAAATTGTTGGAGTGTAGTTGCCTCGGTTTGTGTTGCCCACAGTTGTGCAATCTCCACTTTTTTTCATGACCACCTTTAGAGCCTGTCACCCTCTCCCACCTTCTCCCACTCTCTCCAAAAAAAGGGGGGAAGCTTAAAGACGAAGAGTTGGTAAGATGAACCGAAGCCTTTTGCTTCGTCACCTATAAGAATACAAATACAATACTGGCAATGGAACACAACACATCCCCACCTTTCCACACCTTCTTCTGCTACGCATAGAAGAAGGTGTTTGGATGGGTTTTATGAAGTTTTTTGCTACTTTTATTTCGTGCTTTTGGTTTTTTTTTTTTGTGTTTTCTTTTTTATTTGATTGGCGTGCCTTTTTGCGATAATTGCGCGTCAATAAAAAAAAACTGATAATTCTTGTCAAATTTTTTCCCGAAAAAAAAAAAAAATAGCTTAGCGCATTGTGGGTCACTCATTCACGTAACCCACAACTCACTGCGTTTTTAAATTGTGGGAATATGACTTAGCGGTAACTATAAGTTTATTTTTTTCTCGATAAATTGTTGGAATAGTGTAGTTGCCTCGGTTTGTGTTGCCCACAGTTGTGCAATCTCCACTGTCTGTTTTTTTTTTTTTTTTTTTTTTTCCACTGTAACCCAGGCTCTCCGCTAGGATTTCCGATTTCGAAAATATTCTGTTGATGGTCCACGTTGGTGGGGTACATGCTTGCGCCGCAGGCGCACGGTACGCAACTTTTTTTTTTACCAACGCCCGAATTTGACTTTTTTGGGACGTTTGAGCACTCACCTCTCCATATCTTCTTCTCCTGAGCTTTTTTGACAGGTAGAACGGGTCTGAACCACTTAGCAGAACTTTTTTTTTTTTTCTTTTTTTCCCCATTTTCAAAAAGTTCTGTTGACAATCAACAGAACTTTAGTACCTAGCGGAGTGCCTGCTGTAACCTACCGAGGTAGGCGTGACGCTGGCTACACGGTGGTTTTTGGTAGACGCGCCACTAATGTCTCTTGCTTATTTGCTTAGTTATTTTTTGTTGTCGCTTTATTGAGGCATTGCAGAAAGGTGGTGGGTGTATTCTTCTCCCTCTCTCTCTCTCTCCCCTTGGGCCCTCGTACATTTGTGTGTTTCCTTCACCATACATATTTCGTCTTTGTCCCAATCCTCTAGGCGAAGGTGAAAACCAATTTTCCGATCGTGGGGTTGAGAATGACCATAACAAATGTTGAAAAAAAAAAAAGACTATAAATTTGCAAGGGGAGCAAAACAAAACAAACAAAAAACAAAAACAACATCATTTTTACTCTTTTCAACGCGACAAAAAAAATACCCCTTCTCTTTTGTCAAAGCAAGAGATTGCTTGGTAAATACTCGCTATACACCTGACACAACACCTGCAACATTCCTGCATGCAGTATTCGGGTTAGATTTAAGAAAAAAAATATAATGGAAAAAGGCAGGGATGGAAAAAAAAGGCAAAAATTCGAGCACAAAATGTGACTTGAAATACAAAGCCCTCTCATCAGTCTACCTGACGTACACTGTAGAGAGGGCTTCTGTCACATGACGGGATGGACACCCCAACCATGCATTTCGAGGTTTACATCTGATATTGATCAAAAAGAACTTTCGGAATGCAACTTTCTTATTTTTGTTGGGTTCTCTGCTCTCTCTGCCTTCCCCCCCCTTGGGGGCGAGTCTCTCGCTCCCTCTGCCTCGCTTCTCCACGAACGTAACCAGCACTTCACAGAAACAACAGACACCCCGAACGGAAACACAGAACACCCAAAAACGCAAGGGATGGGGGGAGGTGAAGGGTTGAAGGTTGAAATCCACTCATGAAGACAAATAAAGACGCAAAACAAACAAAACAAAACAAAATACGTTTAAAAGTTGAAACCCCCAACTATGTCCCATATTTTTTTAGACTACTAACACAAAAAGATAGCAGTCACGGAGGGCACAACAAAAAGTTGAAATACAACAAGCCCGATCGTAACAGTGTACCTCAAAAAAAGAAAATCTGGTTAAGATGGATATGCCGGCATATTCATCAAAATAGAGAGAAAACCATAGAAAGATGTACCTAAGCATCACAGTGTTTAGACACCTTTTGAAAAACACCACTGGGTTCGCAAAGCTCGCATATATATCGGGTCGTGCATATCCAATGAAGTACAGTACAGTACAAGAGCGCGAGGGGGGTGGTGGGTAAAGGCATAGGTAAAAGAACTTCTGAGATTTTTTTTCAAAAAGAGAAGTTGCCAAGTGCAAAATGATTAAGATATAATTTTCAATCGAAAGATGGAGTTTTCCACCAGCGTCGTCTCCTCTTTTTTTATCTTTATTTTTTGTTTTTTTTTTTTTTGCAACTGAACAAACAGGGTACAGCCATCAAAAAGCGAAGTTGACATCAGGGGCTCCGCTACCGTATAAAGTTCTGTTGCGGCGCAACAGAAGTCTGAAAATTTTCAAAAAAAAAAGAAAAAAAAAAAAACATGGTTGAACCACGAGAGTACCATGGGGAACTGGGTTGCTGACCGCACCATCCAGGCTGTACCTCAATTTTTTTTTGCCTGCGGCGCCATTTTTTCTTTTTTGCTCCGCAAAAAAGGATTCGATGTGTGACTCTGTGCTGTAAAAAGCTAGATTTTTACACTGTACCCTAAATTTTTTTTCGCCTGCGGCGCCATTTGTTTGATTTTGTTTTTGCTTCGCAAAAAAAAAAATTCAGTTCCCTATGTTCCCAATGTCCCTGGTCAGCAGTGCTGAAAAAATTTTGGGCACAAAAACAGCTGACCCCCCTATTTTGAAATCTGAATCCCTGGATAAGACACTGGCGCAGGGTGAAAAAAAAAACCCCCGCAACAGAACTCAAAAAAAATCTGAAAACGTAGCGGAGGGGCTGGTTGACATGTGCAAAAAAAAAAAAAAAAAAACGCCTCACACCATACGTCAGCAGACTCATTTATCAAAATCTAAAAGCCCTCCACACACACCTCTTAAAAGTTGGCATGAAATACAAAAGCCCTCTGACAGTGTACCTCAAAATGTCTTGAAGGAATGAGGCATCATGCAAACTGCATATCAACCAAAAGAAAAAGAAGGTTTTTTAACCCTTTATGGACCAAGAGGATATATATATCCACGAAAATGCTTAACATGGCTTCTACTCAGACTTTTTCAGCGATTTTTTTTTTTAGTGGAAAGATTTGATGTGAAATATTTCCAAAGAAGCAAGATTCAATTTATTTTGACACTCTCATACACTGTCACCAAATCGAGGCATTTCCAAATTTTCGACTTTTTCGGGTATATTTTGGGAATAATGTACTACTCTGGCGAGCTTGAGTCATCAGAGGATTCAAACTTTGGTGTGAAGGGAACCATTTTGTACGGTTTTCAGAACAAAACTAAAATAATGGAAAATATCTGCGACCGGGCAAAGTAACACTCGTCGTAGCAGTTCCTGACCCTGAACTGGCTGTGCCTCTTCTCCGTGTATTTATTGCCCTTTGTCTTTTGAGGGACATTGTACAAAAGAAGCTGTATCAACACAGTCAAGGTACAGAGACACTGACAGGAGGGTGTTGGTCGACAACTTCTTCTTGCTTGGGAAACAGGCGGCTAAAAGCAGATTACATGTGCGGGGGATGTGGCGTTCAACACCAGGCCAAGTTGGCCAAAAGCCCCAAAAGCCCCAACTTTTGTACTGTCCAACCTCTGTACAGTTACGGTATATTTAGCTGGTTGGTACCTTCTCTCCATGCAGTGAGACATTATCTACTAGGACTTTTTGATCGATTTTTTTTTCTTTTGAAAGATTTTGAACCGATCTTTCAAATAAAGCCATTTTCGAAAACCGAAAAAACAGGTGCGCAGCCGGAATAATTTTTTTCTTCAAAATTTTCAGGAAAAAAATCAACTCCCCTCAATTTTCCATTTTCCATTTTTCTCATTTTATTTCGATTTCTGCTCCATTTGAAAGATCTGCTCAAAATCTTTCAATTGCGGCCAGGTACGATCAAAAATATGCATCGGATCTCATTTTACCTATGTGAGAGACAATCATAGCAAAACGCAAAATACGGCCGTGGTCCATAAAGGGTTAAAAAATCTGTCAACCGTGTTGACTTTTCCCCCCGCCCCCCCCGCCTTGCTCTCCTCCCCCGAGGTGCGTTCAAAAAAAGACCACCAAAACAAAAACAAAAACAAAAAGAATTACCGCTGCAGATCTCTGTTATTCCTCGACCATCCTTCCGGCTTCCATGTATTTATGTTGAGGGTATAGCATTGGATGAAGTCGCCGGTGTCCGTCTGTGAGGGGAAAGGTGGTGATGATGCAGGAGGGTTTGAAAGTTAGTTTAGTCTGGTGTGGCCCGCCCCTCGATTTAACCCACTTTTGGGCCATTCTTGGGCCATTCTTGAGCCGTGTTTTTTTAGGTGTATTTTTTAATTTTTTTGCCCTTTACACAGTATACACAGTATACACAGTATACACAGTATACACAGTATACACAGTATACACAGTATACACAGTATACACAGTATACACAGTATACACAGTATACACAGTATACACAGTATACACAGTATACACAGTATACACAGTATACACAGTATACACAGTATACACAGTATACACAGTATACACAGTATACACAGTATACACAGTATACACAGTATACACAGTATACACAGTATACACAGTATACACAGTATACACAGTATACACAGTATACACAGTATACACAGTATACACAGTATACACAGTATACACAGTATACACAGTATACACAGTATACACAGTATACACAGTATACCGAAATTCGTCTTCGAGGTATGCGTAGGGGCGCCTTAACAAAGGAAAAAAGTCATTATCGATCCCTCACGGTTTTTGGCTTCCCGAATATCGGGAATAAAGTGACCAGCTGGACCAACTGTGGCACAGCAGTTAACAGGCTCAACCCGATTATTCTGCCAGGGCACGCCATGTGCCCCCCCGAGGTGAACTGTCTGGCTCCTTGAAGCCAAGGAGGACTCAAGGTCAATCGGTTTCCCCCTTAGGGTATCCCTTCCCAGAAAACCCCGATTTTAGCCACTGTGTTGTGAATTATTCCTAACCGAAAGGTTCGGACCACCCCAAATTTCCCCTCCAGTCACTATGCAGAGGTGCCTCCGGGTCAGACCTAGCGTGAAAACCACCCCAAAAAAACACCGGGTAACAAATTAAAAAAGGGACCCCCCCTCGATTTAACCCACTTTTGGGCCATTCTTGAGACACGCAAAACCAGAAATCGGGCCACACCATTAGTTTTGTTTTGTTTTTGCTACTTTATTTTGTTCTTTTTTGTTTTGTTGTTGTTTACTTTCGATGATGCAGGAGGGGTTTGGTGATAGCATCTTGGTTTAAGAGAAACATGAAAAGTTTATAAGATGACCATAAGCGGGTTCGTTCGCGCTTAGTCACCTTTCTAAAAAAAGGTTGGTTCTCTCTGTATTGCTTTGGCTTTACCGTAAATATAAAAGTATTGGAAAAAGCCTCCCAAATTCGTTTGAAAAATCTCAAAAAAAGTCCCAAAAAAAAATTCCTGTTTTCCTGAGTGAGGGAGACTTAGCGTTCTTCTTTTCCCTGTTGGACTCACTCCCGTCGTTTGGAGCATCCGCAACAACTGTGAAACCTCCACGATGATGCAGGGGGATGGGGGGGAATGGTACATACCTGAATCGGTGCTCTGACCAACATCGGAGATGACATGATGTACTGAGGGACCTGAAAGGGAGGGGGTGAACAATTGTTTTGACTCATCTTGGCTCTCAAAGGAAATTGTCTTACAAAAAGCCCTGTGATGTTGTTGTTTTTTCCAGGCATACCGTAAGCCCCGACGCCATCATTTTGGTGATAAATTCTGTCAACGCAGGTATGGTGAAGTCTGGCAGTTCACCACCCTCGTAATCTGTCACTAGAATTCCATTCTGCTGGTACCTGTTGGTTGTAATAGTTGTGAAAGCTCGACAACCCCCCACAGCAGTCAATGATGCGCAAAGAACGGAAGGAAGATATGTCCTTTAGGCTTTACGATATTCGGTGGAGTTAATCCTGACTGCGATGTCACGATCGGTCACCTTGATCACAATATTGGTATCGGCTTTTGTACCGTTCAAAGTAATTAGCAGAGTATTGAAAGAAAAACTGGTGTAGCTGAGGGGGGGGGGGGGGGGGGGGGGGTAGGGGGTCCGACTCCCATGTAAATTTTTGTCCGGTTTTCGTTTTTTTCAACATTCGGCCATTTCCCGGGCACCTCCGGGTGAATCCTGCCCCCAAAATAGGGTTTCTGGGCCCTGTGGGGCTAAATTCACCCTCTAGGTACCCCAAAATATGAAAAAAATTGAAAAATATGGTGAAAAATCGGGTTTTTGGCCTTTTGGGCACTATGTCCAGTTTTGACTAAATTTCCAAAAAAAAATCAAAAAAAGCCCCAAAAATAGACGAAAAAAGGAGTCTCTGGCCACAATTTCGGCCCAAAAATGTGTTTTGAGTCCATTGCAAACGGTTTTTCGCCTTTTCGCCACTTTTTTTGATGATTTTTTGGTGTTTTTAGGTGCAAAAACAACCCCAGAACAACCCCAGAACAACCCCAGAACACTTTTCCACCACATTCTGGACCAATTTCTAGCCGAACTTTTTGCTGAAAACCGCCAAAAAACCACCCCTGTGAGTCAGATTATACCGAATGTTGCTCCAATTCCCACAATAACACCCAAATCTACGTCAGAAAATCGGAGAAAAAAAACACACTTTTTTCAAAAGGTCGTCAGGCAGGGTTCCACCCCAGAACAACCCCAGAACACTTTTCCACCACATTCTGGACCAATTTCTAGCCGAACTTTTTGCTGAAAACCGCCGAAAAACCACCCCTGTGAGTCAGATTATACCGAATGGTGCTCCAATTCCCACAATAACACCCAAATCTACGGCAGAAAATCGGGGGGAAAAAACACACTTTTTTCAAAAAGCTCATTATGGAACCCTGCCTGACGACCTTCTGAAAAAAGTGTGTTTTTCCCCCCCGATTTTCTGCCGTAGATTTGGGTGTTATTGTGGGAATTGGAGCACCATTCGGTATAATCTGACTCACAGGGGTGGTTTTTTGGCGGTTTTCAGCAAAAAGTTCGGCTAGAAATTGGTCCAGAATGTGGTGGAAAAGTGTTCTGGGGTTGTTCTGGGGTTGTTCTGGGGTTGTTTTTGCACCTAAAAACACCAAAAAATCATCAAAAAAAGTGGCGAAAAGGCGAAAAACCGTTTGCAATGGACTCAAAACACATTTTTGGGCCGAAATTGTGGCCAGAGACTCCTTTTTTCGTCTATTTTTGGGGCTTTTTTTGATTTTTTTTTGGAAATTTAGTCAAAACTGGACATAGTGCCCAAAAGGCCAAAAACCCGATTTTTCACCATATTTTTCAATTTTTTTCATATTTTGGGGTACCTAGAGGGTGAATTTAGCCCCACAGGGCCCAGAAACCCTATTTTGGGGGCAGGATTCACCCGGAGGTGCCCGGGAAATGGCCGAATGTTGAAAAAAACGAAAACCGGACAAAATTTTACTAGGGAGTCGGACCCCCTAGGGGGGGGGGGGGGTAGGGGGAGCCACGTAGAAGGAAATCCTTAAGGACTTGCTGTCCAAACCCATTTTTTTGAAATTTCGGTGAAGAAATCCACTAAAATGGGCGTACCTGGGCGCAAATCGCCCTGGGGATCACCCATATATCCCAATAAACCACCTGACGACCTTAACAGAGCATTTCTTGTCCCAAAAAAATGGGGTTTTTGTGAAAAAACACCCCAAAAATGCGTAACGCTTGGGGGCCAAAATTTAGCACTTGCCAAGAAATTGCTCCAATCAGACAAAACTCCTTCTAAACACCCGAAAAACACTTCAGTCCACATCTTCTGGGGTCCCGGGGTGGAAATGTATGGTTTTTGGGGCTTTTAGGGGTCCTGTGTGGGTCCCAGGCGTATTTATGAGGGACGGAACCGCTTAAAATGCCCGAAATTACCTCGTTTTTAGGGTGCTTTTTCACCTTAAAAATTCAAAAAAAAGTGCTCAGACAATCACAGAAGTGTCAAAACCCCCTCGGAACTACTCACCAGACCCCCTGCGGGGTGGAGAATCATATTTGCGATCACTTTTTGGGCTATTTTGCCCAAAATAATCACGTGCCTCACTTGTGCCTCACTTGTCCCAAAATGGCCTAAAATACCCTATTTTGGGGCAAGTGTAACAAAAGTGTAACATGGGGTTATTTTGGGCAAAATAGCCCAAAAAGTGATCGCAAATATGATTCTCCACCCCGCAGGGGGTCTGGCGAGTAGTTCCGAGGGGGTTTTGACACTTCTGTGATTGTCTGAGCACTTTTTTTTTGAATTTTTAAGGTGAAAAAGCACCCTAAAAACGAGGTAATTTCGGGCATTTTAAGCGGTTCCGTCCCTCATAAATACGCCTGGGACCCACACAGGACCCCTAAAAGCCCCAAAAACCATACATTTCCACCCCGGGACCCCAGAAGATGTGGACTGAAGTGTTTTTCGGGTGTTTAGAAGGAGTTTTGTCTGATTGGAGCAATTTCTTGGCAAGTGCTAAATTTTGGCCCCCAAGCGTTACGCGAGCGTTACGCATTTTTGGGGTGTTTTTTCACAAAAACCCCATTTTTTTGGGACAAGAAATGCTCTGTTAAGGTCGTCAGGTGGTTTATTGGGATATATGGGTGATCCCCAGGGCGATTTGCGCCCAGGTACGCCCATTTTAGTGGATTTCTTCACCGAAATTTCAAAAAAATGGGTTTTGGACAGCAAAACGCCTTTGGTGGCTCCCCCTAGGCATAGGTGCCCGCCGAGTCGTTTTTGGGCGAGTTGTCGGAACTTTACGATTTCACCTAACAACTCGGCCACAACTCGCCCTATACTCGGCACAACTCGCCCTATACTCGGCACAACTCGACCACAACTCGGCCACAACTCGCCCATTTTTACAGGCAAAAACATACAGGGATGGGAGGGGACATTGTAAGGCTACACACATGTAACGTTGGTTGGAACACATGATATCAAGAAAAACAACCAGGGCTAAGGCCAAACGCCACTCATTACATGCACCTTGTCATATGACTAGTCATAGGTGGTAACTAGGTCGTGGTGGTCCATGGGCCACCGTGTACACTCACGATTTTTGGTAATTGCTGGGGGGAATGGGATACTCCGTACATGGATACCCACACAGAACACACGGTTCCCCAGACATCTGTCAGGCAATCACTGATTCACTTCCCACAGGTCGGGCAGGCGCTGCCTGCCCATCTCTTTTCCTGTCTGCTATCGATTCCAGGTTCACAACGTTCACACGTTTAGTCAAAATACTTTGGGCGACGACTTCCTTTGGGATACACAAAACCACACAAAGCGCACATTCACAGACCAGCTGTGAAGCGGCAAAGAGTCGTTCAAGCTGGAATGCACAAGATAAAACGTGATGAGGTGTACCTGTGTACCTGTGTACCTGTGTACCTGTGTACCTGTGTACCTGTGTACCTGTGTACCTGTGTACCTGTGTACCTGTGTACCTGTGTACCTGTGTACCTGTGTACCTGTGTACCTGTGTACCTGTGTACCTGTGTACCTGTGTACCTGTGTACCTGTGTACCTGTGTACCTGTGTACCTGTGTACCTGTGTACCTGTGTACCTGTGTACCTGTGTACCTGTGTACCTGTGTACCTGTGTACCTGTGTTTTTGTAGCCATAAAAAATCCCAAAAAAAAACAACTCGCCCAAAAAAAATGGGCGAGTTGTTGGCCGAATTTGGGCGAGTTGCCGAGTTGTTTTTAACTCGCCGGGCACCTATGCCTAGGGGGGGGGGGGGGGGGGGCTGATTCGCACATTTCCGCACTTTTCCCGCCCCCTTTATTCAGCCACACCAAAAAGATCTTGATTGCATACCCTCTGATGCAGTCCGGTGTGTTCTCGATCATGAGGGTACGGTCCAGGTCCCTTCCAAGCACGCCAAGGTCTTTGCGGTACCCCGCCTGTTTGATGTTTTGTTTGATAAACTACAACCACGGAAAATATTTAGATTTTTTTTATTTATTTTTTTGCGTCGTGCTGATTGCAATTATTCTCCTTGAATGAGATGAATGCCGAGCAGACGCCTGCAGCTTGCCATGGAGTTCTTTCACATACCTGACCGCTGAACCACTTCGCATGCCGGTAGACGCAGTGTTTGATTGCACCATTTTTGTCGATGTTTTTTATGATAGCCTGTGGGTAGTGGTGGTGGTGGTGGTGGTGAAAAAGATCGGGTCTTTTGTTTGTGCGCTCAAAGCCGGGAACAAATTGAGTGACAACAAAACGGTTGTTCTGCTGCAAAAGAGCCCAAGCGGAGTTACGGCCATACCTGCGCATACGCACGCAGCCCTGCGGTCCAGACTAGCGCCTCTACTGATTCTCGGCAAAGTGTAAACAGCTCGTCCAGCCCGGGTCGTGCGTACAGTGGACCCTCCCTTGCGTAAATAAGCGTTTCGTCCAGGTCGAATACAACTGTGTACTTTCCTTTGTCAGCTTTCGACTGTAGAAGTGTTGAAGTGGGGGGGTTTGAGTAAAGTGGGAATCAGGAAAACAAAAAAAATAAACAAATGTGGGCAACCTTCCACAGTGCAGCTGTGGCAATGACAGTATTCCAAAAAAAAATTCTCAAAAAGAAAATTTGACTTGAAATACGCCCTGGCAGTGTCCTTTTGGTAACCTGACCAGTGCACAGGGTCCTGCTGCCCTACATCCATTTCGAGATTGACATCTGATATGAAAAAAAGAAAATCAATCAGCCATACCTGCGGCGGAATCATATGCTTTGTAGGTTCGTGGAGCATAGACGGAGCACGTGTTCTGCCCTTCGCTCTCGCACCTGCCCCTTGGTACTCCTGCTTGAAGGATGTGCCTCGTTTCCTCTGGCGCTCCGTAGCTATTCTCCGCACAGCATCAGCGTCTGCCATTGTGATTTTCCCTTTTTTTTTCCTTCTCTTCTCTTGTTTGTGTATAAAAAACTTATGTATCCAAAAAAAGCGTTTTTTTTTTCTTTTCCGTTCCTAGAGAAGAGGGTGAGTGCAATGAGAGATGGTTTGGTAAAAAGTTATCACAATAATCAAAAGAATAGGACTGATGGTCACCAGGCCTGACGCTAAACAGTGACGAAAATCGTACTTTTTGGGCTTAGAATTCTGGGCTTTTTTTACGGATTTTACGGGGAAGGACTCACGCAGGTATTCGCTCTTGCCGACGTTGATGTTCGAAGCCCAGTCGACATTGAGGACCCCTTTATCACCGCAATCCGCACACGTAGCACACCAACCCCCTGGTTCCCAACTAACCCCTTTGCGTGGTGATCCCTCATCACGTCACACATAAAATTTCCTGTAAAAACATTTTTCAAGAATTTCGGAAGTCCACTACGCGGTTTAGCAACAGGCCTGATGGTCACCCCCAGTTTTTTTTTTTATTTCCTTTTTTTGAATGAAACTTAAGCTGTAATATGGGCAATTATCACAATACAACTACTACCTATTTACCCTCCCCTCAAGTTCTTTATCCTTTATTCAGAAATACCCCCACCCTCCCAAAAATATAAAAAATAAAAAAAAATGTAAAAATCCAAAAAGTAGAAAACAACTGCATTTCTGCTCTCTATGAAGTGTCTTTTTCTGCGGCTAGGAATGTCAGAAAAAACACCCCCTTTTTTTTTATGTTGAAATTTGTTAGAAACTAAATGGCGACCTTTTGTTTTTCTACAAGGTGCACCATTTTTTTTTTTACCTTTGTTTTTTGTTTTTCTACCTTTATTTCATACATTGAAATCCCAGAGAGTCTCCGAGGGTTTAGCAGAAAGGGCTAAACTCTCGGAGATAGAAAACCCCAAAAATATATACCCCCTCTCAGAGAATATCCATACATGGCCGACTCTGCCAGACTTTTGAAATCTTGAGTTTTCTTGACTTTCAGAAGTCAGGAAAAAGTCAAAAAAAAAGTCAAAAAAATTGAGTCCGACACAGTCGGCCAGACTACCAAAAAACCCTCGATTTTTTTTTTCTCTCGGAGAGTTTTAGATAGTTTTTTTTTATGAGAGAGTTAGTAATTTTCGAGTTACAAACCCTCCGATTTTACCCACCAAAAAAAAAAAGTAGAGTTGAAATACAAAGCCCTTTCGTGAACAGTGTACCTTGGTGCATGACCGGCTGTACCGGGGGGTGGACACCCCAACCATGCAGTCCTACATCCATTTCGTGGTTTGCATTTTTAAAAAAAAAGAATGGGATTTCGATGTATGGTATTATTTATTTTTGTATTTTGTAGCTCGCAGGTAAACGAGGGGGGGGAATGAATCAGGGTGTTTCCTAATTTCGGAACTTTTCCGGAAAATTTCGACATCCGGAAGCAAATTTTTTCCCTGAAGAAACGGTAGGTTTTCAGGCCCAAAACACACCGCGAATGGCATTTCCGGAATCCGTCCGCGCTGTGGTGGGGTCACTTTGCCGAAATGGCCAAGTTCTTGGTGTTGGTCAAAATGAGTGTAAGGAAAAGGGGACCAGGTAAATCCCACAACCCAGATTTTCTCTCCCTGATCCTGAAAACATGAAAATGCCCGAAAACACCGGCATTTGCATTTCCGGAATCCGCCCGTTCTGTGGTGGGGTCAATTTGACGAAATGGACAAGTCCTTGGTTTTGGTCAAAACCCGTCAGTGTAAGGTAAAGGGGCCAAGTGTTTGCCTGTAGAAACAGGCAGCGCCGCAGGCGCACGGTACCCAACATCGGTGAAAATAAAAATTCCCGAAAACTGCTTTATTTGAATGATTGGAGCGATCCAGAACAGCGAACATACTTTTTTCGGGAAAATACCAAAACATAAGCACTTTAAATATGTCCCTAATTTTTTCCCGCAAATTTTTTCCCTGGCCAATTTTTTCCAAATCCCCGGAAGCGGAAGCAAATTAGGAAACACCCTGGAATGAATGGTAAAAAGAAAAAAAAAGAAAAAAAAAAAAACAAAAGTTCGAAACATGCTGTGCTCACAAAGGTTTCATGCACAGACAGCGTCAAAAGGAGTCAAAAAACTGTCCCCACCTCACCCCCTTTTTTTCTACTTTTCCTACGACGTAAAGAAGACACTATGAGAGGAAAACCATAATCCTCCCTGTGATCAGTCACCCTGTAACAGATGCGTGGCAACTGGTGTCCATCCCATCATAGGTTATTTCCCTTCAAAACCCCTCCTACTGTTCCTACCAGAAAAAAGAAAAAGAAAAAGTATTTTCATCATATGCAATCAAGAAAAAGAAAAAAAAGTTTGGTAAGATGTGTTTGGTCATCTACCAAAAGAAAAGAAAAAAACATTACAGAAGCCAACACAATCTATGCATAATAACGCACCTTCCCCCCACACCCACCCCCCTTAAGAAGCTTGAAGTTCTATTTTAACCTCAAAAAATCCCCCCATTTTCTAGAAATCAGCTTCTGTCGGTCTTTTAGCTGGGGCAAGCGTGGAGAGGCTGGGGGGCGCCTTTTCACGTTCCTCTGTGGAACAGCGTGCTCCACCCTGGACGGTGTGCGAGCTCTCTGCCGCCTGCTTGGATTTGGCCATCTCCTCAAGCTCCTGGTCCAGCGCTGCACCGCCCTCCTCGAGGTCGTCCTCGTCCAGGTGGATGTAGGGGTTCTCCTTCATTGGACGGAACTTAATTCCCATGTACACAAACGACCCCAGCACAGAAAGCTCTGCCAACACCACTGGCAGCCATGTGTTCGTGTATGACACAAAGCTGACCAAAACCATCTCGCACACAATCATCTTGAAGTACAGGTAGATGATCACCACTGCATAGAGTGTGCGGAACTGTAGAGGTGGGAGGTGGGGTGAGGTGGGTATGTGAGGAGTAGGAGGAGCGTGCAACGCATACCTGTTTCAAGCGTGCAAGGTTTCTTGCAACCTTTCCTTCGGTGTTCTGTGCACTTCTCAGCTGCTTAAGCGAACCCAGCACCGGTGCGATCACGATGACACAGCAGATGAACGAGAGGAACGTGAACACTTTCTGTAGGGAAGTTTTTTTTTGTTGGAATCGGAGGATAAGTTCCCGACAAAATTATCCGTAAAATAATAACTATTTATTCGAGTGAAATAAGAACTATTTTATTTCACGCGTCACTAAAAAGGTGCCCGAGTGCGTTATTTCCCGAGCGAAGCGAGGGGAATAAGAGTCACGAGGGTGCCTTTTTAGTGGCAAGTGCAAGAAAATGTTCTTATTTCACTCAATATGTAATTTTATTCCACAAGTGAAAAACGTATTTATAGGTGTAAACAGGTGGAACGTTGAGCCCACGCGTTCACCCCTCACACCACCACACAGATTATTTCTTGCCTTTTACACACATGCCTAGACCCACGCGCAAGTTTGCGGAGATAGAGGATGCGCATGACAACTTGTTCAAAGACATGAACAGTGGTGTGCAGTACAGGAAAACATGGGACGATTTCCTCCGTTTCAACAGACTTTCAGGAGCGAACGAGCCCAGGGAAGAACACGTCGTGTCCTTTTTGGTCCACCTCCGCGAAAAGAGGGACCGCAAAGGAAGCAGTCTGTGGTGCACATTTAGCAAAATCAATAAAATGTGCAAGCTCACGTACAATCTGAACTTAACTTCATACTCGAGAATCACTGCCCTTCTGAAGCAGTGGGCCTCGCAGGAATCACCCCAGCAGAGCGCCATCTTCTCGCTGAAGCAGCTGGAAGACTTCCTCCTGAAGGACACTGATGGCCCGAAATGGGTATTGGTGAAGGCGTATGCCGCGGTGTGCTTTGTCGGTGGACTCAGATGCAAGGAAGTTGTGGGCTTGAAGACGGGTTCTGTGCGCAAGGGTGACGACGGGTGGTACATCACGTATGAGCACTGCAAAGCCATAACCCCTGAAGACAGAGTTGGCCAATTCTTCATCCAGGAAGCATCCTCATTCGGCATGGCCTTGTCTCTGTACATGAAGCAACGAGGCTCACTGAAGACAGACAGACTTTTTGTGCAGTCCACACACTGATGCCTATTGCCTTTATTGTTGTTATTGCTGTTTTTGGTTTCCCCAATCCTTTCATCATCGTTGCGTATGGGTTTACTCCCATATCGTTATTAAGCGAACGTTACTGCATATACGCCTTTCACTTGTCCTTCCTATTAAAACAGTTTCTTTTTCACCTAACTTCCCAACCCATCCCCCACATTTCCTTCATGAAAAGTAACAATAAAGAGGGGTGGTCTTATATTTCACTCCGTGATCTTTTATTTCACTCCCCCACCCAATCCTTCACGATTTGCGTGAAATAACACGAATCTTATTTCACTCACTTTTTCACCTGTGTACACCTATAAAACGTTTTTCGCGCGTGGTATAAAAAAAATAGCATACCTGCCAGTTGGCGTAGTTCGACTCCGCCTTGCCCGCAGTCTTTTCATCAAGAATAATCTGCGTGATGGTGACGACCACCTGCAGGGGGATCACTGTCATCAGAATCTTTTTGTCTTTATCCGCGAGGAAGGGCTTGAGGAAGGACCAGCCGGACCCGATGAGGACCACGAGGGAGAAGACGAGGGCGCCCTTGAGGATCGTGAACATGTAGTACATTGTCTCGTAGAGCGCGAACATGTCGCCGTGCTCGCTGTAGTAGTAGTACCTGAGAGCCTCGAAGAGCGTGGCGCAGGCTTTGAGCATGACAGCCACACCCATGAGGAAGTGGATCTTGTGCAGATGCTCTTTGTTCTGCTGCATCCAGTGCACCCACTTCGCCAACGCCACGAAGAACGCAAGCGACAGCACAACGTACACCTGCGGGAGCACCACATCACCAATCTGCAGGTACGTCGATGGGTCGCCCTTCTCTGTGATACGCACCTTCAGACCCGCTTCGCCAAGCGCCTTCGGGTCGTCCGACTGCTTCAGACAGCGGTACACGATGAGCTGCCAGAACCCCGGCATTCCGAGGAAGTTCTTCACCTCTCCTACATACTTTGTGTTCTTCACACGCTCGCCGACGGGGAGCACGACTTCTTGGGGTGGGGCTGACTCTCCCTCGAGAACAACTCCATGCCTTGCAGCTGCAGGCGTGTCTGTATCAGGTGCACCTGTTGTTGCATTTGCGGGTACATCCGTGGTGGGTGCGTCTGTGCGAGGTGCGTCTGTGGTAGTGGTGCCTTCGCTGACTTTGAAGAGCTTGATGCGTTTGAATTCGCGTTGGAAGTCGCCTGCCTCCTTGGCAGCTTCCTCCAGCTTGCCAGGGGTGCATAGCGTGGCTGCGTCGATCTTTTCGTTAAGGGAGTACTGCCTGCTAGGGGTCGGGGAGAGGAGGAAGCCGACCCCGTTGTTCTCCGTGGACGGCGCGCTGCCGGTGAGCATCGCAGGGTTGACCATGCCCTCAGGGTCCTCCACCTCAATCTTGAAGACCCCACTCTCAGAGTACCCGAACATCCCCAAGACAACCATACGCTCCTTCTTGTCCGTCTTGAACAAATCGCTGGACAAATCAAAGGTCCCCCTGTGGATCACCCCTGACCCATCCGCCGAGGTCGCGAACAACACTGCATACGCGCACAGCACTGCTATTGCTGTTTTCATTTTTGTGTGTTTTATCTGAATTTTTGGTGATAAAAAAGGGGGGGTTCGGGGGGGGGGGGGGGGGAAGGGGGGAGAATCTTGTGAGAAAAAAGGTTTTGGAAGACCTGACATTGCATAGCATGTTTTCTGACACAAAAAAAAGAGAGAGAGAGGGAGAATGGTTCGGTAAGATGAATCTAAGTCCCTGCTTAGTCACCTAATAGAGGGGGGGTTGTAGTGGCTGTAATGTGATGGGCTATTATCATAATACAGCCACCACTACACGACGCCACATGGCACATGACATGGTAAAACGATGATCATCACATATCATAATGACATGTGGTACGTGTTGGTACGTGTCATTCTCTTGTACAGAATACACACTTTTCTAAGGTTTGTTGATCTCACCTATTCCCAAGGAGAGTGCCTTGCCTTAGGGAGGGTTTGGAACAACAAAACGGAAAAAGTGTGTGTTCTGTACAGAGAATGACACGTACTACATGTCATTATGACATCAGAAGAGTGATTTAGATGTTATTTTGCATGTCATTCTGACATGAGGCGTCACGTAGGGGATTATGCATAAGAGGCGAGGGGGGAATTGAAATACAAAGCCCTCTTGTGACAGTGTACCCAAAAAAAAAAACTGTTGGAAGAGAAATCTTGAAGGGTTGGGCCTTATGGGCACAACGAAAAAAGAAAAAGTTGTTTTTTTTGTGAAAATACAAAAGCTTTATCTGTGACTGTATCACAAAAAAGGATTATAAGAAGAGTCTGAAGGTTGGTCTCTCTGGCGTTAATTTTTTTTGAAATACGAAGCTTGCGATCCAACCTCTCCAACTCTCGTATTTTGGTCATCAAATTTTGAAAACACAAACCGAACCTTGGAAATAACTACATTTTGCGCAATTCCTCCTTTTTTTTTGTGTAAGCTCCACTCTCTCTTAACTAGTTTCCCTCTCCCTTCCCGCACGGCTTCTCTCATTGCATTTTAGGGGTGTGTGGGTTTTTTAAAAACGAAAAAAATTTTAACCTGCATCTGGAGACATATTGGTGCTCCACAAAAAGCAAAAAAAAAAAAATAAACTGACAGGTCGTTGAAGCGTTTTGCGGAACACCAAACATAGGAAAGAACATACAATTACCATGAACACTAAATCACACACGTGTCACATGCGCAACACAAGCACACGAAGAAGAGGATCCAACAGCAGAAACATGAAGGGGCCGAATGGGGGGGGGGGGGGAGAGATGAATGGGGATTATGCAGGAAACACAAAAAAAATAAAATAAAAAACTTCGAAAAAAAAATGTGCCCTTTGCTATGCCCAGAAAAGAGTGCCGAAATGGCCGCACCCCAACCCATACACACACACACGATGCGCACTCTAGAGTGCTTTATGCACTTTGCACACAAAAAGAAAAGTTTTATAACATGAACCTGAGAGTCTCGTGCTGTAAGTCACCTTGAAAAAATGAAAGGCGTGGTGGCTCTTCAGACGTAGGAAAAGTCAGGGCCTTTTATAGGGGGTTTTTTGCGCGAGGAAATCGCGAAAACCCGCGAAAAAAAAAGTATTGATGCAGACGAAAAAAAATTGAACAAAAAAGAAACGAGAGAACCCGAATGAATTGCGCCCCCCTCGCACACACAAAATGTTTACATTTTTTTTATAATTTTTTGAAAAATTGTTGGAATAGTGTAGCCACATGCTGCAAGCTCCACTGTCCCTAAAGTCACTCTTTTTTTTAAGCAACATCCCCCCTTTTTTAGCCACCCTCCAAAACTGAATGGGGTTACACATCCCTTTACCCAAAATACCCCATAAAAAAAAATCAACTGCATGCGGTATAATGTTGGATACAGTCATAGTATTCTAGTTCATGTGTTCTTTTGAATTCAGAGACGATAAAGTAGAGAAAGTGGAGTACCGCTATTGCGTGGAGGAGAAGCATGCAGTCGAGGATGCTCATGACCTTGAGTACACAGCCGTCGTTGTATGTTAACATGCTTTCTGTTAGGATGTTCTGCACCCATACCCGCCAGGGCATATCATAAGGCAATGCAAGCAGGAATCCCATAAACAGTGCTGCCCTACTCAATCGCGTTGCTCCACGCTTCGTTGGAAAACAGATTAAAAAAAGCAACATATAAATCGGAAAGCGTTGTACACCAAGCGCAGAAACATAAACCCAATATGGGTTGCTATACGGCGCCTCCGACTCCTTTACACCAAACCACGCTGCGGTGATGGTGATTAACGCTAAAAAGGCGGTCGCACATTCGGGGCTGGTCAGAACCTGGCGGAGTTTAGAGCATTGTGAAGAGACAGCACCTTCGGAGGAAGTGTCGTCCGAATGCATAGCGTCGTCGGTGTGGGAGAAGGAGGCCCCTTCAGAGCGATGGTAATATTGGTGGAAGAGCGCTACGGTGAGGGCGAGGTCGGAGATAGCGTGAAATGTCATCATAGTGTAGTCAAGCGCGTCCACAACCCTTTCGTTGTTGTGCCAACTGTTCACCCCCATCAAAAGACATCCAACCAAACCACGAAGCCCACAAACCACAAAATATGTCACCCATGGTGCATTAGAAACACTCAACGGGCGGAGAACATCAACACGCTCACCACCTGTCCAGATAACGTGGTTGTAACGCCATGCTACAATGGCTGCTACCATGAAGGTGCACGTCGACAGCACCACAAAGATAATCGTCGTCGAAGGAAACTCCAAGCTCATCGAAGACCCATTCGGACACCGTGTGATCCCCTGCGCTTCGAGCAAATTGGTGATGTTCAACTCATCTGACAAACCCCGAATCGTGTCCTCCACGATTACTTCCATCGTAACAAAGGGTCGAAAAAAAAACGGCGTGTATTGTAGATTTGACCAAGGGATAAACAACGAGGACGCCTGTGGAGAAAAATGGAGGGGAAAAGGTTAGGTGAGCAAAAAGAGATTGGGTTGGGTTGAAACCTAGTGTTTTCATTAAAACACTGTATGGTATTTGAGTGAAGTTGTACATTGGGGTTGAGTACTACATTTTTTTTGGTTTGAGGAAGGGTAATAAAATGGAGCCTTTTTTGGTTTCATTTTTAGTATTGTGCCCCACCCATTCTCGCTTTGCTTTTAATGCCTTTTTTTTTGGTGACTTTTTTTTTTGTCTTGGTTTTGCACTCATAATTCCCCCCCAATACCTCATCATAGTGATATCTAATATAAAACGATCATGTTTCATTTACATGCCCCCCTTCACAATAAGAAATTTTGACTTGAAATACAACAGCCCGCTCGTGGCGGTGTACCTCAAGAAAGTTGTGATGAATATGTCTCGTGCACGTCTAATCAGAAAAAAGAAACTTGAAATACAAAGTCCTCTCATATGCTGGTCTGCATCCATTTTGTGGGTTGCATTTAAAAAAAGTTTGCAAGATGAACCTTGGTCCCTTTTAAATAAACGAGACAAAAAGAAAAAGAAAAAACGACCGACGAGAAGCAATTTATTTACCCCCCTCTCTCCCGCATTTCTACCTTTAGCTCTGCTTTGCTGTGTGTATCCTGCGCTGAAGTAACACAGACAACCACACCAAACGTGAATTGAAGTGCAACCGCCTCTGCGGCTGCACACCACAAAGGAAAACACATTCCCCATCCCCCTCCCCCTGACCCCATGACTTCTTTCCCAATGAACAATTAGCGGGAGACTTCGATGGTAAAGCTGTTTCCAAGGTTGGGGACAAGAGTTTCAAACTTTGTTGCGGGTTCCATTGCGGTGCCATTTACTTTAATAATTTTCATGCCGACGACGGCGCCAGCACGTTTAGCGGGGCCTGTTGGCATGAGTGCTGAGATGCGGTGATGCTCGTCCGTCTTGATCCCCACCTTTTCGCTTGCAGCCTTCGCGATTGTGAGCGTCTGTGTCAGAGCGGATCCAGCAGCCGGGGTCGGGGTCGCACCGAACCCGCCGACCGACGCGGCAGGTGTGGCGCCAAACGCAGGGGCTGCTGCAGTAGGTGCAGCGCCGAAAGCAGGTGCACCGAACCCGCCCGTTGCAGCACCGCTCGACGCAGGCTTGGCGGCACCAAACCCACCGAACCCACCTGTTGCCGCGGCACTGCTGGACGCAGGTGTCGCGCCAAACCCGCCTGTTGCAGCAGGCTTGGCGGCACCAAACCCACCTGTTGCCGCACCAAACCCGCCCGCAGCACTGCTTGATGCAGCTCCAAAGGCAGGTGTCGCTGCACCCCCAAAGCCGCCTGTTGCCGCACTGCTGGACGCAGGTGTTGCACCAAACGGGGTAGCAGCTGGCGCGCCAGCCCCGAATGCAGTTGCTGCAGGTGCAGCAGTGTCCTCAACCTCTATAGTGAACACAGTGGGTGCCTCCTTCACAGCGGTCTGAAATTGCCCCTTGGAGGAGACAGCAGTACTGCCCACCTTGAGCACCTTCATCCCAACAGTGACCCCAGCTGCCTTAGCTGGTCCATCCTGGAGGCCACTAACAACACAGTCTTCTTGGATCTTCACGCCAGTTTTGCCGTCGGCCTTGGTGATTGTGATGGTTTTGGTCTTTTTAGCGGGTGTTGTACCGAACGCAGGGGCGGCGCTTGTAGCAGCACCGAATGCGGCAGGCTTTGCTGTCGCTGCACCAAACGGGGTTGCAGCTGGTGCGCCAGCCCCGAATGCAGCAGCTGCAGGTGCGGCAGTGTCCTCAACCTCTATAGTGAACACAGTGGGTGCCTCCTTCACAGCAGTCTGAAATTGCTTCGTGGAGGAGACAGCAGTGCTGCCCACCTTGAGCACCTTCATCCCAACAGTGACCCCAGCTGCCTTAGCTGGTCCATCCTGGAGGCCACTAACAACACAGTCTTCTTGGATCTTCACGCCAGTTTTGCCGTCGGCCTTGGTGATTGTGATGGTCTTTGTCTTTTTAGCGGGTGTTGTACCGAACGCAGGGGCGGCGCTTGCAGCAGCACCGAATGCGGCGGGCTTTGCTGTCGCTGCACCAAACGGGGTAGCAGCTGGTGCGCCGCTGCCAAACCCACCGCCCAACGGTGCAGCAGTGTCCTCAACCTCTATAGTGAACACAGTGGGTGCCTCCTTCGCAAGGGTCTGGAACTGCGCCCTAGAGGTGACAGCAGTGCTGCCCACCTTCAGCACCTTCATCCCGACCACGACCCCAGCCGCCTTAGCTGGGTAGCCGTCCATCACTCCGTCGACGGCGCAAGTATCTCCGACTTTCATGCCAGTTTTGCCGTCGGCCTTTGTGATTGTGATGGTCTTGGTTTTCGCTTCGGATGGTTTGGCCGCAAAGGCAGGTGCGGGTGCAGACGCAGGGGCGGGTGGAGGCGCGTTCTTGTCCTCAACCTCAAGCGCAACGTTATCCCCCGCGGTCTTCAGCGCATCGACCAAGGCCGCCTTGCTCGCAACAGAGGTGCCGTTCACCTTCAGTGCCTTCATGTCCATTGTGACACCTGCACGCGCCGCGCAGCCACCGTCCGCAAGCTTGGTCACGACACACGAATCGTCGAAGGCAACACCAAGGTTCTTGTCTGTCGGAAGCTTTGTCATCTGGATCACCTTCGTCGCTGCGACTGTCTCCGGCACCTTCACTGGCGTGGGCTCTGGGTCTTCGAGAACCGGGATGGTTGGCGCATCCGGGTCATTCTTAACCTCGGTGATGAGCTTCGAGAGGACGGTCCGCTGCGCAGCGTCGATCTTGAGTGCGGAGACCTCCTTCTTCCCGCGGAGCAGCTGCGACACGGTAATGACTGAGATGCCGAAGCTCTCTGCCTGGTCGAGCAGGCGCTGATACGAGGACTCTGTCACTTTGTCTGTCGACGTCGACTTCAAACGCCCTGGTGCACGCCACGGCTTGGCAGCGCTGCTGCGGGGCACTGCCTTGGTACTTGGTGTCATCGGCGTAAACGGAGTTGCAGCCACTGGTGCACGCGGTGGGCGTGCCCCCTCCACACCGCTGAGAAGGGCTCCTAGGGCGCTGATCTCCTCAGGTGTCAACCCCAGGCGGAGGTAGTCCTTTCTGCAGAGCTGCCGGAGGGTGGTCTCGTCTGTGATGCCGTTGTCCTCAAAGGTCTCTACGGCATGCGAAATGCCTGCAGTGGAGAGCAGGTATCTGCAGGTCTTTGTCATGGCAAGCTTGCGTCTGGACAGCGGCTTGCGTGCCTTCTTTGTGTCCGGTGTCGGGGTCGGTGTAGGTGGCAACGTCAACACCTCATTCCCAACCAGCCCTGGTACAGCGTGCACTACACTGGCCCTCCCATCCAGTTTCCTCCCCAATGCAGCAATGTTCTCTTGCCGCTCTGCAGCAAGCTCCGCTGCATACTCCTTCGTGAACGGTACCTGAAAAAAAAGATAGATTGTGACGAAAGGAAAGACAATAGGGGTGCATACCACAACGTCTGGGAGTGCCTTTGGAGGGTTGACAATATGGTCCTGCAGTGCGTCCTGTTTTTTGTTGTGAATGAGAATAGAAAGACAAAGAAATACCTTAAAGATGTCCGGAGGCGAGTCACCGCAGGGAATTTTAAGTTGTTGTGCCTTTTCGTAGAATTCTTTGAGACGAACATCGTCTTTGCGGAGATTGAGGATTTCCCCTTCTGCGATTCGAGCGCGGAGGAGCAGTTGTTTTGCTTGGTGCTGCACTGCTTGATGACGGCGGGAGTCGTCTGCGAGCTTCGAAACATGCACCTTAATGAGGTCCGACGACGACGAAATGGCCCGCATATTTTCAATCAACTTCGCCGCCTGCGGGAAACTACACCCTTTCAGCACTTCCTCCGCCGACCGCGTATCCTGCACCGCACTCTCCCTCGCTGTCTTCTCCATCTCCTTTCGCAACGCCAATGCCTCCCACTTCATCTCCGTCGCAGCAACCCCTGCCTTCCCTACCGCCTCATCTAACCCTTCAGTCATACTCCTCCCTCCCTTTGTCGTCAAGGTAACATCCTCTGTCTCTAACCCCACCTCTTGCACTTCCTTCTCGACATCCTTTAGGACCTCTACCGCTTCTTTAATTCTATGTCTCGATGCAGTCATCCTCTGATGAATAGACGCAATGCAATCAGCACCTTCCTTTGGTAGATCCATAAAGGGGGTGGCCATAGAGATAGGTAAAGGGAGAGAAGTCAGAGGGGTTCTCCGACGCATGGTAAGGGAGCGGGGAGGGGGCAGGGGAGGGCCGTCGCGGAGGGAGTTTTGCAGCTTTTCGAGATAGGCAGCGTTGCGTTCGATCTGTTCGTTGCGTGAATCCTCAGCCTCTCTTCCTGCTGCCAATGCGGCTTTAAACTCAATAATCGTATCAACAATCGCATCGTCCTCCGCGCAATCCGACGATTCCGACTCCGACCCCCCCAATTCCTCTCCCTGAACCGGATCCGAAATGCTCTGAATCACCGAAGTAAAAAACTCTTTTCTCTGCACATCCTCTGCACTCAGTTTTGGCTCTGGAGGGGTGGCTTTCTTTGGGGTTATATCGGCTTGGGTTGCGGCAGTGTTCGTTTCAGGGGTTGGAGCTGGAGCAGCTGTGGGAGGAACAGCTGAAGAAGAAGCTGTCTGGGATTCGGGTTTGGTAGGGGTTGTTGTTGTTGTTGTTGTTGCTGTAGTCGGCTTGAATAAAGAAGATTTTGGGGCAGTAGTTGTTGTTGTTGTCTCTGGCTTGGTAAAAGAAGATGTAGAAGTAAACGGCGTAGGCTTCCCAGAGGATATCGTCGTTTTCTCTGGAAACAGCGGCTTCGCGGACAACCCCGTTGCGCTCCCCATCTTGGGTTGCGGTCGATGAATCATGCCATCCTCTGATGCCTCTTTCGCTTTGTCTTCTTTGCCAAAGACAGATGGGGTCGGAATCTTTGATTTGACAGTGTCTGGAGTCGCAGAAGGAGTGTTCTCTCCGATAATCGACTCCTTTTGTGGTGTCGCGCCACCAAAGTTGAATGCCCCGGTAAACCCTGTTGCTCCGCCGAATGGATTCTTCATAGGCTCAGGGGTAGGCTCGGGTGATGCCTCCTCCTCATCCTCCTCTTCTTCGTAGCCGCCTTGGCTGTCTTCCTCTTCCTCTTCTTCTTCTTCGCCTTCTTCTTCCTCCTCGTACCCTTCTTCATACTCCTCGAGGTATCCGTCTTGATATTCTTCGTACTCCTCGTCTTCTTCGTCCTCTAAACGCATTTCTCTCGCATAGTCGTGATCGGTGTTGTCTGCAGGAGTTCCTGTAGCAAAACCGCCTCCAAAAATGTCGGCACCCTTTGTGGCAGGCTTTTTGCGGTCTCCAAAGAATCCCATTCCAGAGGAGGCAGTGGCGGTGGTGGAGGGGATGGTAGGGCCAAATGGGTTGCTGTTCTTCTCGATAGTTCTCGGTGTTTCCACGACGATTTCTTCCTTTGAAAAGAAGGAGGAGCCCTCCCCAGAGGGTGGGACAGCACCACCAAAAGGGTTGCTGTTCGCCCCCTCTTTCTTAAACGACGGGGCAAAGGGGTTGAGCGTTGAGGTCTTCTTCGCATCCTCCCCTACATTGACTTCTGTAGTGAACCCAGCCTTCTCCCCAGCGAACGGGTTTGGATTGGGCATGGTCTCAAGGGGGGGAGAGGGGGTTTTCCTAAATGGGGTGTTTTTTTTAGATTCAGAAAAGTTCGATTGGCAGTATTGCTTAACGTCAGCGTCTATAGGTGTGATAAAGGGGAGATTTTCAAAATACTCTTTTAAAATGGTCTCGGTTGGTGTAGGGGAAAGCTGTATGGTATAGCCTCATTGGGATTAACTCTGAAAAACGCAGCGGTTCCGACGTGGTTTAGCCAACGCAAAATAAGCGGAACAGTCTGGTAGCAATACCACAAAAGGTCAAAAAATGATAAATTGAAGTAGCAACCTGGATAAAAGATACAAAAAATATGCTATTTTTTTCTCTACATAAATGTCTATCTGGGGAGGGGGATGTGGGGGAGAGGAATGCACCATTGATGCTATCTTCCTTTTTTTCTAAAAAACGGTTCAAAAATACTTTAACCCTTTAGACCCGAGATACCCATATATGGCCACCCGAATGGCGCCATACAATTAGGAGTGTTCTACTCAAAATGGGAAAAACATTTTTTATATTTTGAAAGATTTTGCGCCGATCTTTCAAAAGAAGCAATAATCGAAAAGTTTTGTTCATCTGATATTTTTTTGGGTGCTGGAGGGAAGGCGGAGCTGCCACGGAAAATCATGTTTTTTGACCAACACCCCCTAAAATATCCCTCCTAATACCACTAGGCTATTACTGGGGTTCTACTCATTTTCAGAAAACCATTTTTTTATATTTTGAAAGATTTTTAGCCGATCTTTCAAAATACGCCATCTAATAACACTTTTATGCATCTGGGTTTTCCTTGGATGCCGGGGAGCAGGAAAAAGTACGGGAAAAAGTCACTTTTCAGAGCCGCCATGTGATAAGAATTTTTCTAGTCGTTTTCGTGAAAACACTTTTTTTGTGTGGAAAGATTTCGCTCACATCTTTCAAAATACGCCAAAATCGAATACTTTTATGTATCTGTGATATCCTCGGATTTTGGTGTGATTTTACCACCAAAATCACGGGTTGTACGTTGCTAAGGTCGTAAGGCTAGTAGGGTTGATAAGTAGGGGTCTACTCACTTTCGTGAAAAGATTTTTGCATTTTTGGAAAGATTTGATGTCAAATCTGTCAAAAGAAGCAAGAATTGAAAACTTTTGTGCACCTGAGTGCACTTTGGAAGTCCGTGAGAACAACCACCAAAATCACTGTTTTTCTGACTATTCTTTGCCTTATTACTACCCAAAACACGTTATAAGCCGGGTTTTCACTATTTTTTCGTATTTTAAGGTGCTTTTTTTTGTGAATTTTCGGCACACAGGGTAGTTCTGACCCATTCTGGGGGTGTTTCGGACCTGTAGGTGCCCAAAAAACGTGAAAAAAATCACCTTTTTACGTTTGTAGTGGTGTTTCAGTGTAAATTGTTAGGGAAATCGATTTTTAGACATGCTGCTAACAGAGCTACACTCATCTAAGTTGGATTCTACTAGGACTTTTTGCTCGATTTTTTTTTTCTTTGAAAAGATTTTGTGGTCAATCTTTCAAATAACGCCATTTTCGGACAGCAATAATTTACGGTGTTTTTTTTTGCCGGAAGGATCAGTAAAAAACCAAAAGATGGATTTTATGCGTACCTCATGTTGGGCAAAACATTTTTTTACGAAAAAAAACTTAAAATAATGGAATTGAAAGCCGTGTTCAAAATCTTTCAATTGCGGCCAGGTACGATTAAAAATTTGCATCTGGGGTCCCTTTACCGGTTGGAGAGCCCCAAAAACCAAAACTCAAAAGTGGGTCGAAAATCTGGCTTCGGGTCTAAAGGGTTAAAAAAAAATGCAAAAAATTAGGGTGCCATGCTTCCTCCGTGCAGAGCGGAGAGGAAGCGTGCTGTGGATACTGCTGTGTTTGAGGCGATTTGGTGTGCGACGACGGATTCAGCTTGCTCCCTGGATTCGAGGTTGAGGACAAGCGTCGCGAGCCGTGCTGCTTCCTCTTCGGCATCCTTCCGGCGACGTCGCTCCCTGCTGAGCAGTTCCTCCATCTCCCGCGAGGCCAGCGCCACGAGACGTTCCGTACGCTGCAGGTCATCGTCGTCCCGCTTCCTCACAAAGCTCTCATGCTCCTCCTCTGCTGCCCTCACACTCCGCGCCACCTGGGCCTGAAACCCTGCCTCCATCTTCGCAATCTTCTCCTCCAATGCACCCACCTTCCCTTCCTTCTCAGGACACACCAAGCACGGTTTGACCACCTCCGTTACAACATCGATATACACTTTCTCCGGAGTCACCGGGACAACCGGCGCCTCTTCCCTTACCACAACAACTCTGCGAAGCACATCCTCTGGCAGCTCTAATGGTCCAGCATACACCCTTTCCCCCTTCGAATTGGTTGGGATAACAGAATACATAATGCTCGTCCCCCCAGAAGTGCTGACCCTCATAATCCTTGCAATCTCCCCCATAGAACGTTGGGTCGTAGGGGATGAAGCAGAAAACCCTGACGCAGCTTCGACGTACTCCACTATATCGCCTGGTTCGAATTGAGGGCGAAGAGTGCGTTGTGGGGAAAGGGATGCTTCTTTTATTGGTGTCAAATCCTCCTTCATTTCAACAGAGGAAGTGGAAGACTGCAGAGAAGAAGGGGGGGGAGAAGAAGACGCAGCTGGCTTTTTGCATCCCCGAAAGAGGGAAATGGCAATGCAAAATGCAAAGAAAATAGCGATTATGAGTTGGTTTGATTCGTCTTCAAACCATGGTTGGCTTGATTCAGAGAACTGCTCTTGAAGAACCGATTTTTCTGAAGTAAGCTGTGCGATTTTGGTTTCAAGCTGCGCTGTGGTTTCTTCTGCTTCGGTGAGTTGTTGTACTAAACGGTCTGCTTTTTGTGCGCAGGTTGCAGCTTTTTTTTCGGAAACACCGAACTGCTCTGCGCAACATGCTGCCGTACAGGGTTCACTGCATAATGCACCTCCTCCTACCGCGCCTGCTGCAAGCACTACACACAGTGCAGCTACTCCAGCTAGAATCAGATGCACACCACGAAAACGGCGTCTTTTATGCCGCCTATGACTCACCTCTGTGGGGGCTGCAGTAGGCGTGCTCCTCACCGACTGCGGCACTACAGGAACCGGGGGAAGATTTGTGATTGTCTCCTTCATATCGAAGGAAGTGTTTAACGGCCGGTACCCTACCTCGCTTTGCATTCTGTGCAGCGCTGTGGCCTCTTGGTTGATCGACGCTACCTGCGACGCTGCAATATGCCCACTAGAAATGAGCTGTGGAAGCAGGGTTTGGTGTGAGGCATTCGCCCCTTCCGAGGCGCGGTCGATCCGCTCGCTGCGTGCTTCCCGGACAGCGGTCTCGAAGGCATCGTCGGAGAAGGCGTCGTCAGCATAATACGGAACAGCAGACCTCCCCTGTACAACTGTCGCCTGGAGACGTTCCCCTTCGCCGTCGCCTAGCATGCCACCTACTGACCCAACAGAGGTACGCAAGGTTACATTCAATGCGGGGTCTGAAACCGTTTCAATAACATTTTCATCCATTTTCTGTTAGGGTAAAATTTGAGAGAGAGAGAGAGAGAGATTGAGGGGAGAGGGGTGTTGTTGCAATGTGAATAGAGTGGAAAAAAATGGGGAAAAAAAAAATGTGAAATTGTGAAGTTAGAGAAATCCCGAAGAACTGCAAAACTGGTGTGTTCCGGGGTATCGAAAAATACAAATTTTCATTTCAATTCACAACTCTTCACAACTCTTCACAACTATTCACAACTCTTCACAAATTTTCACAAAAACGTGTATGTGAAGAGTTGTGAAGAGTTGTGAAAAGTTGTGAAAAGTTGTGAAAAGTTGTGAAAAGTTGTGAAGAGTTGTGAAGAGTTGTAAAGAGTTGTGAAGAGTTGTGAAGTGGCGAAGTCTGGGTGGTGCCTGGGCACCCAGGTACCCAGGTAGGTACAGGACACCTTTTGGAGGACGTTGGTTGGACATTCCGTCTGTGTGGGTCACTCACACTTGCGGTAATGTGCCACTGCGTGGGTCTGGGAACCTGGGTACCTGGCTACAGGATATTTGTTGTCAAAGACATCTTCCACCATGCATTGAGGAGGGTAAGACAGTGGTCGCAGTTTGTACTTGATAGCATTACAACATTTAACTTCTCCACGGGGGTCTTGGGCCGTTCATTCGGTTATACCTTGACTAGCGGAAGAGGCCTTTTGGTCTCTAGAATATCCGGTATTCCCGAACGGAGGCACACTTTGTGTGTTACTACGACCTGGCAATTTCCAGCAGTAGGTTAAGTAATGTTTTCTTGTAAATTGTTGGATCATTATCTCCTCAGTGCATGAATGCCCCACGTGGACACTTTGTATTTGTCAAGTGGACTGTCTGGTCACTTTTCAGTGACTGGCGGGTTGTCTGTGGTTGTCTGTGTGACGACTTACCTGTGTACCTGTGTACTTGGGTACCTGGGAAAACACTTACGTTTTTATTCGCGAAAACACGTACACTTTTTCGCGATAACACGTATACTTTTTGTGTACGTGTTATCGCAAATCGAAAAAAAAAAGTATACGTGTTATCGCAATTTACCCTTTCGGAAAATATGAGCCCGGTCACTAATAGGCGGCCCATTTTCGGCCAAAAATTGTCCCCAGAATCCGGAGTGTAATATTGACCTACAGGTTAATTCCATTATGGCGGTGGTTGTTTTGCATCTCTCACACATGATGGACCTCTTTTTGGATCGACGCACTGGTGAGTCCTTGGCGGTTACTTCGTCTCCTTTCGTCTTATCCGCCTTTTTGGTGGGGATTATTAAAGAAGTCAGCTAGAGAATTGTTGGTTCTCTCGGGGAGTGGGTGTGGGCAGAGATTTTGACAACGGGACAATAAAACCTTGTTTTTGGGCTCATCAAAATTCAATTTCCCCCTTCAGTTACCCTTATTTATCGTCCCCCCATTCACGGTTTTTTGACTTCCTTGGAATAAAGTGACCAGCTGGGCCAACTGTGGCACCGTAGTTAACGGGATCGAAACGATATTCTGCCGGGGCACGCCTTATGCCCGAAGGTGAACTGTCTGGCTCCTTGTTTTTAAACACCGGTTAAATATGCATTGCGCTCTAATCAGACTCTAATTAGAGCATTCGGCAGTTAGAGCACAATTCGAGTCCTATAAGAGGGTCAATAAGAGGCACATCGCTATAGCCATTAACCGAGCATAGCTAGTACAAGAAATTCGACTTTGGAATCCAGAAAGTCTGTGTATAGGGCAGTGCAGTCTGTCAAATTTCTGCACAGTACAGTACAGTACAGTACAGTACAGTACAGTACAGTACAGTACAGTACAGTACAGTACAGTACAGTACAGTACAGTACAGTACAGTACAGTACAGTACAGTACAGTACAGTACAGTACAGTACAGTACAGTACAGTACAGTACAGTACAGTACAGTACAGTACAGTACAGTACAGTACAGTGCATTAGTCCTGTCGGGTGGTGTACCATTTTTTCCCCCAGAGCAACTTTGGTGTAATTGTGGTTAATTGTGTGTACTTGTGCTGAAAGTGTGCTGAAATTGTGCCTAATAAAGGCACAGTTCAGGTGAGTAGGGTGCTAGTTGTGCCCAGCTGTGTTTTGGGTAAAACGGTACAAAAAACAGGGGGAAAAGTGGTAGTGCCACTGGTACAAAACTTTTCTAGCGAAGCCACGGTACGCAACATTTCGGGTAGAGCTGTGGGCTACCGCTCGTAATTTTTAGCTGCGTCGCAGGCGCACGGTACGCTACTTTCTTGAGAGTTGCGAACATGTTGAAAACAAGTAATTGCTATCGGGAAAAAAAACGGGGTGTGCTGTGGAACTCCACCCTATAGAAATTATCTACAACACACCCAGCACTCTGCTCAAGCAAAAACAACAACTTTCATTCAAACACCCAGCACTCTGCTCTTCAGCAGGTATGTTAACGCTCTTCGTACGCTGCCAGACCCACTGGACGCCTGCATCTGATGAAACGTTCAAGAAGGGGGGCTGTCCTCTTCATCCAGCACCATCTGATCGATAGCGTTGTTGGACGTCGGCTCGGCAGGCTCGGCGTGTTCCAGCTCGTTTTTGTCCACAGGGTCCCACGCAGTGTCGTCGTCGTTGGAGCAGTGTGGAAGAAGCACAGAATGCACAGACGACAACACGTCGATCACACCAGGCACATCAGCACCTCCAGCAAATCGCCAGGATGCTATGGTGGTTTCGAAAATCGCGCGGAGTTTTCCACAGCACACCCGTTTGTTTTCTTAGCAATTACTTGTTCTTGTTGTTATTGTAATTTTCAACCACCTTCCTTCAACCCTTGTAGGATCAGTCTTATTTTTTTTCGCGAAAATATGAAATTACATATTTCAAGAGAACAAATTAAAAAGGGTCCTTATTTGCATTTTTGGGCTCCGCCCGTGCAGTGGTGGGGTCAATCTCGAAAATTGGACAATTTTTTGACCACTTAAATTTTGAGAAATATGAGCCCGGTTGCTTATACGTGGGGCCCATTTTTGGCCAAACTTTTCCTCAAAATCTGGTTTTGTAAAATTGACCCTTTACTCCCCCCCCACATCGATTTCAATACTATACCTTACTTCACCTACGGTTACCCTTACAGGGGGGGTGAAGGAAGGTAGGTTGAAAAAGGGTCCTTATTTGCATTTTTGGGCTCCGCCCGTGCAGTGGTGGGGTCAATCTCGAAAATTGGACAATTTTTTGACCACTTAAATTTTGAGAAATATGAGCCCGGTTGCTTATACGTGGGGCCCATTTTTGGCCAAACTTTTCCTCAAAATCTGGTTTTGTAAAATTGACCCTTTACTCCCCCCCCACATCGATTTCAATACTATACCTTACTTCACCTACGGTTACCCTTACAGGGGGGGTGAAGGAAGGTAGGTTGAAAAAAGGCAACAAACGAACACGCCGCGGACTTCCGTCGTCCTCCTCCGCACAGGGGGTGGGGTGGTACGGCCAGCTTGACCCACGGACCCAGGCTAGCTAGCCCTCTGCACAGCACACTTTACCTGACCAGTCCTGCAAAAACCCCTGGAAAAAAACATCCCCCTTTTTTTCCCTCCAATTCACAACTCTTCACAACTGTTCACAACTCTTCACAAATCTTCACAACATCTGTGTTTTTTTCATCCAAATTTTCATTTCAATTCACAACTCTTCACAACTTTTCACAACTATTCACAATTCTTCACAAAAAAATGGCCAAAACTTATGTTGTGAAAATTTGTGAAAATTTGTGAAGATTGGTGAAGATTGGTGAAAATTTGTATTTTCCGATACCCCGGAACACACCAAAAACTGTAGTTTTATTTAAAAACTGTGGGGGGAGTGAGAGGGAAATAAAAAGGGTAGGGGAGAGAGAGAGAGAGTCTTTTGTTGTGAAACACCAAAACAGATTTTTTTTTTTTTTTTTGGGGGAAGGAGATGGGGAGGAGGTCCTAAAGAGAAAAATCGTGTAGATACCTCGATGGAGGACATCTCTGTTTGAAAAAAAATAAAATGAAAATGAAAAAGTTTATATGAGATGAACCTAAGCCTCTCGTGCTTATTCATCTAGAAAAAAAAGCCCCAAATGGGAAGGTGTGCAGTACACCACGACAAAAAAAAAAATTGGTTGGTAGTAAAATCCTAAGCCTTTCGTGCTGTAGCCACTCCTCAAGAACGGAAAGGAATGATCTGAGCCTTTTTTTTGCATAGGTCACCAAAAAAGAAAAAGGGGGGGGACGCTTTGGTGTACGTGTCTCGCTGTGTGTATTCAGCTAAAATGGGGGAGGGGGTTACGTATCTTTTGTATCGTTTTAAAAGTTGTCTTAAAAATTAAAGAGGAAAAAGAGGGGGGCGAGCTGTCAGAGCGTCCCTACGGATGATCGACATTTCGCAGGAAAAAAAAAAAAAGGAAAAAATGTCAACATATGCATTCAATGAATTGAAAAGCATAGAAAAAGGGACCAAAAAACGTTCCCATCTTAGAAAAGAAATCTGACTTGAAGGTACAAAGCCCCTCTCATGAGCAGTGTACCCAGCCCAACGGTGAAAACTGCAAGTAAAACTACAAGTCAAGTCATTCACTTCTACCGTCGTTGTTCTCACAACCATAAAAGGATGGAAAAAAAGGGAAGGTATTTTTCGTCATACATCAAGTGTAAAGCACTTTTTTTGACTCAAATAATTAGGGGTAAATAATCTAACGGACTCGGGCTTTTTTAAACCCCTCACATTTTGAGGCAGGAACCAGTCCTGCCAAACGTTTTTTTTTTTTAATTGCATTGGTATAGACACCCGAGGATGAACTTCACCTTTTTTTTTGTTTTGTTTTGTACTAACCAATGTAGCATTTGACAATCACAAAAGAAAAAAGAAAATTTGAAAGACGAATAAGCCTCGCGGACATACACATCAACAAATATCATTGTCTCGAGGGGGGAAAAAAGGGGGATAACGCATACACAGATTATGAATCCGGAAGGGGAAAAAAAATCAAAAAAAAAAAAGCAAACCCAACTCTATCGTGTCCACGGAGAAAAAGGGACGAGGGTTGGTAAATTTTAAAAAGGGGGTTTAGAGATGAGGTCTAAGCCCATCGTGTTTTCATCGCCTCAAAACACAACTAAGATAGCAAAATGAGTATTCATCACATCTAATATTTGATGCATCTTCAACAAAAAAAAATTGACTTGAAATACAAAGTCCTCTTGACAATGTACCTTTTGGTGCATGGACGGGTGCACCAGGGGGGTGGACCAATCATTGCTAAGTCCTACATCCATTTCGTGGTTTTGCATCTACAAAAAGAAGATTGGAAAAATGAAGTTGTCTTTGCATGGTACCATGCTCGGTTCAAAGAAAACAAACTAAACGGCAGTTGCCCGAAGATAAGAAGGGAAGATAGGTGTGTTCGTTTTTTTTAAATATTTTTTTTTGTTGAAAACTTTTTGATTACTGGGGGGGGGGCGAATAAGAGATGTGGTATCTCTTATTAGGCGAACGGACGAGCCAGAAATAAAAATTTTTTTTTGGGGGGGAAAAAGCAAAAAGACATTTTCGCCGGAGGCAAAAAAAATATTTTGACCACTTTTTTGCCAGACCGGGTAGACAGGGTAAAATTTCAAAAAAAAAATTCAAGATAAAACCCTGGCGCATGCAAAAAAAAAAAAAAAAAAATACCCCCAAAATCTCAACCTGATCTCTTATTCGGCCCTGATCTCTTATTCACCCCTGATCTCTTATTCGCCCCCCCCCCAGTAATCCATCTTGGTTTTACTTTGCAACAAAAACCACCACTTGTCACAAGGGTAGCAGACACATACCACGATTCCAGACAGTTTTTTTTTCTCTCCTTCTTTTTCTCCCCAATAAATTAAGTTGAAATGTAGTTTTGCCTATGATAAATCCCCACAAAAGAGCCATACAGGTTACGTTCTTTTGCTTCAATTCCTGCCTTCAGGCGGAGGCTGCAGTTACAACACAGCGTCGTTGTTGTGATGTGAACTGCGACGTGACACGCCTAGGCATGGTAAAGGCTGTTATAGCTCTTTTAGAACAACTGAAACGAGAGACACAACGCGAAGACCCGGTTTGCATTGGAGATACCGTAGGTGGCTCTGCCCTACATAGATCTACCTTAACCATGTTTTTTCTTTTTCAAAACAAATGAGAACAAAACCCCACCTCTCCATTCGGCGGACAAAGAAAAGATGAGATGAGATGCATACCACGATAACCCACCAACCCCAACCCTGTGGGGAGGGTGTTGCTTCCCGAAACCAAAAAAAGCTGCGAGAAGAAAAAAAAAAAACAAAAAAAAAAGACCACTTAAATTGCTGAATGTACCTCTCCGTGCACACATCTCACAACAAAGAGAGGGAAAAAAAAAGAAAAGTTTATAAGATGATCCTAAGCCTCTCGTGCTTAGTCTGATTAGATTACTTAATGTTTTGAACATTACTAAGCCTCTCGTGCTTAGTCACCTTAAAAAAAAACTCCCCTTTGAAGAGAAAAAAAACAAAGCAAAATGCGACTTACTCTTGTGCACATCTGTTGTCCCACCAATCCTTACCGTGCAGAAGGGGGGACACGATAGCGAGGTGGGGTGGGGGTAGGTGGAGGGGGGGGGATAATAAAAAGACAACAAAAGCTCTCACCACACAATCAAGCGACAGCGAAGCGAATAAAAAAAAAAAACTGCAGTACGGAATCAACTTGGAGCGAATAGAAAAAAAGGGCGTGACAGAGCTTTTTTGCCACTGCATCCTTTTTGTGTTTCGCACGGATGAGAGGGGGACTTTTTTTTTGACTGTTTTTGTCGCATCGACACCAAGAGAAGAAGGTGTGTTCGGTACTCAAAATAGCACCGTATGAGGCGAGGATACAGACAAAACAGATGATCATGGAAACATGCAAAAAAATAAAACGGAGGTTGGTAGTCCAATAACACAAAACAAAGGGGAAGGGGGAGGGGGAAACAGAACCAGACCAGAATGAAGTGAACAAAAAAAAATAAAAGAAAACAACATACAGCCGCAGGTTGCTTTGAATCGCATAGGGGGGATTGTACGGTTTCTTTAATAAAAAATGTGGGAAAAGAAAAGAGAAAAAAAAGTTTATAAAGCCTCTCGTTGAGCCACCTTTTTAGTTGTTACTAGCCGTAGAGGAGGGGAGGTGTTGTTCTGTGTGGGCTAGCTGGGTCTTGCGATCCGACTGGTGCCTCTTTTACTCTAGGCAAATCCTTCTTGAAAGAACGAATGTCTCTCACAAGAATTTTGTTTGTGCGTAAAGTGTGTAATAAATATTCTGTGGTAATATTTTTTTACTGCAATACGCTCCCACCTGACTACCTTTGGGCCGTGAAGAGGAAACCTCTTTGAGGCCAAAAAGAAAGGGTGGTTGAAAACGTGCTTATCAACGCATCTTAGTCGAGCATTCATGCGAAGGGTGGGACGAAGCAAGAAAAGAAAAGTTGAAAGAAAATATGAAGATGCCTGGACATGCAGACACATTTTGGGAGAAAACAAAAAAAAAAAAAAAAAAGGAATTTTTGCACGAAGCCAGAGGAGACACAAAGAAAAACCGGAAGGGTGTATTTTTGTGCCCTCACTGAAATGGGAGAGGGGGTTACTATGTCTGATCACCTATAGTATTGGTCTGTACAAGCACATTGACCCCTTCTCTATTTAAAAAAAAATCCGAAAAATTGGACTCAAAAATAAGTTAAGATACGGCAAAAAAAGGAGATCACAAAAGAAAAGAAATTTAGAAAATTAACCTAAAGTTTAAGACGAACTAAGCCTTGCTAAGTCTGGCTTAGAAAAAGAATAAACAGGGTTTAAAATAGATCTTGTAATAGGTTTGTTTGTGCGTAAAGTGTGTAACAAATATTCTGTGGTAATATTTTTACTGCAATACGCTCCCACTGATTACCTTTGGGCCGTGAAGAGGAAACCTCTTTGAGGCCAAAAAAAAAAAAAATGGATTTAAAAAAAAAGTTGAAAGATGAGTATGCCTCGGTGTGCATACACATCTCAGGGGGAAAAGAAAAGATGAGAAAAGTTTTTTGCATCTGATTCAGAACAATGCGCGTGTTTCAGAAAACTTTCTTGGGTGAATAGGACTCACTCAATGTTTTCCCAACACCGCAATGAACGTACAGAGCGATTCACAACACCAAAAAAAAACAAAAATCCCTTTTCCCTCTGCGAATAAAAAAAAACCCCCCCCGACCAAGTTGAGATAGCAAGTCAGGGCAGTATTTTTTTTCAGGGGGGAAAAAAAAACAAAAAAAAAAATTGGATGAACTCAAGCCTCTCTGTGCTTTGTCACCCTTTTTTTATTTTTCACCTTTCAAAAATAGGGATGCCTGTTGAGAACAAAACAGCGGGGGAATAGGGGAGAGGAAGAGAGAAGGGAAATCAACCGCTTTTCTCTGTGGGGCGTGATGCGGGCTCTTTTCTAAGCCTGTCACGTCTTTCTTTTAATTATTTTGTTTCATTTTTATTATTTTTATTTCTAAAAAAAAAAAATTTGAACCGGAGTGTAGACATTATCGTGTTGTGTCTGACAATCACCTTGGTACCGTTCGACCTGAAATGAAAAGACGTCAACCATCATACGCTTATTCTTCTCATGTGAGTACGCTTTTTTTCACAATGATTGATTATGTGGAACAGCGGAGTTACCACCTCCGCAAATTCCACTTTCAATCACAGGAGAGGGATTTTCCTGACCAAATAAAAAGAGAAAAAGAAAAGAAAAACACACAACTTGAAAAATGTTCTCTAATTCTTTGGGAAATGGAGCGCGTGGGGTGGGGCGAATCTTAGTGTAGCTGCCCATGACAACCTTCACTAATTTTGTTTCTTATTTTTCCCTTTTTTTTTGGGACTTCTGTTTTCTGGGTTTTCGTTGCAGATACATTGTTACCATAGCCACCTGATTTCCCCAGTACCCAGTACCCAGTACCCAGTACGAGGATAGACCGGATAGGGCCAAAAGCCGATTTTTTTTTGGGGGTAAAATCAGGTGGCAGAGGGAGGGCGGAACTATAAAAAATGCCAAAAAAAAAAAAAAAAAAAAAAAAAAAGAGGTTTTGTGTGTGCTATTTGTTAATTGCATTCGCTTTCGTCCTGCACTGGGGGGAAGAGAAGAAACATGCAATAATTTCACTTTCTGCTCAAACCAAAAAAAAAATAAACAGAACATCAGATTGTTGTCCTTTTTTTCGTTGAATAAAAGTTGCAATATTATTCCCTGCATCTACCCTTTTTTTTTCCTTTTCCTTTTATTTGCTCTGGCGGCAGGTGTTGTTCTGTGTTGGCTTAGCCGGTCTTGCGATCCAATCAGTACCTTTTTTTGAGTTCAGGGTATCATTTTAAGAGAAAAAAAAAAGCTTTCGTTATCTCCACTCTCATGTCATTTTTTTTATGCAAGATATTGTTTGTGTCAAGAAAATTTTGAGGATACTAATCATTCACCGCTGAACGGTGTAATGTGGGGGAAACAAAAAAAAAGAGAGAAAACAAAATATTAACGGGAAGAGCGAACGGTACCGTTCACCAAAAAAAGCTAAGCTACATACAGCAAAAGGGGCAATATGGGTGGAGGTGGGGCAGGAGGAAAGTAGAATATTTGTGTTCACTCAACGAATAGTGAGCGGTTCGTTTTTTGTTGTGGAAAAAAAAAAAAGAAAAAAGAAAAGAAAAGCAAAAAACGAAAGGGGTGTGGGGTGTGCATAGAAAAAGCACAAAGGGGGGGGAAACACACAAATTCCAGAAACTGAAACTTGTTGAGGTCCATGGGGCAGTGTGCCTTTTTTCGATTTCTGCTAGAGAAACCTCGCCATTTTCCACAAGGGGGCACAGGCCACACCTTGTGATAAATGAATTTTTTTTAGAGCATTTTTTTCTTTGTTTCGCTTGAAAAAAAATTGTAGAAATAGTGTGATTGCTACCTTGGTGCAATCACGACTTTTCTTCAATGTGTATAACGGATGAAAAAAAAGGAACCAAAAAAAAAAAGAATAAAAACGCGTGTCGAAGGAAAAGCCAAGTCATCACCATTTCGTACTCTCCTTTCCTGCGGGTGACGCATTTTTTCTTTTTTTTTTTTTTGGAAAATACAACAAAAAAATTAAAGTGGGGCACGCAAACCACCGTTTTGAAACTATGTAACGGCCTGGGCGGTTACCATTTTGCAAAAGAACGGCGGTCGCAGTGGGAAGACCACAATCTAATGACACTAATGAAAAAAAGTCACCAAAGAAGAAAAAAATGTACGAGGTCTGCCGCAAGAGGCAGTACAAAAAAAAAAACTGTAGTTGATGCAGGCACCTCCGACTGACCCACACAAAAGAGAAAAGAAACCCGAAGGAAGAAAAAAAAAATACCACGGTGTCTACACTGGATGCAGGCACCTACCAAGAAAAAAAATGCAGTGGGCCAGAGAAAAAAAAAAAGGTAAATAACCCCGCAAAAACGAGATTGTGCTGGATGTCTGCGCAAACAATAAAATAAATCGCAAACCATAAAACGTAGAGTTGATCGTGCAAACGCCTCTATGTGGGCACTGAATCAAACAAAACACAACAAAAAACAATACTGAGACGAATCTGTGAAAAAAAAAAAGAGGGATAGGAAACTGTGAATGATGAATGTGCCCCTAACGCACATACACATAAAAAAAAAAAAGGCAACAAAAAGAACATTGCATTTTTTTTTCCACCAAGTGTGTCCCATTTCCTTCTTCCCCACCCTCTTCCCCATCTCCCACTCGTTTTTCGTGTAAAAAAGGTAATAAAACTGTAGTGTAAATCGAAAACCTTCTGTACACACGAATCAAACCCATGGGAGAAGGGGGGTGAGAGTGGCAGGGAGCAGCACCTGGTTTCAAAAAAAAGTTGACTTGAAATATACCCCCCTCGTGACAGTGTATCTTGGTACATGACCGGCTGTACCGGGGTGGACAAAAAAAAAGAAGTTGAAATGAATACACCCCGCAAACACACTTGAAAAGTGAAAGAGAAAAGGTTGGTAAGACTAACCTAAGCCTCGCGCTGCCTTAGTTGTCTCTGTTTTCTTTGAGAAAAAGAAAGAAAAACAGAAACCACCAACAAAATTAATATTTTCCGGAGTGCTAAAGAAAAACAAAAAAAAACTGAACGATGGGATCTCGCTGCACACACACATATTTTTTTCAGAAATTTCAACAAGAACTGAGAAAGCCCCTCTTCTGACGATGTTTTCTTTAAACCTCAATGTGTCACATCTGTAAAAAATATTTTAAAAAATGTAGAAGATAATAGGAGAGGGGTGGGACGCACATGAACAGCCTTCCTGACTGTCATTTTTTTTTTTTTATAAAAAATAAATGCGGGAAGATGAAAAGACTGGCATTTCGTTTTCTATAACCGTCCATGTGTCCCCTCCACACGCCTTATTACCACACTTCAGTTGAAGCAACCTTTTAAAAAAAAAATTTTTCACTTGGGGAATTTCCTCGCTTCTGAGTGTTGTGGTAGCAACGAGGAAAATTCAGATATCCGTTATATTTTTGCTTTTTTTTCCATGCTTGACAAATCTGTTGCTTCAAATGTAGTTAGCCCATTTCAATTATTGTGTGTGCAGTGTTTCTTTTTAGTCACCTTTAAGAAAAAAAATTATCCCCCAAAAATAAAAGGGTTAGGGATGTAAGCATATGACAGAAACTAATGTGCCGCCTCATCATAGATCGAGGTGGCAGCGTTTTCTTTTTTTTTTTTTTTTTTTGATAAATTGTTGGATTAGTGCAGTTGCCTCGGTTGCGTTGCCGTGCAATCTCCACCTTTTTTTTTGTTGTTTTCGTTCTTCCAGTTCCTAGTGTTCTTTTGTTGATTTGTTGGGTGTAGCTGCCAAAAAAAAGACACTGCACTCTGCACTGTGCTTACTTTGTAGAAAAAATTGTGGAAACATTTGCAGGAAAAAAAATTTAAAAGATGGATGTGCTTCTGTGCGCACACATCTTTACTGTACACATCATTACGATTAAGATGTGCGTTTTTGTTTTGAAAAGAAATATTTTGAAGAAAAAATAAAACGCAACGCCAATTTTGAGATAGAAGAACGAAGAGAGACTCTTTGGAGAGAAGATCTTCAAAAAAAAAAAGAAAAGAAAAGAAAAGAAAAGTTATAAGATGAACCTAAGCCTCTCGTGCTTAGTCACCTGCCAGAAAAAAAGAAGAAGAGAGAAAAAAACCACCTGATTTTAACCCGGTAGCAACTTCCGCCAAAATTCCACCAACACCGCAAAACTCTGGTAAAAATCAGGTGAAAAAAAGTTTTAATAAGCCATGGGTATACTTCGTGTGCATACCTTTAAAAATAAAGAAAAAGTAAAAATAAAAACACTGTCCTGAGACAAATGCGTTTTCACTGGGTCACATCCCACCATATTGATGAAAACAAGGCTTAATCCTTTTTCCATCAACATTTTCCTCGGTTCCTACAGGACTCAACTCGCCCTTCTCAAACCATTCAAAAAAAAAAAAACAAGACAAACCAAAATAGACCTCACACAAAATACAAAAACTTCATACAATACAAGAAAAAAACCTCTTTTTTTGACACAAACAACATCTTGCAGAGGGTTTGGGTTATTTCTTTCCTTTTTTTTTTTTGATAAATCCGCCTTTTTTATTTCAACACATCCTTGCATCAATCGCAAACTCCTTTCTTTGCATATCAGCGTACGCCTCTATCAATGATGTGGCTGTTGGTTGCCCTTTTGTGAAAAGATCGTTAACGAGGGCCCATGGAGGCGATTCAAGGTCACATCCATTCGTGGGAAGACGCGACCCTTCAGGGAAGGAAAGCGCGTCAAAACGGGGAGGCAAACTAGCAGAATTATCTATTGTCACCACCGCGTCTACCAACGGTGCAAGCTGCTGCACGGAAAGCGGAACCTGGACTATCGCTTCGTGAAGCAACGCCTCGGGAACATGACGACCGGTTGTCTTCTCCCTTTCCCTCGCCCTTTCCACAACACTCATTGGGTCTGCATGGACGTGGATTATCGCAAAACGCTGTCCCGTAAATTCCTCTCTCACCTCCGGGATGTGTTTGCAGTACCAATCCGCATCCCGCAGCGACCCATCTACGAGGCAGGACACCCCTTGACTGATACACCGTTTTGTTGCCAGCTCGACAATAAACCCTGCCTCCTGTTGTGTCAGCCGCCCTGCGGAGTCTGGGTTGAACTGTTGGTAATACCACATCTCTGGTAGCATATACCTCACCGCATCGTGGTCAAGAAAAACAAAGTCATTGAGAGGAAAAAAACCGGATTCTGCCATCCAATGAAGGGTTCTGGTTTTGCCTGCTCCCATGGCGCCTGCAGAGAAAACAAGCCAAGGGCTTTCAGACCGTTTTTGTGCAGCTTCTTCCACCCTGCGGGGAACCAACATATCAACAATACGGTCCTGAAGTCTTTGCCGTGCAAGGCTGTAGTTAGTGTGATATCCATAATCCAACTCGGCCCTTTCTTTCGCATATTTCGCAGTAAATAGAGGCCCTCCAGTCGGAATAGCGGTACCATACATTTCCTCCGTGGATTTAAAAGGGTCCACCGCAATGCATGCCCCCGCTGCGCTGCCACTCTGTTTCGCCCATTTCTTTGTCATCCCTTTCAGTATATTCCGCTTCATATGGAAAGGGGGGAGGAGGAGGAGGGGAAGAGAGAAGAAAGAGAAAGAAAAACAGAACACAAATACAACGACTGAGAGAGAGGGGGTGGGGAGGGGGGAGGGGGAGGGGGGAGGGGGGAGGGAGGGGGGAGAGGGGGAGAGAGGTAATTAATTCTGTTTTGTGGGTGGTTTTTTTGGAGGGGTTTTGAGAAGGGGGGAGGGCGAATATAGGGTACACGACGGTGAAGTAACGGGTGTTACAAGTGGGGTTACAAGTGGAGTTACATGTAACTTTTGTTACATGTACCACCACCAAAAACCACTGAACTTCACCTAATTTCAGGCAAAATCAGGTGGTGGTATGTAACTTACATGTGGTACATGTAACCCACTTGTAACGGTTTTTCACTTGTAACGCTACAAGTAACTTCACTTGTAATGTAACATACTTCACCGTCGTGTACGTATTCGCCTTCGGGGGGTATGCTTAATGGTGGCAATTTTGAGAGGGAGAGCACTGTTTATCTTGTTTTTGTTTTGGTTGTCTCCACTGTTGTTGGATTGCTTTTTTTTGTTTTGTTTTGTTTTTGCTTTTTTTTTGTTTTTGAAAACTTGGTTGTATTAGTGTAGACACCCGAGGATGAACTTCCACTATTGTTTTTGGTCCCCCCAATCCCCATCTCATCTCAAACAGGCAGATATCACTATTGTGAACCAGATCTTTTCTCTTTTTTTTGTTTTGCGATAATTCGTAAAAAAAAATAATAACGTGAATTGAAAAAAAAAAAAAAGAATAAAACATACCCAGGTAAAAGGCATATAGTTACCTCGCAAAATAAAGAGGAAAAAAAGAGAGAAAAATGGAAATTTATAGCGTAAAAAGAGAGAAAAAAAAAGGTTGGGCGAGGGGGGAAAAAGGAAAAGGAAAACGCTAAGAGATGAATCGTTGTGATCCATCAAAGATGGAGAAAAAAAAAAAAAAAACGCACAACAACAACAACAACAATAACAACAAAAAGGGAGTGTGGGTGGTGGTGAGTTGTGGTATGTGGATGGTAGGCCAACGTAAACTTGTTTATTGTTGTTGGTGTTTTTTTTTTTAATTGTGTCGACAATCACTTCGCACCAGCTGGCTAAAGACCTGTGTTCTATGTTTTTTTCTCCTCCCCCTTTGGTCTTTTCCTCTCCATCTGGTATCACATTCACCTATCCTCTCCACCACCCCTCCCCGATATACGTAACTGAACCTGACATACTAAACGAAAAAAAAAAAAATAGCTCAACATGGCTAGGAAAAAAAGAAAACATCGTTTGCGAAAAGTGAGACAGACGCACGAAAAGAAAAAAAAAAAAAAAGAAAAACGAAGTAAAAAGTTCCCTGCAAAGAACACTTCAAGAATAAGGCCTTCATGAATAAAAAAGGAACCTTCCTTCGCTTTTGTTTTCCCTTGCGCGTGCGTGAGTTGCTTTTATTTTGCTTTATTTTTTGTTTTTTTGTTTGCTTTTTTTTTTGTAGAAACAGCACTTCACGCTCTCTCTTTCTCTACTCCTCCTCTGCATCCTCCTCTGATTCTGCTTCACCAGCGTCAGAGTCCATCAGGGTTTCCTTCGGGACGCGGCCCTGCGTGCAGCCTGGTGGTGGGGTGTACCCGTAGTTCGTCACCTGTTTGGGGGGTGTTTTTTGTTTTGTATTTTTGTTATGGTTTTCAAATAATGACAACAGCAAAGACAGTACCTTGTAGTTCACCCTGACGACGCCGACCTTCTTCCCAAGACAGATGACGTCAAGGTCGCATTCGCGGTCTTCGTCGTACGGCTCCACACGGTCCTTCAGCTCCATCACAGCAGCACCACGGAACATCTTGTCCTCACGCGGCTCCGCAGTGTCGCGGAAGATCATGGTGATGTGGTTGCGCTCCAGGTACTCCGTCATCTGCACAACGATCTGGATCGGTGCCGGGACAGACTCGCCGCTGAACTCAGGCAGCATGGTGGACGTCTTCATGACAGCACCCTTGTGCGCACTCTCAGAGAACGGTGTGTACATCATCAGCAACGGCTTGCGGAACATCAAATGTGTCTGGTCCGTGAAGCGCACGGAGTTGAAGTTGAACTGCGGGCGCGGCTCCTGGTCGCGGTGGAAGCACGATGCGTGCGGGCGGAGGCAGCGGATCTGGAACGTGGCCGACACAGGGAAGTGCTCGCTGGTCTTCACGGTCTCTGCAGCTTCGTAGCTGGTGCACTTGATGTCGCTGTTTTCGGTGCTCTTCACGAGAATGCGGTCGGTGTAGCTGGGGGCACGTCCACGGTCACGCATGTAGTCGGTGCCACCCACCTTGTAGCGGTACGTCGGGGGGAACGTGATGGGCGCCTCCTTGAAGCCGTGGAGGAGACCCGACTCACGCATCTCCGTGAGGAGCTGGTCCTGGTTGAGGAGCTCGAGCCAGTTCTTCTGCTGGACAAGCGGCTCAGCCTCGGCACCCTCCATCTCAATGCGGTAGTTGAGGTCGCCCATGAAGAAGACGTGGTGGAACTGCGAGGACAGGTCAGAGTCTTTGTTTGCAAGCTGGATCTGGTTCACAATCTCCTCGACGTTGATGCGGCGCATCTTCGTGCGCTCCAGACGCGCTGCCAGGTGGCACGACAGGAATGCCATCGAGGTGTTGTGGAACTTAAGGCAGATACCCGCAGCACCCTTCATCCCGCACTTCTCCTTGTGCAGCGTGGCCTTGGTCGACCCCTCGACGTTCGTGATCTTGAGCAGACACTTCTTCCTGCACAGCACGATCATGGTGATGTCCCACAGCTGCATCGTGGCAAGCACAAGGTACTCCTTGCCGAGGTAGTTCTGCACGTACTCATGCCACTCGCCCTCCTCCTTCTGGTATGACACCTCCTGGCACCCGACTGCATACAGGTCGTACTTGCCCTTGGGCATCCACCCCTCGAGGGAGGAGGGGTCGCGTGGGGGCGGCTGCCCGCACATGTTGAAGGTGCCTGTCCACACGCTGACGGGCTCGTCCTGCACCAGCGAGGAGTTGATCTTGCAGCGTCCCGAGAGCTCGCGGTCGACAAGGTCGCCTGTCTTCTTGAACGGGTTCGGCACCTTCTGCGTGACGGCGTTCTCCTTCACACCGTCGATGGTCGTCGTCGTGGACGCACCGTCGTGTGCGGCGTCAGGCTTCGTCAGACTCGGTGCGTACACGCGGATGGCAGGGCGGATCGAGGACCCTGTCTCGTAGAAGCGCTCACGCTCCTCGGTGCTCTGGAAGATGACCTCGTAGGACTTGGGTGCGTCGAAGAACATGAGACGTGCGCGCTTGGGGTCCATGATGTTGCGCTCGAGCTGGAGGAGCTTGTTGGCGTCGTGCTGCTTCTTCATGGCACCCTTTGCGTCGAGGCAGTAGAACGACTTTGCGAAGTGGTCCACCACCCAGACACGGCGGTCGGCGGCGGAGGGCTTGGCACCCGGGTGCCACTTCAGGACGGGGAAGTAGGACTTGAGGTAGATGTTGTTCGTCACCTCGGGCAGGGGGAGCATCCACGGCTCGGGCGCCTTCTCGGGCTCGTCGCTCTGCTCCTCGTAGTCGCTTGCGTCCTCGTCGACGTCAGCCTCGTGCTCGTCCTCCTCGCTCTCGTCGTCCTCGTCATCCTCTTCCCACTCAGCCTCCTGCTCCTCAAGGGCCGCCTCCAGGTCCACCTCCAGGTCTTCGTCCTCCTGGTGCTCGTTCTCGTCACCCTCCTCCTCACTCTCCTCCTCGTCCTCCTCAGCCTCCTCGTCGTCGTCCAGCTCCTCGTCCCACAGGTCCTCGTCAACAGGCGCCTCCTGGTCGTCCTCCTCCTCCTCAGACTCCATCGGCTCGTCCACAGGTGCCTCCTCCTCCTCAGGCTCCTCCCACTCAGGGTCCTCGTCCTCGTCGTCCTCGTTCTGGAACTTCTCCCCCATGAAGTCCGCAGGCACAAAGTCGTCGTCGCGGATCTTCTCCCCAAAGAACTCCGCAATCTCCTCGTCAAACTTCTCGACAAAGTTGTCCTCACGGATCTTCTCCCCAAAGAACTCCGCCTCCTCCTCCTTGAAGACCTCACCCTCAAAGTCGTCCTCCTTCAGCTTCTCCCCAAAGAACTCTGCGATCTGCTCGTCGAACTTCTCACCCGCGAAGTCATCCTCGCGCAGCTTCTCGCCGTAGAACTCAGCCTCCTTCTCGTCAAACACCTCGAAGTCCTCCTCGCGGATCTTCTCCCCGTTGAAGGGGAAGTCCTCCTCACGGATCTTCTCTCCGTGGAACGGGTCCTCCGGCGGTGGTGGTGGTGGCATCTCCTGTGCCGGCGGTGGCGGTGGCGGAAGCTCCTTCGTCTTGGACACCCACCCGTCCTTCTTCGGCTCTGGTGGCGGGGGCTGGCGCTTCGTGGTCCAGGTGTCGGGCTTGGCCTCCTCCTCTGGCACCTGGCGCTTGGACACCCACGCCTCCTTTGCAGGTGTGGGCTCGACAGGTGCAGGTGCGGGGCGTGCGGGCTCGGCAGTGGGCTCGACGGGTTCGGGCTCACGCTTCTTCGTCTCCCACGTGTCCTCCTTGTGCTTGATGGCCTCGGGCTCAACGTTCTTCCTGAACCACTCGTCACGCTTCTCCTTCTCATCGGGCGTGAGCTTGTCGTTACGCTTCATCCCGTCGTCCTCGTCCACAGGACCCGAGGGGTCCGACACAGCACGCTTCCAGTCCTCGTTCTTCGGCGTCTCATTCAGCTGCTCCTGCTTCCAGTTGTCGATGTTCTTCGGTGCCTTCCACCAGTTCTCCTTGAGCCAGTCCTCACGCTTCTTCTCCTCTTCGGGCGTCGTCCCCTCCTTCCACTTGTCGCCACCATCTTGGTAGTCCTCGACCATGGCAGGGCGCTTCCACCCCTCGTCCGCCGCTGCCTCGGGGTCGACGTTGTTGCGCTCAGGGTTCTTTGCGTTCTTGAACCAGTCCTTACGCTCGGCAACCTCCTCGGGTGTGGCTTCGGGTGTGTTGTCGTCCTCGCGCACCATGCCGTCGTCGTCCTCGTCGGGGCGGCTCTGCTTCTTCCAGTTGTCGTTGTTGCCTTCGTCGTCGTCGTCGTCACCTTCGCGCCACTCCTGCGAGAACTTCGGTGCCTTCCACCAGTTGTCCTTCATCCACTGCTCACGCTCCGCCTGCTCTGCAGGGTCCACTGGCTTCTTGTCGTTCTCGCTGTTGCGGCGCCACGCAGCGTCGTCGTCCTCAGGGTTCTTCTGGTACTCGTCAATGAACTTCGGGCGCTTCCACCAGTCGTCGTTCTCGGGGTCCTTGTAGTTGCGCTGCCACTCCTCAGGCGTCTTCTCCTTCTCCTCCTCAGCGTCCATGGCAAGGTAGGCAGCCTCCTCCTCCTGGCGCGTCATCTCGTCCTTCTCCTGCTCCTGCTTCTCCTCCTCTGCAGCCATGTCCTTCTCCTCCTCGTCGGGTGCCACGTACAGGTTTGTGTCCGCCACCGCACGCAGGAACTCGTCCTGCCCCACAGTGGGCTCGTCCTCGTCATCGGCAACGCCACGCTTGCGCCCGTTCCCGTCGTCGAAGTCGTCCTTCTCTGCAGCCCTGTTCCAGTCGATGCGGTCCTTCACAGCCTTGATCTGTGCCTCTGTCGGCGCCTGGCCCTCGTTGATGGCGGCAAGCGCCTCCGGCAGCTCGTCCGCCAGGATGCGCTTCTCGTTGTCGCCACGGTCGCGCAGCCACTCCATGCGCTTCGCCTTCTCCTCTTCGGGGAGCTGCTTCTTGTACCAGTCCTCGCGCTTGCCAAGCTGTGCGCCGGACGGCTCCTTCCCGTGCTTGCGGAACCACGCATCACGCTTGTCCTTGTCCTCCTCGGGTGCAGGGTCGCCCTTGTTCTTCTTGAACCACGCGTCACGCTCCTTCTCCTCCTCGGGTGTCGCGTCCTTCTTCCACGAGCCCTCACCTGCCGGCCCCTTCGCCCAGTCGTCGCAGTGCTTCGGTGCCTTCCACCAGTTGTCCTTGTACCAGTCCTGGCGCTTCTGCTTCTCGGGTGCCGAGGCAGGGCACTCGTCCGCAAGGCCAAGGGCACCCGCAGTAGGGTTCCCTGCGTTCCACTTCTTCCCCTGCGGCCCGTTCTCGGCGAAGTCCTCGATGAACTGCGGCTTCTTCCACCAGTTGTCGCCATCGCCGTGCTTGCGGTACCAGTCCTCACGCTTGTCCTTCTCTTCAGGGTCTGCAGGCTTCTCCTGTGCCTCCTCTGCCTTCGTCGCCTCAGGGTCCGTCGCACCCCACTTGTCCCCGGCAGCACCCTTCTTCGCCCAGTCGTCCGCACAGCTCGGTGCCTTCCACCAGTTGTCGCGGTACCACTTCTCACGCTCCTCCTTTTCGGGGTCGCTCGCAGGGTTCTTGTGGCCCTGCCCCGCAGCAGCAGAGACAGGGTCGTCGGCAGTCCAGTTGCGTCCGTCCTCACCGTTCTTCAACCAGTCCTCGATGTACTCGGGCTTCTTCCACCAGCCGTCCCCAATGGTCTCAGGGTCCTGGCGGTCCATCTCCATCGGCTTGTCGCGCACCCACTGCTGGCCGTCCGGGCCGTTCTTCTTCCAGTCGTCGTAGCAGGTCGGTGTCTTCCACCAGTTGTCCTTGTACCAGGCCTCACGGTCTGCCGTCTCTTCAGGCGTGCAGGGGTGTTCCTTCCCGCCGTTCTTGTTAGCGTTCGGGCGGTTGTCTGCCGTCCAGCGGTCGCCGTCCGGCCCGTGGTTGGCCCAGTCCTCGCAGTACTGCGGCTCCTTCCACCACTCATTGTCGCCTGCGTTGCGGTACCAGTTGTCACGCTTCTGTGCCTCCTCTGGGCTGCACGGGTCCTCCTTCGCCTTCCCCGCCTTCCCAGACTCCTCGCACGCTCCAGGCCACTTCGTCCCCTCCGCACCGTTCTTCTTCCAGTCCTCCACGTACTCGGGTGCCTTCCACCAGTTCGTCCTGTACCACTCGTCACGCTTCAACGCCTCTGCCTTCGTACACGGCAGCTCAGCAGCCTTCTTGTCGAAGCCCGCCTCCTCTCCAACAGCACGCCACATGTCCCCCTCAGGGCGGTACCACGCCTCACGCTCGCGCGCCTGCTCCTCTGTGCAGGGCTCGGTGCGAGCACCCTTCTTCGGGTCGAACGCCGCAGCAGGGCTCCCGGCACGCCACTCCTCACCGTGCGCACCGTTCTTCGCCCAGTCCATCGCACAGCGCGGTGCCTTCCACCAGTTGTCCCCGTACCAGTCCTGGCGCTTCTGCTTCTCCGCAGCGTCCGCAGGGTCGGTGTCGCCCTTGCCCGCAACACCGTTCGCCTCGGACTTCGCAGTCCAGTTCTTCCCCTTCGGGCCGTTGACCTGGTAGTCCTCGACGTACTGCGGCTGCTTCCACCACTCCAGCCCAGGCGGGAGTGTCTTCGGCTTCATGCTGTTCGTCCAGTTCTCGATGAACGGCGCCTGCTTCCACCAGTCCTTGTCCACGTTCGGGTTGTCGTTCTTGCTCTGCCACGCATCCCCAAGGGCACCGTTCTTGTGGAAGTCGTCCGTGTACTTCGGCTGCTTCCACCAGTTCGCACGGTAGAACTCCTCACGCTTCTTGCGCTCGTCCGGCTTGGCCTCGTTCTCCTGCCCACGCCCACCCACACCGTCGGCCTCGGTCTTGGCAGGCCAGTGGCGCCCTGCGTCGCCGTTCTGGTGGTAGTCCTCAATGTACTGCGGTGCCTTCCACCATTCGTCGTCACCGTTCTTGTACCACTCCTCACGCTTGGCACGCTCTGCATCGCCAACAGGCTTCTTGTAGTCCCCAGACTTCGCCTCCTTCTCGCCAGGCGCCTTCCACTCCTTCCCAGCCTTCCCGTTCTTCTGCCAGTCGTCCTTGTACTGCGGTGCCTTCCACCAGTTGTTCTTGTACCAGTCCTCGCGCTCCTTCTTCTCAGCCTCCGGTGCCGGCTTCTTGTCGCCCACTCCGTCGATACCAGCATCCTCGTTGATGGCGTTCCACTTCTTCGCAGCCGGCCCAGTCCCGTTCTTGAAGAAGTCCTCACGGTACGGCTCCTGCTTCCACCACTCGGAGTCCTGCGGCGCCTTCGCGAACTGCAGGGCGTCTGCGTCAAGCCCCTTGTCCTTGAACTCCTGGCGTGCGTCGTCACCCTTCCACCAGTCGCCGTTGCGGTAGTACTCCTCGCGGTTCTTCTTCTCGGGCACGCTGCACTTCTCCGGATCACCCTCGGTGGCCGCGTTCCACGCCTTCACCACACCACGCGGGCCGTTCGCCTTGTACCAGTCCTCACGACGCTTCTGCTCCTCCCCAGTCGCAGGGTACGTGTTGCCCTCGCCCTCCAGACCGCTCTCCTCGTCAGCAGCCTTCCAGCGCACCCCCTCATGCTTGTTCTGCTGCCAGTCCTTGATGTAGGGCTCCTCCTTCCACCAGTCCGCCTCCTTCGTTGCGTCCCAGTCGCGCTTGAACTTGTCTGCCTTCCACCAGTCGTTGCCCTTGTAGAACTCCTCACGCACAGCAAGCTCCGCGTCCGTCGCCTTCTCCTTCGCACCCTCAACAACGCCGGTCCACTTCTTCCCCTTCCCCTTGTTGCGCTCCCAGTCGCGTCTGTAGGGGTCGCGCTTCCACCACTCCCCGTCCTGGTCCTTGTCCGCGTTGTCGAACTCAGACTGCTTTGCAGCAAACTTCTCGAAGGCTGCGTTCACCGCGTTCTTGTCCTTCTCGGGCATGTGTTCGGTTGCCTTCCACCACCCGCCCTCGTCCTCCACCGCCTTCTTCGCCTCCTGCAGCTTCTCTGCGTTCTCCTTGCGCTTCGCCTCACGCTCCTTCGTCTTGGCGAGGCGCAGCTGGTCGCGCTCCTGCTCCATCTCTTCGAACTCCTTGGCACGCTCCGCATTCGCCTCCTCAATCGCTTTGAAGAAGGCCACCGGGTCACGCTCCGCACCGGTCTGGATCATTGCCTTGCGCTCCTCCGCCCAGTCGTCCTTCCCGGCCTTGTTCTTGCGCGCACGGCGCTTCAGCCAGGCAAGGATCGTCTCGGGGTCCTCACCCTGCCCAAGCATCTCGAAGATCTTCGCAAGCTGCTTCACGGTGATGTGCTGCAGGAGCTCCATTGTCTTCTCGTCGATCTCCTTCCCTGTGCCCTCTACCTCCACGAGCAGCTTCTTGATCGGCTCTCCCAGGTTCTCGAACATGTTGTTTCCAACGAGGGAACGACGTGCCTCGGCATCGCCGTGCATGTCCTCAACTTCATCACCAGGCATTGTAGTGGTGTGGGGGTAAGTGGTCTATATAGAGAAAAGAAAACGGGGAAAAGAGGAGAAAAAGGAAAATATAATAAAGAAAACAAAAACTCACTTGTGTTCTGTACAAATTAATGGACAAATTGACAAAGTGTGTCGCTTTTTTTTGGTGTTGGTGTGTTGTGGTGAAGGAGAGAGAGAGAGAGAGAGAGAGAGGGGTGAGACCGGAAGAAAATGGAAAATGGAAAGATTTGCACAGTTAACTTTTTTTAAAACTTTTTTAAATAGCGCCGGTATTCTCCGTTTTCGTTTTTGCGTGGCAAAAAAAAAGGGGGGAGCAAACTTGAAAAGATGAATTACCGTAGGGGTTGCAATAGGGATTCAACATATTTTTAAATTGCTACTGTCGTTGGGGAATTTGGGACGTTGGTATTTTGTTTTTTTTTCTTCTTTTGTTATCGATATTTTCCCTTATTTTGTTAGCGAAGTGTAGTTGCACTGACCGTGCACGAATAACTACCATTTTTGTCCAACCCTTTTTGCTGGATTTATTTTCAAACATTTTGGTGACCCGACTATCCCACCATTCCACCCCCCCCCCCCCCCCCTTTTCGTTCGGATCGGGAAAAAGTGGAAAAAAAATTAAAATACAAAAAGAAGAAAAGAAGAAAAAAAAGGGAGAGAAGTTGAACGCTTCGCTTGAAACGCCTCACCGTACACCGGCGGACGCAGACGCTAGGGGGGAATCACTTTCTGACCGCTGAGCTAAACAACAGACTTACAAAAAACAAAAAAACAGGGTTTTGAACAGGCCTTTTTTGTATTGGTGTATAGACACCTGAAGATGAGCTCAATAATGTTATTTTGTTTTTTTTCGATAAATTGTTGGAGTAGTGTAGTTGCCTCGGTTGTGTTGCCACAGTTTTGTGCAATCTCCACTGTCAACTGTTCTCCTTTGTTTCATCACATCCCCCTCCGGAGAAAAAAAGGGGGGGGGGGGGGGGGAAGAGGACCGTGCATTTACCCACCCATCACTCTTCCTGCCGGCTTATTCAAACGCACAGTTCATGGTCCGGTGTGACTTGAAACTGCTGGAATTTTTCTGAACCCCAAAAGGGGAAGTGTCAAAAAAATCCTTTGTTGCAATGAAAAAGATTTTTTTTTTGGAAAAGAGCTGGGTGGGAATTGAAGCTTATTGCTTCAAGTATTCAGTTATTTTAAGTGATTGCGGTGTTTTATAAGAGGGGAAGAGGGGAGGGGGGGGGAGAGAGAGAGATTTAAAGGGGACCAGAGAAAGGGTAATTGATATAAACAAAAACTCTATTTTAGAAATAAAGCTTCAGTTGGTGCATTATAGATACGGAAAATAATGAAGAATTTTGATCAGCTGGTGATCTTCGTATTCCTCTTATTTGTTAGTGTGTGTTTTTTGTTTTTTGAAAAAGGGGAAAAATTGTAAGATGAATGTGACTCTCGTGCACATATCTTGCAAGTTGGAAAAGAGAGAAAAAAAATGGTTTGTAAGATGATTCTAAGCCGGCAAGTGCTTAGTCACCTTGAAAAATAAAAATAAAATCTTAAGATGGTTGTGTCTTACAAGACACAAAACATCGTTCAACAAAAAAAGAAAAAAAGGGTGGGAAAAAGTTTCGAAAAAAACAAAATGAACTTTTGGAGAAAATGTGTCACGCTTGAGTAGATGCAGGACACGCGAAATATGGGGAAACGTTTTTTTTTTCCCCCCTTCCTTTTTTAGGAATCTTGGGCGATTTAGTGTAGACGCACCCCCCCCACTGTACTTTTTTTAGAGGGTCGGGAACCTTGGAACTGAAAGAAACATGAAAGATGAACGTGCCCTCACGTGACACATTAAATGGGGGAAGCGTAACGTATTCTTGGCTATTGTTAATTTCCAAGGGGGTTTTTTTTTTGAAATTCACTTGAACAGGAAATATCTTCAGGCTGTGTGTGTGGGTAATTTTTTTTTTGCTTTGTGAGAAACAAAAAAAAAAAGTGAAGTTGTGCCAACGTCCTCTAGGGCGAAGGTACAACTGAAACACCGCGGGGTTTATCGAACAGGGGATAGAGCGCAAAAGATGGGGAAATGGTTTGTAAGGCGACCATAAGCCTCGCCACTGCTTAGCCACCTTTTAACAACAGGAAACTGCGAAAGATCGGATGACGACATATATTTTTTGAAATAGTATTCATGCTTTGTAGAATAAACATGAAGAAAAGTTTTTAAGATGATCCTAAGCCTCTCGTACTTAGTCACCTTGCACCAAACATGAAGAACAATAGAAGCCAAATCGGTGAATACCCTCTCACGGGAAAAACAGACGATTTAAAAAAAAAATAATAAAAACACAGTGACGATCTTAAGCCTCATTGTGCTTAGTCACTAAAAGGAATAAAAGAAATAGCAAATGAATCAAGAAACCATCGAGCAAAAAATAAAGAAAAAAATAGTGGTTATTGAGGCAGGCACCTCCGATCTGACCCACAAGGTGAAAGGGGGGGCAGAGGGCGCCTTCATTGTGGTACAATAAAGTTGCCCTCGAGAAAACTAAAACCTCAAGAGCTCCGTGCGCGTTCTCGCACGCACACGACTTACGCTCTTCTCGGGGTTGTTGTAGAAGCTTTGGAAGAGAATAAAAAAATATCTGATTTGAAAGAACAAAATTGAACGAATTGTAGAAGGAGAAAGAAAAGAAAACATACGCCTCGTGTGACGCAAAGCCGCTACATTCAAAAGAATGTTTACGGTATTTGCAAAATAAAGAAAATTGAAAGGCGGTGAAAGGAGTGGAAGAGGAAAATCAAAAAATCCATCACAAAAAAAAAAAAATACGACAAAACAATAAAATGGTGAGACCTCTACAGGCCAAAAACCGATTTGTATTGTTTTATTTTTTTCTTTTTTTTTCCCTTTTTCCTTTCGTTTCTTGAACTTTCCTTCTCCTCTCCATTATTTTTCTATTCCACAAAAAAAAATCAATAAACCTTCAAAATCAACTCTTCATTCTCAAAGGATCCATGCAGATTTGGCAATCAATCTTGCAGGTATATTTGTACCCTTCCGCTGCCCCCATTCCGAAGCCCCATCCACCGGAGGCTTCCTTTTCGACTGCGACCTCGAAGGAGGAGGGGTACCCTGTTGATTGCGGCTTCGATTGGGTCATGCCAAGAACCGTACCGTCAGACGCAAGGATTTCGAACATGAGGGTGGGGTTTTCGGGGGAAGGTGTCACCATGTGGATGGTCTGGTGGAAGTAGGGGCTGCTTGAAGAGCGGACCTTGTTGATGTGCGCATGGCTACGGCTCAACCAGGAGTGCATCGGGCCTGAGAGGATTGCCTTGTGTTCCAGTACTGCGCCTGCTGTCAGCTGATCTGCAGAAGGTTCGACAGTCTTTCCATCAAGGGTAAGCTTCACAGTGTGTCCAACAGGCGTCGTCAGGCGATCCCGCAAACGCTTTCTTGTGTCCGTCACGTTTTCGCCTTTGTAGAGTGAGAACGCAATCCCAGCGTCCTTCTTCTTGCCGTACGCCTTCAGCAACACTTCCACCACCTCGCCCTCCCGCTTCTCCACAACCGGCGCGGGGGCAAACAGGTCGAGCCCCTCCTGGACAAGCTCGGGGGTGATCTCCAACACCTTCGCGATGTCTTCGTGTGAAGTGCCTTTGCCGTCCATCTTTTGGATGGTCTGCATAAAGCTTTGAAGCGAGGTGTCGGAACACATTTCGGGCTGGCCTGGCTTGGACTCTGTGACAGGCCAGGTCTCGGTGGGCTCGGTGGGGTCCTGCAGGGTGATGCGGACTCTGTAAGGGATGCCGATGTCACGGTCGCTCAGTGTCGGCAGGCCTGAGATGCCTTCGAGCTCGAGGGTGACGAGCTGTGCGGCGATGGGGCCAGGGTTCTCCATGGCAAGCCACTCAGGGTGCACCTGGATGGTCGACTTCTCGCCGTCCTTGCCAACGAGCTGGTCCATCTTGTAGACAATGAGCGGCTTGAGCACCTTGAGGTCGCCTGCATGCAGCGGCACGTCCTCCGCACCCGGGAAGCTGCACATAAAGGTCGCGAACTTCGCAGTCGTGTTGTCGATGCTCTCCACCACACCCTCCTCACCGTAGTCGATGACACACCCATCCTCAAGCTCAATCCCACCCGGCGGCTCGTCACCCTTTGTCACCGGACGTTTGTCGTATTTACCACCACCTTCAAAGGTAACGCGCGCACCCTTGTAGGGGTCGCTGTCGATGCTCAGACCTTCGTCCTTTGTCTTCTCGCTCAGCTCGAGGTTGATGTATTCGCGGTTTCTGTCGTCAGCGTTCCAAATCTTTCTGCACATTGCAAGGACCGGCATGCCTCGTGAGATGACGTCGGTACCGCCGCCGAGGACGGTCTCCTTCTGGAAGACTGCCCCTAAGGTGTCGTCGGCCTTGATGTCGGAGTCGAACACCTCAAGGTCCACCCACTGCGCCATGTCTTGCACGACGAAGTCGAACTTCTCCAGCCACTCAGGGTCGAAGGAGGTGATCACCTTGGTCTGTTTGGTCTGTGCACCGAGTCTGGCGTATGCGTAGGCATCACTCTTCTCGTCGGAGACGAATGTGATGGCCATGTCCCCTGCGATCAGGTGGCGTGCACGGAGCACGGAGAGGCGGAGAACACCTGCTGGCGCCTTGATCGGCGGCTTCATGCCGGGGTTGCGGACGTTCGTGTAGAGCGTGTTGGGGAGGACGCAGACGCTGGCGATGGCGTCGTTGACACAATTGACAGAGAGTGTGCGCACCCCAGGGATCTCACCCGAACCGTGCACCTGCAGGTCCAGGTCGACGTGCGGTGGGTTAGGGAAGTATGCCTCAAGGGTGCCAACGAAGGGGAGCTGGTCGTTGAGCTCATGCATCTCGACACAGAGCGTGCCTTGGAACTTCACGTCCTTGATGTCCACCGGGGTGACCATGCCTGCGACAGTGACCTGTAGGGGGTGATGTGTTGAAGGGTTGGAACAAAGGTAATGGCAGATATCAAAAAAGGGACAAATACCTCCAGCTTGACCTCGACATTGGAGTTGAAGTTGATGTTGTTGAAGAACATGATGAGCCCCGTTGCATCGTCCTTCTGCTTTTTGTGTGCTTCGATGGTCGTGAAGGAGGGTTCCTTCTTTCCAAGGTTGGCGGATTTGATTTCAATCTCGAGGCCGGTCCAGGACTGCCCTGGGAGGGACGCGGCTGCCTTGGAGATGCGTGCCTGGAGGTCGGACATGATCTGCTTCTCAAGGTACCTGCGCATCAGCGGCCACACCTTTATGATGATCATGTTCACCCACTCAAGCGTCTCCGCAATCGCAGTTCTGTCCGACTCTCCACGCAACTTCCCAATCAGAATATCATAGTCCCCCCACGTCAGGGCGCCTGCCTTCAGACACTCCATCAGACACTCCTCCTTCTCGTTCGTCAGCTTGCCTCCTGCGTTGGCTTTGATGATGTCCTCGTTGCCACGCTTCTTCCTTTCATCTCCCATTGCCTTATGACGCTTTGACTTGAGGTTCCATGAGTTTGGCAGACCCTTATCGCAGAGGCGTGACACAACGATGTGTCCGTTGATGCTGTGGAGGATGGTGTGTTGGCAAAGATACGATGTTGTACATACAGTGCTTTGGAACGTGCTGCAACAAGGTTGATAACGAAGGGCCCGACAACGTCTGGTTCATCGCCAAGCTTGTCGTCCACGATAGGGATGCGTGTGGAGCCCATGACCTCACCTGAAGAGTCGAGAAGCTCCATGTTGAGAGCGTCGTTGTTGCTTTCGACATCCATGTAGATGACCTGTGGGGTGGTGTGTGGTAATGTGGTTGCAGGGGAGGTGGGGGAGGTGGGGAGGTGAGGGAGGGGGTGACATACGTCCAGGAAGCAGGGGTGCTGGTTCCTGTCCCGGTCATCGAGGGTCTGCTTCGCAACGCTTGCCCATTCCCGCACGCTGTCGTCCTCCATACGCGAGGACACGAAGGTCTGTCCCATATCCCGCTCATCAAGCATCATCGCATCAATCCCAGACTGCACAAGAGAGAGCGGTACACTCAGGGAGTCCGCAATGAAGTTCGCAGTCTGTAAAAAAGGTGGTGTTTTTTAAAGCTTGGATTTTGACATACCCTTCCATCCTTCTGCATGTTGCAGATCTGCTTGAGAAGCTCCTTCGGGCTGACGCCGGTCTCCATTGAGAAGGATTCCCGCGAGAGCTTGACCTCTGGCTGGTCGTCCTCGCCTGAGGGGGTGACCCTGATGCGGAAGGGGCCGGTGTATTGGTTGGGGATCTGTTCGATGTCTTTGAGGGTGACTGCGACGAGCGATTCGCCGCTGGACTGCTCGCTGTCATCGACGGTGAGCCACTCGGCCTTGATCGTGACGGTGGACACATCGCCGGTCTCACCCTGCACAGGTTGGTTGTTGCGTGTCAACGGCACGTCAACAGTTCCGGTCTTGTTCTCCTTATCCATGCAACGCAGGATCAGACGGTTGATAGGAAGTCCCACAACCCCACCGATCTGGTCGTCTGTCTTCCCTTCGTCTTCGTCGTACACATCGATGACGACCCACTGGTCGGGGTTGTACACCATGAAGTTGCGTGAGTTGTCCTCCTTCCACTCCGGCGTCAGCGTCTCCGGGATGGTCTTCGTCCGCCACGTCTCGGCACCGACGCTGACCACCACATAGGGGTCGCTGGAGGGGTTGAAACCTTCATCTGCTGCCTCAAGATCCTGCGCCTTGAGGATAGTGATCTTGACGACTCCTTGCGGTGCTGGGGTTGCGAAGTGGCTGGTTTGAACCTATAAATAAATTTGAGAATGTGAAACATAAAAAAAAAAACGCAAAAATACGCCAGGGGTAAAAAGGGGTGATGATCAAACTTATAAAAACACATCGTGAGAGCGTGCGCTCTACGAAGGAAGAGGAATGGTGGTGTACACAGCTTGTTTGCGGATTGGGAAACGAATGGGGTCAACGAGGACGTACAGACCAAAGGGGGTCATTGCATCTCGTATGATTGTGTTTCAATGATTCATTGAGAGAGCCTCTAGTGCCACCCCTGGTGTACAGGAGATGTGCGAGGGAATGCTACACATAGGAGAGCCGCGCGTCATAACGGACCTCATCAGATTCGTGGGAATAGTACCTACTGGGCGTCGTGTTAACAGCGACTTTCTCAATCCAAGGACCGACACGGGAAAGATGGTTGACAACGCCGTTCACTCTCCAGCGCTTGGTGAGTTTGCTGGACGGTGTGTAGCTGCAGGATCAGGCACTGGACACCCGCGACCGCAACGATACACTGCGCAAACCCCTGACCTACGCGCAACGCTCCGCTCTGAACTTAAGACACTGGCCTGAATGCTACAACGGCGCATACTCGCTGAGTAGAGAACAGAACTGCTGTGGACACCTGACTCCAACAATGCGAATGGTGCAGCCATACCTTTCCGAACGGGATGGTGATGAAGTTCGGCACAATGCACTTTGCCGACAGCGCAGCCTCAACAGCCTTCTGCACTACCTGCTGCGCCTTGCGCACTGCAAGACTCTCTGCGGTGATGAACATGAACTTCACCTGTTGTGGGGTTTTGTTTTGGTATGCAACATCACAACATCACAACATCACATCCTCACCTCTTGACACAGCGAATTTAATCAATTCCATCTTTCCAAGAGAAGGCATACAAAACGTTCAAAAACACCTTTAAATTTAACAAATCATACCGTCGGAGGGTTAACAAACGCAGCCTGCAGACCACCCACAAACGGCGGTTCGTTGATAAACGGACGCAGCCAGAAGTACATCATCCCGACACACTTCAGACGCTGCACGGTGGCCTCTTCTTCGCCTACCTTGAAGATGATGTCCACACCTGCCTGGTACGTGATGCCAAGACCCACTTCCACAGTGGACTTCGGTGTTCCGTCCAAACCGTCAATGAATTTGCAGGAGATGGGACCAAAGGCGGGGCTGTTGTTTCCCATATCGATTTTGCCGATGCTGACGTGCGCTGCAACGCTTTCTAAGGCAGGGGCACAGATGTCGTGCAGCTTCTGTGCGAGGAGCGTGCGGAGATGTGGCCAGAAGACTTCCATTGTAGTAGTAAACCACTGCATTGTCTCAGGAAGGGAGTAGGCACGGTCACCGTTGGTCGGGTCCTCGCCGGTGACTGATTGCAGACGACGAAGCGCAGTGACGTGGTCCATCTTGGTCATGGCACCCACCTCGAGCGCCTTAGTCAAAGACTCCATCTTGCCCTTCCGCTTAGCCGCCTTCCTTGCCTTTCTCTCCTGCTCCCGCTTCTTCCGTTCTGCCTCAGCCTGCTTCTTGCGCAGCTCCTCCTTCCTCCTCCGTTCTTCCTCCTCGCGCTTCTTGCGTTCTTCCTCCTCCTTCTTCTTCCTCGCCTCCTCCTCTTTCTTCTTCTTCTCGGCCTCCTTCTTCTTCCGTTCCTCCTCCTCCTTCTTTTTCTTTTCTTCCTCCTTCTTCTTCTTCTCCGCCTCTTCCTTCTTCTTTTTCTCTTCTGCCTCTTTTTTGCGTTTGTCTTCAGCAGCCTTTTTCTTCGCGGCTTCCTCTTCGCGTTTCTTCTGCGCTTCTTCTTCTTTGCGTCGTGCTTCGTCTTCTTCACGCTTTTTGCGGTCGGCTGCGGCTTGTTCTTTGCTTTTCTTTTCGTCTTCGGCGCGTTGACGTTCTTCTTCTTTTTGACGGCGTTCTTCTTCGGCCTTTTCTTCAGCTTCGCGCGCTTTTTCTTCTGCTTCTGCACGACGACGTTCTTCTTCCTCTTGGCGACGTTCGTCTTCTTCACGACGACGTTCCTCTTCAGCTTCTTCTTCTTGACGGCGACGCTCTTCCTCTGCGGCAGCTTCGGCCTCCGCCATTGCAGCCGCTTCCGCTTCTTCGTCGACTGCATCCTCTTCTAAGTCCACGTCTGCAATGTCAATCTCATCTGCAATGTCGTCCGCCAAATCCTTCTCTAAGTCTGCCTCCAAATCTGCCTGCAGGTCTGCCTCCAGGTCGGCCTCAAGGTCCGCTTGGATGTCCTCTAACAGATCCGCCTCAAGGTCGTCCATGATGTCTTCCATGATCTGGTCCTCCATCTCATCAAGGATCTCCTCAAATTCGCGTGCAATGGGCTTCACAAGGGTGCATTCGATGGTAGCGTCCTGGACCCATTCCACAGCAGCGTTTTCGTCCAGGCCGATGTCCATGCGTTGCCATTTGATCTTTGGGAGCGGTTCGTTAACGGACTTTGCGAATTCATCGGGGAGTTCGTGGCCCATCATGTGGGGGAAGCGTCCGTAGTGTGGTTGTGTGGTGCGGATGTAGGCAACGCCTTGCATGTGTGCAGGGCCAACTGCCCAGCGTCCGCAGTCGGTTGTGAAGAGGCGCCAGACCTCGCCCTCGCCATAGGCCTCGCGTTCCCAGTAAGGTTGGTCGCGGCATTTCTTCTCGGTGAGGTCGAACTGCCCCTCAGTCTCCATGACCTCGTCTGATACGATGTAAACGATCGGAGGTGGTGGCGGTGGCGGCAGTGGTGGTGGTGCATTCGCCAGGTTGACCGGCTTGACACGCCACTCACCCAGGTTCGCACCAAAGTCGATGATCGCACGGTCGTTGTCCTGCGTCCACCCTACCACCTTCCCCTCAGGCTGCGGGCGGTCCCCACGCTTGACCATCTCCCCTTCCTTCTTGTTCGTCACACCCCAGTTCAGCTCCTTGGCCTTGACGAGGTTGCGTGCGACGACGTACATTCCGATCTTAGGCTGCACGCCTTCGGGGGTGTCGACAAACTCGGGTCCCTTGAAGGGGGTGAGGCGGAGCACCTCCTCCTCCTCGGTCATGACGTGTGGGTCGGTGGAGCGGCCCTTCAGGCCGGTCAGCTCAATGTCGCAGTTGAATTTGCAGCCACTTGCACCCTCGACCTCCATGGGGAACTGGCCAAGCAGGGCCTTGGTGGTGGACACCTCACGCTGTGTGGAGCCAATCACGTTGCCCTTCTTGTCCAGCAGGTCGATCATGCATGGGCACGACCACGCGTCGCCGGCCATCTCGCTCTCACGTGGCGCCTGGAACGGAATGTGGAGGATCTGGTTGAATTCAGGTGTGGAGAGCTGCTTGTTGAGGCCAATCGTCTTGACGCACTCGGCATGCCATGCGGTCAGCTTCTCGACGTCCTCCTTCTCAAGGCTGAGCTTCAGTTCGAGGCACTTCTCCGCCTGTTTGGAGCTGATCTTCAGAGACTTTGCGATGGCGTCGTTCGACATCTGTGCACGACCCATACGCTGCACCTGCTTTGCCAGGTCCTCTGCGTTCGGGATGTCTGATGTGTCGCCAGTGCCTGCCCTCGATGTCTCGGTTGCGCCGCCTGCAGTGCAACGCACCTTGTACGGACCGTTGCAGCCAACGTTGAGCCCAGTGATGTTGTGCACCTTGACAGACATGATGTAGGCCTGGTTCACTTCGCCCTTCTCCTCACGCGAGATCCACTTTGCCTGCAGGATCAGCACCGACTCCATCTGGTCGTACCCGACAACGTCGCGCAACTCGTACACAGTGGGGCCTGAGGGTGCCTGTCCACGCGTGGAAAGGGGTGAGCAGACCACGTCCTTGATCTTCTCCTGAAGGGGAAGCACCGCAGTGCCCATCTTGCGCAGGTTCTTCACAGGGATACCACGCTTGATCTCGTCAATACCACCGCCCAGAACAGTGCCCTTATGCCAGATCGCCCCAAGCGTGTCGTCTGCGCCAATGAAGTCCGCGTCGAACACCTCAATGTCCACATTCTGGTCCTCGCTGTACACAACAAAGTCCATCACGTTGTTCTCCGCAGTGCCCCACTTCGGGTTCAGCGACGTCACCGGCTTTGTCTGGTGCACCGTCGACCCAACCTTTGCGATCACGTAGGAGTCCGAGTTGTCTGTGTCCCCTGCCCTGAGGTGGAGTCCCTCCTTCATCTCGAGGCGGATGATCCCAAGCGGTGTCGGGTAGCGCAGCTCTGTGACGTCCAGGTCACGCACCATCGGGTACACGTAGTAGTTCGGGATCGCGCAGGACGAGGCAACACCGTTCGTGATCACGTTGCGCGAGAGTGTGTCGAGCGAAGGGATCTTATCCTTGAGCGCCTCAAGAATACCACCCACGTCACCCTGCATCTTAAGGTCCACCTCAGGCGCGTTTGGCATGACCATCTGCACCGCACCAATGAGGGGCAGCTTGTTCAGCATAGGCCCCAAACGCACGAGCCACGATCCTTTGAAGAGAAGGTCCTTCACCCCAACGGTGACACTCTGTCCCATCGTGACCTGCATCTGGATGTCGATCTGCGACTCAAACGCAATGTCGTTGAAGGCAAGCTCGCAGCCCCAGTAGATGAGACCGTCCTTCGGGTCTGCGGAGCGGATCTTCCTGCACTGCACGGTGCCCCATTGGGGCTCGCGCTTCCCTAGGTTGACCTTCGTGAACTTGACAGAGAGGGCAGAGAGGTAGGACTTGGCTGCAGCATCGAGGGCAGGCTCGACGGACTCCTTGACCAGCTTCACAGTGTATTTGTTGATGCCGGGCCACATGGCGGAGACAAGCATATTCAGCCATTCAAGTGTCTCTGCCACGGCGGGTGCATCCTCATCGCCGTTGAGGCGGGCAACGATGCAGTCGTAGTCCTGCCACGTCAGTGCGCCCGCCTTGAGGCAGTCGTCCAGCGCCTGCTGCTTCTCATCAGTGACACCAGACCCCTCAATGCCCTCCTTCCCAGTCATGTAGTATTCATTGCGCTCTGCAAGCTCCGCCTCGCCACACTCGGTTTCGTTGCCTTCGGGCCAGTTGAGCGACATCCACTTCTTGCCCACACCAGAGCCAAAGGGGAGGAAGCCCTGCAGGGTCGCGTCGGGTGCGCTCATCTGCGAGTACCAGTCCGCCCAGTCCATCACAAACTCCTCCTGCTTCCACCACTCCGTGAACTCAGCTGTGGCATCAAGGGAGTCGGCCTGCACGTTCCAGTTGGCAGGAAGCTTGTCTGCGACCATAAGGTTCCTGACGGTGATGTCACCAGAGATCTCGCAGGTCTTGCCCTTCAGGTCTTCGTCCGTGAAGCGCAGGGTGAATGGCCCATAGGCATCGGGCTCGTCGCCTACAGCCTCGTCCTTGATGGGGATGCGTGCCATCGCGACAGCTGTCTTGTCCTTGTCGACCAGCTCCACCTTCACCTCCGCTGCACACGATGCACGAAGGTGCACAACCTGGCAGAAGTACGGGTCTGTGGAGCTCTTCTGCTTGTTCTGCGAGGCGATGATTGCCCAGTTCCATTTGTACAGCGTCTCGTAGGATTTGAAGTATGCACGTCTGCGCTTCAGTTGTGTGTCGTTGATCTTCGGGCGCTCCTTCTTCGGAAGGCTGTTGGAGCCCTGCTTTGCGGCAGACCACTTCGCAACCATGTCGTCTGGGAAGGCCATGTAGTCGAGCAGGTACATCTCCGTCATCCACCACATCGACCCGTCGTCGATCTTCCCGAGCGACCACTTCCCGTCATCGTTCTTCGCTAAGGCCTGCGCGACCAGTTCAACGTCCCCAGGCATGAGGAGCCCGTGGAGCTTGGCGACAAGCTCTGGCTTTTTGCCTTGATGCTGACGCAGTTGCTCGAGGAGTTGGTCGGGAACAATTTCGGATTTGGGCTTGATCCACCCAGGTCTGGACACGCTGGTGGTGGTGCCGCTGGTGACAGTGCCGGTGGTAGCCCTGATACGGAAGGGCCCGCGGTCTGCAAGGGAGAGCGGGACACCACGCACCTCGTCGACACGCAGGGAGGCGAGACACGCACCATCCGAGGTGTTTTCGCTGTCGATGCTGATCCACACTGCCTTCACGGAGATTGTCGTTGGCTCTGCCTTTGCGTTTGTCACTGGGAAGCTTTGCTTTGTGAGCGGGACGGTTGCCTGCCTACGCTTCACGAGCCTGTTCACGGGGACGTTGAGGGCGTGGCCGATGACGTTGTCCTCACCCTTGGAGTCCTTCAACTCGAGGAGCACCCACTGGTCTTGGTTGTACACCAGGAAGTCGTACGACGCCTCCTCTGATGTCCATACTGGGACGGTCTTGTTGCGTGCGTTGGGGGTGTCCCACTCTTGTGCGCCGACCTTCACTTTGACGTGGATGTCGCCTCCGACGTCGGGCAGGTTGCGCACTCCTGTGATGGTGATGCGCACGACACCCTCGGGCTTGGGGGAGCGCAGCTTCGCGATGTCTACCCGCGGGTCTGTCGACATGGGGTACACGTAGAAGTTGGGCACCACGTAGTTGTCTGCGATGAAGTTGTCAATCGTATCGCGCACCTGGTTCTGCAGACCCATGAACTCAAGCGCACCGCCAACAAACCCGGTCCAGTCGAGCTCCAGGACGGGGCGGTTCACGAAGGCGAACTCCATTGCCCCGACGAAGGGGGACACATCGAGGAAGGGGCGGAACCAGAAGTAGAGGGTTCCGTTGAAGGTGTAGTTCTGCACACCGATGGTGCCGACGGAGGTCTTCATTTCGAGCTGCATGTTGGAGCGGATGGTGATGCCGAGGGCGATTTCGACGCCGCCCTTTGGGTCTGACGTTGTGGCCCCGATGCCGTCCACATAGCGTGCGGTGATGGGCCCGAAGGCGGGAGTGTTGCTGCCTAGGTCGAAGTGCTCGATGTTGCACGACACACCGTAGCCATTGCAGGCACGGGAGATGGCTGGCTGCAGGGTCTCCTCCACGGAGTTCTTGCAGTACTCACGGATGGACGGCCACATGGTATCCAGCATTGCAGTGAACCATTCGAATCCTTCTGGAAGTGCGTGCATGTTTTCAGGGTTTGTCGGGTCGTTTCCTGTGCAAGAATGAAGACGCCTAACAGCAGCGTTAAAGTCATCAAGGGTAAGCGCACCCAGGTCTCTTGCTGCACGCAGCACATCGAGTTTGTTCAGACGTTTGTTCGCCTTCTTCAGCTTCGACTCCGCCTCACGTCGCTTCTCTGCAGCCTCGCTTGGGGTCTCGCTTGGTTCCTTCGGCTCCTCCTCTTCCTCGGGCTTTTTCTCCTCCTCTTCCTCCTCTTCCTTCTCCTCCTTCTCCTCCTCCTCCTTTGCCTTTGCCGCTTCTTCTTCTTCCTTCCGCTTCTTCTCTGCCTCTTCCGCAGCGATTGACGCCTTCAGCTCCTGCTCCGCCTTCTTCACGTCGTTTTCGATGTTCGTCGCAGCAGTTTTAGAGGCCTCGTTCATCTTCGCCTGCTGGTCAGCACTCACCTTGGTGTGCTTCTGCGGGGTCTTCCCACCACAGTTACCCATTGTACGGGCGCTGAGAGGGTTTTACCTCTCTAGAAAGGGTGTGGTTATGTGTTGGGTTGTCCTGGAGAGGTGGGGGATGAGTGACTAAGGGGGGTGAGGGGGAGAAGGGAAAAAAGTAAGATAATTTGAAATGGGCCGCACATCAACCAGACGGTATGTGATGTGGGGGGTCTAAAAAATAATTCCATATTGTGGATAAGGATGTGCTCAGCGAGGGGGCTGAAAACCCTTCAAAGTTGAGCAGATACTGGAAAGTGCGAGATACCGAGAATGCCGGGCACTTTCCCTTGCTTTACCAAAGGACATATGGCGTCAGAAGACAAACAACGAAGAATTGACCAACTGCAACTGATGCGATTCCAGTACATGGAGGTTTACATGGAGGGCAGGCAGAAGAGGCATCCGACTACCTGCTTAGCAGCTTGGCAGAGAGGATCGCCAAGGAGGGCGCCAGCCCTGCAACGGAAGTTCGAGCAACGGATGAAGGACACAGCATGTACTTCTGCGTGATGGCCGATGAGGGGGAAAGCAGACTCGCTCTGGGAGGGAAAAGTTGTGTTCTGTCTTTCTTCGGAGCTGTTGTGGAGCAGATGGAGGGAGCAGTAGAAACACTTCTGGAGCACCGATTTGCGTTCTAGAAGTTTGTAGAAGGCAATTTGATGCGTCCATGGGAAATAACAAAGGATAAAAGCCGACTTGAAATACAAAGCCCTCTCGTGAACAGTGTATGACCGGCTGTACCGGGGGGGACCGTCCGGGGGGGGTGGACACCCCAACCATGCGCAGTCCCACATCCATTTCGTGGTTTGCATCTGATAAAAAGAGAGAATGGGGGTGAGAGAGACTTTCTTTCAACGACTTTGCCCTTTTTGATAGTAGACAAAAAAAAGGTCGCAGAGAGGGGAAGGGGGAAGGGGGAAGGGGAGGGAGGTGGGGTAAAATATCTTAAAATAAATCTTAAAAAAATATGCCTCCAGGAGAACAGAACAGCATATTTGAGAGAAGGTGGAACACAACCGCCCTTTTTAAAACTGGAAAAAAGAAAAAAGAGAGAATTTTATCAGATGAATTTGAAGCCTCTCGTCCCTAAAGGAGGGTCAATAACTAAGGTGGATTTTTTTTTCGGATTTCTGAAATGCTAAGGAGGGTCCTCCGATGGTATTGCCCGCTACTGTAAAATTGTTTTGTTTTTTTTTTTTTTTGATAAATTGTTGGAGTAGTGTAGTTGCCTCGGGTTGTGTTGCCCACAGT